>JBBMOC010000023.1:3085160-3617660 GCA_037975185.1 Centropyge bicolor | reverse complement strand
AGAGAGCAACAAAACTGAAACACCATTCAGCTGGTTTGTGTTAGTAAGCAAGCCTAAAGGTACAGGAAGGAGAGTTTGTAATATGTATGTTATATTGTTGGAAAATGTAGATGCAGTTACCTTTTCTCATTGCTGTGTACTGCACTTACTTTGGATGTCAGGTTTATTTGTATAGCCCATCACTGCGCTTACCAGGCTCCAGGAGCTTCATAACAACGCCCACCGTCTGATAACAGTAAATGAAAATGGCACTACTGATGCAATGACAACAAGGAAAAAAACTCCCACGACAAGTTCGATAGGAAACAGATCCTGCTCTCTGATCTTTATGAGGAGAGAAGAACGAGAGAGCTCCTCCGATTGTGAGACTGAGGTTTTGATACATTCATAAAGGTTTCGGGGAAAATGCTGGAAGAAAAGTGGTTTATGTAGCATGTACTTGGATATATATATAGATTAACATACATTTACGTCTCAGCAAGCCATTTCATTTATGCAAAACCATAACAAGGCACCGTTACTGCAATTAGATTTGACAGTAGAATTAGATAAGCAAATTTGATATTTTCATTCTAACATTGTTCATATAGCAGCAGTCGTTTGCTGCTGAGAATAAGCAGGAGATACAAGTATATTTTCAAAAGTGATATTTCTTTCCTTCTGTTTTGCAAAATATATTTGTGCATAAGGGAATACAAAAATGATTCCAAATGAAGAATGTTCTGAGCATGCAAAGCGGGCTTATTCCCGTTTGCCGTTATTAACTTAAATACACAAACAATAGTAGCAAATTTTGTTAGTATTTTTTAACACCTTTCTTGTACATGGCATAATAACGTAATGCTTACCAGTCATCCGCCATTGTTATTATTTCAGACACATTCTCATTATACAAAGCAACAATGGGCATGTATGAATTGAGGTGATGAGCTTTGAAAAATCTCCTCTTTAGTGTCTGCCTGTGGACGAGAGGCCAAAACGTAAAGGAAAATGCTCGCTTTGCAAAATACCCACATATGTGTGCACAAGGCCTCAGAGAGTTGATCAAAGCCTGGCTGCTGGGCATCATGCCCTGGCAGTAGTCTGGTTCTTGTCTTCCATCTTGTTCACCTCGGCAGCGAAGCAGCTGCTCAGAGCGGAGTACAGAAGACAAGAGAGCTGTGTGTGTGTGTGGGGGGGGGCCTTGCTCAGAGCGTTTGGAGCCGCAGCAGAGTGCAGTTCAGCCGGAGTGAAGATTTAGATATCAGCTGCTGAAGAGTTCATTGAGAGAAGAAATGATTCAAACCTGAAAAAGAAAGGACCGGATTGATTCTGTATTCTTCTAGGTGCTTTTTAAACCTTAATGTCTGTTAACAGCACAGTGCCAGTTTAATATGTATCTGAGAAATAAGTGAATTAGTGAACATTTAATTCTTATTCTTACCACCACAACAGATAGAAGATAAACAACTTTCTTCCTAGCATGTGGTTGCATGTCTAAATGATTAATAAGGATTTGATGATGATATTAGCTGGATATATGATTTTAAACTATGTACGGCTGAGAGCTTATGTATAGTTGCATTCATTAATATTTTTTGTTTCATCAATGGTTTAAATGAGGACCTCAAATGTGTTACAGTTCTTCCAGGTAGAGGATGATTGTGTTCCTGTTCTAGGCCACCAGCATTTCTGCACTCCACTGCTAACATTGTCCTTCATTGTAGAGAAATCTTTCTTTACAAAAAGAAAATAACAGACGTTGACCGGGCCCATTCATACCTCACCAGAACAGCTGAGTGTGGAACAAAGGGAAAAAATACGTGGATATGAACATTAACACTAAACAAGCTATTGATTCCACTCAGAGAATACACTGATGAGCTTACAATAATAATATGAAAATCAATAGTTCTCATAGTCTTTGTATTATGTTTTTGTAATGTGTAGCCATTATTGTGTATTATCTATGACAATAACTACCAAATTATGTCATCACTAGCAGTGATGACTGTGTTAAAATCTGTTGCCCTCAACTCGAAAAGCATGAAAAGAAAGAATGCAATA
This sequence comes from Centropyge bicolor, assembly GCA_037975185.1. Classification (NCBI taxonomy): domain Eukaryota; kingdom Metazoa; phylum Chordata; class Actinopteri; family Pomacanthidae; genus Centropyge; species Centropyge bicolor. The sequence goes on along the minus strand of JBBMOC010000023.1, from coordinate 3,615,614 downwards.
ATTGCTGGTGGTGTGTTGAGGGTCAATTATTCCTGAAAATGTGACTATAAAGAATAACAAAAGAGTGAGCTCTACGTGTGTTTAATGGTGTAGTAACCTTTCACCTCCAGGCAATTATGAATTTCCCTGCCATGTTTAATCAATGCTATTGATCAGTGTCGTTAGGTTGGTATTAATTGGTCTTGTCAAAAGGTATAATCCCGGTCACTGTGTGAGGTTATCATCAGGGATCAGAGCTGAATGGTAATGAACGGTATGGGCACAAGAGATAATGCCAGAGAAGAGTGTGTGTGTGTATGTGTGGTACATTGTGGGAAGTCTGTGTGGAATGTTAATGTCACCACGTACTGCGGATTACACTGTTGTTCACAAACACAATATATCCTCTGTGCGCTTTCTCTTTCTGTGTTTCCTCGTTTTTGAGTGTGTGTATGTGCGGGTACTTGTAGTAATCACCTTGTGGGGACAATAATCTGTTCACGCAGTCACATTAAGGAGCATTTCATTTGGGGACCAAAAGCTGGTCCTCACAAGATAAACCACTGCATTTTCCACTTAACACTTGGTATTCAGTTAAAGCTGCTATAACCAGTATTTCTATCTTAGCAATAGCTCACATGATGACTTATATGTGAAAGGAGTTGCTCATAGTTCTGAAACCACAATATATTATCACCCAACACAGCACTTACCTACAGTTATACAACATATTTTAGCGTCTTTCAGCTCATTGTTTTGGTTTGTAAGTCTGCAACTTTACTGTTCTGATTAATTCTCACCGATCTTATCAGTGTTCTCTTCAGCATCTCTCTATTATTCATATATATACGATAACTTAAAGTGTGATACTATGCCAATGCTCACAGTGTTCACAGCTTATTTTTGCTGCCCCCAAGTGGCTAATTGCAGGTTCAAGGTCAGGCTTACAATTTTCAGGTAATGGAAAAGGTTGTAGTCAATGTTAGATAAGACTCCAAGGACTGAGAGTAAGTCATTGCAGTGTCCCAAGTGCCAGAAACAAAATGTGTGTGTGTGTGTGTGTGTGTGTGTGTTTGTGCATGTTTTGCTATAGTTGTGAGGACCAACTCTTGACAAACAACCTTTCTTGTAAGGACATTTTGTCTTGTGAGGACATTTTGCCTGGTCCTCACAGGGATTATACTAGGATGCCTTGGTTTTAGGGTTAAGGTTACAAATACAAAAAGTTTATGCTTTGGGTAAAGGTTAGGGTTAGACATTCAGTTGTGATGGTTAGGGTTAGGGTAAGGGGCTAGGGAATGCATTATGTCAATGGAAGGTCCTCACAAGGATAGCAAAACAAACCTGTGTGTGTGTGTTTGTTTGTTTGTTTGTTTGTGTGTGTGTGTGTGTGTGTGTGTGTGTGTGTGTGTGTGTGTTTGTTTCTATGAGAGTGTGCAGGACAATACTGTACACAGCCATACATCTATATGAGTGTTGATTGTGTGCGCCAATGGCTTCAGCAGGAGGATTTATTGACCACATACACACACAGTGCAGCACACACAGGGAGAAAAGGGAGAGAGAAACATGCACACACACATTGATTTTCCTTTTTAGTTGTTGTTAGTCAGGGATTGATTGCACATATCAAGCCGTATTTAAATGACAGACGTCTTATAGGCTGAAAATTGATATAATTGCTTCCTTTATGCGAGAGAACATTGCTGGCGTTTTTGTAGTTTTAGCTGTGAGATGATCCACATGTAGAGGCAAAGCTTATATTCATACACTTCTGTCATTTTATTGAATTAATTTTCATGAGAACCATTTCATCTTCAGGCATTGGTGTCGCACACACACGAGACAAATCTCTCTCTCTGTTCTCCCTGCTCTTGTTGGCTCATAAACCCACACACACATACAATATATGCACACAAAGTAGCACGTACATGACTGAAATTCGATCAGGTGTCCTCAAACCCCAGCTTCAGCTGCGGGGCCCTAAAATCAGCTCTAACCATCCATCATGCTTTATAGCACATCACACATTATGGCTTGACAACAGACAGAGACGGAGAGAAGGAGGGAAATTGTGAGACGGCTATAGAGGGAGGGAGGGTATTAAAAAGAGCAAAACAGCGAGGGAGAGAGAGGGAGGAGAGGTGGAGGGAGTGTGAGAGAAAAAAAAAAAAACGACGGGGGAAAAAAAGCATCAACCTTTTCTAATCAATATCCATTTCCCGGGGCTGTCATGTTGTTGCGAGAGTGGCTGTTGCATTACCAAACAGAGAACGTCTGATCCTAAATAAAATATCACCTTCAATCCAAACCATCCCATTCATCTTCATTTAACAAACGCTCAGCTTTTGGCAATACCTTTTATGCACCCTCTTTGCCATAGTCAGAATGAATATGTCAGAATGACAGGGCCTGGCACCTGCTACGGGAGCATTTCTCCACACGAGACAGTCGACTGTTAGTGGCATTGTTGCATTGCACAATTCAGACGGGTGAATCTGTAGGGACGGATTGCAACTTGCGATTGAATTTACGGTTTATGACTCATGAGCTTACAAGAGGGATTTTTTTTGGGAATACATAACTATGAAATTAAATCCAAAGAAGTGTGTCTTGTGAAGTTTTTTTTTTTTATGCAGAGCTTCCAGAGAGTGGGAGTATGCTGAGAGATGTTCTGAAGTATGCGTGTATGTACTGTAAGTGTCCAAATGAAGCGAAATCAGCTTAAAAATCTGTTTATCTGTATGGTTGTGTATGTGTCTGTTCGTGCATATCCACTCCTTTAAATAAGTCTAGACTGACAGCTGACCTTATCAGCAGAAAGCAGGACCTAATTTGCGTGATGATAAGTCTGAGAAAAACATGTGAACGCACAAATTGGCTCGGCTCTCTTCCCCTCTCTTCACCCCTATTTCTCTCTGTTCTTCGTCCTCTCTCTGTCTGTCATGAGCCCTTGGACAGAGTTAAGTAAATCATCTGACTGTGTATCAAATCAAAAAAGAACAGTGTAATGTCATTACAGACGTACTGCTGGTTTCTCACGAGCTCTCTATCAATGGACTCTTAGTTTTCAGTGTGTGTGAGAAAGGCGAAGGAACGATGGTCGAAGATAGAATAGAATTGTTTGTCCAGCATACGCAATTCTTCCTCTCTGTTTTTGGCCTCCTGACTGCACTGGATGAATCTGAAAATGCTGGCCATGTAATTCAGTGTGCGAGGAAAATCAAGCTTTTGGAAAATGATGACATGAGCCTCTAATCCTCTTCCTGATAACTCATTTTAAATGTCAACATAACTGACAAAACCCAGTTGTTGTCATTACCTGCATTCATATAAGAGATTGCAATTATAAAATGTCTCAATAGTGCCAAACTCTCAATTCACTTTTGCTCTTTTACATTTTTTTCTCTTGTCAGGAAATTGAACAAGCATAAAATAGTGATTTGGTTGAGGCTCCCTAATGACACCTATTAACCATCACTGTAAGCGTATTCATGTGCTGAGACATCAATCAAAACCAAATCACGATTTTATGCTTGTTAATTGTCTGACAGAAACATATGTAAAAGCACAACTAACTTATGAGTTTGGCTCCATTAAGACACTATATGAGTTATCATGTGTAACAAGAGGGGACTGAATGGGGATTTAAGGACTGTGTCTGTTCCACTCCAGATGTTGGCTGCGATAAACAGTGTCGTTTGTCAGCCTGAAAGAGGGGCTTCAGCTGCTTAGCTCCTATTGTTTAGGTGTTCAAAATTTATGTTGATCTTTGCTTTGAAGATGGAGATCATTAGCAAAAAGACCTGAAAACGCTTGTGTGTGGATGCATGCCGTTTCCACACGTAAACTTGTGTTGTTTTCAGATGGCGTGTGCACACAGAGAAAGAAATGAAAAGAGAAGAAAAGCGGTTGTGGGGGAAAGGTCTCGTGTCATTTCATTTGTCTGTCTTTGCCCTCTCCTCCTCTCTCATGGCATCCTGTCGCTCTGTGCTCTGATCTGTGGAGCCGTGACAGGAGCGTGTTCCTCAGAGCTGCATCTCCACTTCAAACACTGAGGTAAATGACCCGCTACAGCACGGGAGGCTAGCACACAGGATTATATGCATGCACACACACACACACACACATGCACACACAGAGCTATATGAGTGCTCGGGATGTCTTAACTTGTCCTTTGGGTCTGCCTGAGATGTCATCTCCTCCAGCAGCTGCTAACAGTCCATTTCAGCCTCTAACCCTGCCTGGGGCCAGAGCCTTACAGTGGAGTACTAATGATGTCTCCGCTTCGGTCTGTCCCTCCTCCTCCATCCGTCCGTCTTTCACACATTTCTCACCACCCCTATTACTATATCTCCCTCATTTACTGCACTGTCTCTCCTTTTCATTGCATCTCTGTTTATAATCACGCCGGTCGGTACCTGCACCTGTTAAGTATTCTTGCTTGCGAGCATGTCTATAATTGTGCACATGGCTGTGCATTTGCAGCCGAGCACATCTTTGTAAACCCAGCGTCCATTAACATTGTGTTTACTGTCTCTGTATCATTAAGAACCGTGGACGTGTGTCCTAGTAAAAGACTAGGACATAAACTGAAGTGATGTAGCTACGGTCAGACTCACATTATTCTCTGTTCTATTTCCATGGCTGCCTGGGAGCCTAAAAGCCTTCATAAATTACATTGTTATTTGGGTCAAACCTCCGTTAGTAAGCACAAGGCTGATTTAGAGCCTCAACTGCTTACCCTTAGCTCTGTATTTATGCTTTATACGTGTGTGCACGTAACCACACACACACACAAACAAATGCTCTGCTGTAATGGCATAAACAATAAACATTCATTCATATCACACAGAGTAAGACAAAAATATAGACGGAGAGAAAGGCTTGGAAGTTTTTTTTTCATTTTTTCTGAATAGACCACAAGTAGAGTCAGCACTTGCATACTGTTTTAGTAACCCCTCTTGTGTGGCCAAACATCAACTATCGCAGTATGTGCACGTACTGCATGTGGTTATGGAAAGTGTGTGTGTGTGCGCGTGCACGGAAATGTTGGTGTGCCTCCAACGTTGCTGTTAGTTTTCCAAGACATTTTACAAACCATGTGATTGTGGTTTTACACTACAAAAACCCACCAACTGTTTTTTCTCTTAAACTTGTAATTTCACTGTCTTGCTGGTTTTCCCTGTGCACTTCCAATGTTTATTTTCTTCACTTCTCCCCAAGCAAGTCTAGCTACTGTGTTTGTGCACACAGTCGCTACATGACAGGCTTAATTTAGTTTATTTCCAAAACGATCTGTATAAAGTTCAGTTTCATCACCTGGGAATAAGATGTCAATATGTCTAAAACATGAAAATACTTTCAAATTGTTGTAATTTTTCTGTTGAAAACTTTGAGGTTATGGTAACTTTAGTTGGTGGAACACATGGTCCTGTATGCAGTAGAGTAATGCACTATATGAAAACAGGACTACAGCCATGCTAGCATCTCTGTGAGGATGCACCAAGTCATTAGTGTAGTGTCATCAGTATAATGTTTACCATCTTCAATTTTGTTTGGTGTGTTAGCATGTTCAATTAACAGTATACACAAAGTATGACTGGGTTTGATGAGAATGTCATTAATTTGATATTTTGACCTGATGATGGCTCTAGTGGAAAAGTCAGGTTATATATAGAATATTTCAGTCTGGACCAGAATGGTGATCTGACTGACCAGCTAATATGATAGTATTAATAATACTTTGCAGCCCTGAGGTATGAAAATCTTTCAGAAATTCAGAGAAGCTCAATAATAGAATAATTGTCACGTTTAAAGATTGTTTTTCTTCTTTCTGAACCAGTATTTAAATGGTTTTCACCTAACAACAAATGTAATCATTTTTTAGGTCCTGAGGTGCCCAAAATGGATTATTAATGGAATAAAATGAAAAGTCATTTTGGAATGAAAACAATAAATGAACAACTGAACTAAGTGTGCCTCAGATGGTCCAATAGAAATGCATTTGAATAGCCAAATGTCTCGATTAGGTTATTGACCCTTGACCACCAAAAATCCTTCCCATCAACTTCAACTCATTGACCGGCCTGTCACACAAGCTGGTCGATCCCTCATTCTGTCCTCCTCTAATTCTTTGGTTTTTCAGAGGAGGGCCGGTGCTGTCCACTCTTACATCATTTAGATGCACTCCGAATTCCTTCCCTTTCTTTGCATAATGAAAACCTTCCTAACTTGTACCCTGTAATTTCACAAACACGCCTAGGCACAGATACACAACCAACAGCACCACTTACCCATGCTTTTTTCTCTTATGCCACGAGTCAAATCCCCAGAGGCCACACCAATCGATGCCAAGCAGACATGCCCACTTGTCAATGGCAACCATTATGTTGATGACAAACAGGCTGGAGAAGAGGAGAAACAGATGCAGGAGGGAAGGTAGCATTGAAGAAAAGGTTGAGTAAAACGAGGACCAGGAGATGACTCTATATGTCTGATTTATTATTAGCAGTGGAGGCATTCCTACTATTTCATTTCAAAAATGTTTTCACTTACAGTAGCACGTTTTTCTAAGTTTAATGATGCTCTACTGAGCCCTTCAGTTTGAAACCATTCCAACCCACCACTACTGTTCTGTTCTTTCCATTCACAACTCTGGAAAGAAATGAAGAGACCACCCCATATGTTTGGAATATCTTCTAAAAACATAGTGGCCTACAAAATCTTCTTGGAAGCAACAAAGCTGTGAAGAGGGGAAAAAAATGGGGCTTTCTCCCAAAAATAATGTTGGAAACATGTTTTATGGGTATGATATTTAATTTGCATTTTCAATATACAGAAAAATTGTGCAGTGTATTTCTGAATTCAGAAAGAGGATGTTTTAAAAAAATTGTTGACCTTGGAAATAGTAAAAAACAATCTCAGGTTACATGTCATCTTGACAGTCTCTTAAATTCTGCACCAGCACCTTAGTTTTTGGCTGTGTCTCGGCAGGTAGAGCGGGTTGTCCATCAACTGTAGGGTTCCTGGTTTGATTCTCAACTTCTCCTGTCCACACGTTGAAGTGTCCTTGAACAAGTCCTTGGGTGTGTGTGTGTGTGTGTGTGTATGTGTGTATGTGTGTGTGTGTGCTATTTAAAAGCATTCCATGTAGCATTTACAACTTCCAGGTATTTTTTACTACAAAAATATTTGTTTGTCTATAACAATGGCATTTTTTCCTCTACTGTCAAACAAAACCATATGGCGTTGTATATACTAGACCTCTATTTATGCCTGCAGCAGTTGTGCTACCGCAAAAGGTGTTGTGAATGCAGCCTCCATGTCCTCTTCAGACGTGAAACAAAGCAAGAGAAGAGTAGCAGATGATGAAGAGAAAGAATAGGATGATGAAAGGGGCATGAGCACGCAGGCCGATGCAGAGTAGAACCATATTGTTTTGCCGCTTTGATGTTACAGAGAACGGCGGATGTCAACCAGGGAGGCCAGTATTTTCACCAGCCAGCACATTACGTAGCACCCTGAAATAACCATTTCTGATGGGCTACATAATGTCGATATTTAGCCACAGGCTCCTGAACTTCTACACCTCCATTTGCTTTAGAAAACACTTCCTATGGATCTACCGACACTAAAACAGCTTCCCCCGGCTCAGCCTCAGCTCATAGAGAGGGGTTTCTGCGGTCTCTGCGCTCATCCCCCTAACATCAAAGCTTGATTGATGGCACTCGAAGAGCTGTGTTTGATTATACAGGATAGGAAACACACGTAAACACATGGTGTGTACAAAAGAACGCTCATGTCTCTCACACGTGCACGGGTAACACACGCAGGAAATCATGCTTCGTCTCGTAATCAGCTGTCACGCACACGGTTCATTATGGGATTCACACAAGGGCAGAACGTGGCCTGTATGTTTCAGAGAAGGAAGACATTAACAGTATGTTTACACTTAAATAAATAAGACTTCTATAGACGCTGTCACCCCACATGAGTTACTTATTCCTGGAAAGAATAAGTGTGTGTCTGTTTGTGTAATTTATAGAGCAACAGATGTGGTCCTACTACGTTTGCTCCTAAATTTAGACCTTCATCTTTCCTCTGTCGATAGAGAGCAGGATTTGAGCGAGAGCGAGTTTGTCTTTGGTCAGAGTCCCTCTTGAGTCATCCAATAGCAGTTCAGTATGTCATGCCTGTCGGGCATTATACAGTGATTTCCACATCTGTGAGGGATTATGTGGTCAATATTATCTCAGTCCCTCCAAACCCCTTCCAAGTTTTTCTTCACCTTTTTTTTTTTTAACTCAAACACTATTTATCCTCCTCCCCTCTTATTCTGTTCATCCTCTATCTGCTTCTGCTCCATTTCAGAATCTGTTACTGATTTTAGGCGGTGACAGCTGTCCAATACAGGCAGGATTCTCGCTGATTCTATTTCTCTGGTTACCTATTTGACTTGGGTCAAACACTATTTGGAAATACTACAACTTTTAGCATATTTGTAGCCCACAAACACGGTTAGATTGTGAGACAAGGGGATCCTATATGCACAGTCTCTTTGCAGTCATTGTGTGTATCTATGTGGTCATTTTATCATCTTCTCTTTGTAGTTGTTTTGGATCTTTTTATTTAAGTCATTTTTGTGTCTCTGTAACTGTTATGCATCTATTTGTAGTCATTTTGCATGTCTTTGTGGTCATTTCATGCCTCTATTTTACTTGTTTTCTGTCTCCTTGTAGTCACTTTCCAGCTCTTTGTAGTTGTTGTTGTAGTCATTTTGCATCATCTGTTTGAGTTTTCTTTGTAGTTTTTTTGCTTCTCCTTATAGCTTTTTGTGTCTGTTTCAGTGACATTTATAGAACCAGAACTTTCAGGTGCTGCTGTTGATTCCAAAACTGCATCTGAATTTGAGTATTTAGTGATGATAGAGATTATTTGACGACTGTCCAAAGCTTCCTGCAACAGCAGAACCACACTCTCTATCCTGTGCCCAATAGGCCCATCCAGTAATCCGTCCATGCCAACAACAAAAACATTCCAGGGTCTTTTTTTACCAAATTAATTTTACCTGATTTTATCACTGAACTGAGCTGCAAGGATGCAATAAACTCCTCATATCTGGTATCCAGTTGACACTATTTGCAAATGCCAAGAATTGTTTCCCCATGCAGTCAGACCCAGGTGCGTTATCTTTGTTGTCGTTTCACCGTTATCCTCTCCTTTTTGTATTATCTGTCCCGACTAGAAATTGCATGGATCAAATCACAGCTCTGTCAACATCCATTTTCCTGTTCCACTGCATGCTCAAGAACACACACATACACAGAGACCATGATGCAGACATACACCCGGGGTGGCGTCTCATTCCTGTGGCTGATGAGAGCAGGCATGATGGGAGTGAGGCATGTAATGTGATTTATAGAGCTGGGCTCACTTTTCAAATTCAATCAGGAACTTTGATTACTGATGAAAATTTGAGACAGGAAATCGCTTTGATAGCAAACTAAAACCTCATGAGACAGAAGAGCACTGATGTGTGCATATGTGTGTGAGCATGTGTGTGTGGACCGCGTACCACTGAGCCTGTCTGAACCACCGGCCATATTTGATTAGAGAGGACACACGCAATGCAATCAAGAGCGACAAAGCAGGAACTTCAGCAAATTTAACCAGTGACTGACAAACTCTTTCCTCTGATTTAGATTTTATCTGCTTCTTTCTTTTTTGTCTGCCTCACACATGAGCATCTGTTTTGTTCTCACAAGCCTTACGAACACTTACAGATGTAACATTCATACATCTTTAGACCCACACACACATATATGCACACATATGGCTGACCTGGCAGAGGTCATGGTGGATCTATGGCTGTTTGGTCTATTGTGTTATTTTAATGCCTGCTGTTGCACATGAGAGGACACTCAAACCCACACCTGACAGCATGACAGAGGGGCCCAATTACCATTCCCATGGGCAAAAAAAAGAGAGAGAGAGTGTGTGTGGTGTAGAGAGAGGGAAGAGGAACAGAGAGAAAGCAAAGCTACTGAGTGAGAGACGGAGTGCTGCTTGTGCATATATGTGATACAAACATGACAGGCTCATCAGTCACCAATGGCCTTTTAAAGTGTTCTCCATAGGGACACCTGACCTTTTCACATGATGCCAATAGCGGCTGCATGATGAATCAATCGCCTAAGCCTCTGGTTCCCATTAGCCTCCATGTTATCCAAAGTAAATACGTGAGCTGACATTCTCCCTGTTGAGACACCTGGAGACAAAGGCCCAAAGTTATGGATTGGCCTTTAATAGTGAAAAGAACCCCAGTGGTGATAGCAGTGAGAGAGAAAAAGGCAACGGACCTCAAAGGGAGGGCTGCATGTAGAGAAGGATGGATGGAGGGATGGATGGAAGGAGGTAGGGGAAATTAAGCAAGGAGAGGGGAGATAATGGGGTAGTCGAGGTCAGAGAACTAGCCTCAACCTTTGTGTCTGTCTGCACAGGATGGATAGGAAAGGGGAGGGAAAAATGGGGATGCACAAGGCCAGCAGAAAGATTAAGAGGGGGGCAGTAGGAGGAGATAGATACTGAGGAAATGGAGAACAGGCCCTGAATATTTTGTATGTCTAGCCATGTGTGTGTGTGAGGGAGAGAGGGAGCGAGCGATAGGGGAATATGGAGCCTAATATGATGGGCTAAATGAGGTGTAATGGCGGTAACATAGAGTGACAGCAACTGGGCCAGTGCATTAAGGGGTTAACCAAGGCCAGGAATCACTGACCTTCTCCCTCCCCCGGGACAGAATTATCTTGCAGCAAGAAACACACACACACACGCCGATAATGAAGATGTGGTTGCAGGATGGCCATATTTTACCATTCAAGTTACGTTATGATGCGAATTTCACCACTGCCATCGCCATTAGAGCCGAGCTGTGGACAAATGAGACCACCCTTGAATTTCTCAGCCATGCACTGATTTTCTGCAAGACCGGTCATACGCTCACCAAAACAAAATTTGATACCTTCAGGCTTTGTTACACAGCAGAAAATAATTAAGTGAGGGGTTCATAACACTTTCATGTAAAGGCACTTTGAATTTTGTACACATTCTGCAAGTGTATTTCTTGTGTGTGTGTGTGTGTGTGTGTGTGTGTGTGTGTGTGTGTGTGTGTGTGTGTGTGTGTGTGAGAGTGAGAGAGACAGAGAGAGAGAGAGAGAGAGAGAGAGAGAGAGAACAGAAAGAAAATGGTAGAAAATGTGTGAAAGAAAAAGACACTGCAGCCTTCAGGTGAGAAATTAGAAATATTAGCATATTTATTACAGCAACATGAAAGACATTAGAATGCCTACACCCTTTACAACAAGCAACGCAGAGGAAACTGGCATGGGGACAAATAAGCATTGTACGGTGGTCAGAGAGAGAGAGAGAGAGAGTTGAAAGTCTTCAATGAGAATCACTCATGAACATTTACAACACAGACCTGGTGGGTAATGGAGGACAAACACTGTGTTTGAGATCAAGCAAACCCACATAACTAACCTTGATAGGGTGAATAGTGACACAAACCTGGGATTTTAAGAGTTTTAACCTAGGGATGGGCATGACTTCTTTATTATTAAAATTTCTAAAGTAGAGTGTTGAATAAGCTTGTAAAAAGGGAGGCTATTGTCGCCATGTAGCCTTATTTTTTGGATGCTTTTTTGATCCTGACATTGAGGAATTTTGCTCATGACAATAATTTTGCAACCAAAAATAGCCACCTATCAAATTGTAAACTAACCACATTCATAATTTCTAATTTGATTTTGTTCGACCAATATCTTGTGACTCAAATAAATAAGAATAATTCCGTCAATTTCTCTCACAGCTTTTACAGGTCATCAGATTTATCATTATATTTTCAGAATAAGACAACCTTGTTCTGCTTAGAGGAATCAAAGTGAAGGTGCTGTTGGAGGGGGTCTCTGGGATGTTACGAAACCAGGGGGTGTTGATGTGAGGTCATCTTAAGAACACAGATAAATACTACCTGTACATACACTTTACTCTTAATATCGCCTCTATAGGGCAACGGAAAAGAACAATAGCTGAGTAAATAAGGCATCTAAAAGGCCAGCGGTCAAGGGTAGTCCGCTAGAGTGAAATCATAGAGTTAGCAAGAGTAGAATGCACTGACAGTTTCAGATTCTGCAAGGGGTTCTGTGTTTTTGTGTGTGGCATATTTGAAGAAACAGCAGTGGTTTGGCAAACAGTATTTCATTTCTGGATTATGTTTTTGTGGCTGTAAATGTACTTGTATGCCTTCTGTATTTAAATATCTTTTCCATGCCATTACCAATTCTGGCTAAAAACGCAAGTATAAAACCTTGTTGGGCTGCCAAGTAGTGGTTGAAATGTTCAGGCTGCCCTGCCTGTCAAGCTTTCCACTCTGGAATGGCACATAATATAGTTTACAATGAGAGTGGCAGATTTTAACATCAAAACTCTTAGTCATTTTTTAATCGCTGGGGACTTAATTTCAGACAGAGGTAAACAAATGCAGACTTCTCTAACCACTTTTTATTAGCTCCATGTGTTGGTTGAAATGACTGTTTCACGCTAACTTTTTAATGTTTCCAGTTCACTTGTTTGTAAAATGAAAACTGTGTAAAAAAACAGCCTTAGATGTGCATGTGATAACTAGGCTGAAGCTGCATGTCCCAGTCAAAAAGTCAGCATCCTCACCAGATTATGATCCATGTAGAAGACATGGCAATAAAGACAAAACATTGTATTACAGTGTAGAGTTATTCTGAGTGTTATTCGAAAATGCATATTTTCAAACAACATGGTTCACCTTTAACGTTACAAGAGAAAAGGCTTAAAGGATGAATATAACATGTAATGTCAGCTGGGGTTGATTGAGTGTAGCGTAAACCCCAAATCCAATAAAGAGCAGGAGAGAGCTGCAAATGCTTGTTAATTAATGCCGTGCATCTTGACCTTGGAAGTAATGTTGTTCTACTACTGTAGGTGGTTAGCTCTACATGCTAATAATTGCAGCTTACATTAGAACAGACAAATGCATTGCTTAGTCAAGTCCTTACTCTTTTGCTGTTGTATCTTGGGTTTTGAAATGGTTGAAAAAAGCTACCACCATCAAAACCCTTTAAATGCCAAATAACAATCTTACTACATGCTTCAGCTTCAGCATGTGGAGAAATGCAAAGCTTGACAGGTGTGCCGTGCCTAGTTATGGTTCCTAAACTATGATTGGACAGTTTCTGCTTGGGGGAGGGGTTTAGCAAATGCTCAGTTTGTGATGTCTTATCTCAACCTCCCCTTTTCCATCCCTTTCTCACCCAAACAAGCATTTTTGCTCTGTATTGTCGGCCAACACAGGCTTAACAAGTGCATGTAATTACTGTTACTGATAACTCAAATTAAGCCAGTGTATAAATAAGGAAAGTCCATTCTACTCATTCTAACACTATGATAGAAACTGCAGTCACTGTCACCTGTCCATCAAAGCCGAAGCTTTGCACCATGCTACATTCCTTTGTTCAGACCAACGAATCACCTCCCTTCACTTTTCTCCTGTTTGACCCGCCACTGAACGAGTACTCCAGAAATCTCTTTTTCACAATAAAAGTACATCATACGTAGTCATCATCATCATTATCATTACAAACATTCTAACATTGGAAATCAACACTGTACATATTTTACACTATGATACAATCATATATACTGTACTTTTTGCCACTGTTGGTCCTATAGAGTACCACATATATTAAAACTGGGTTTGGGAATACACTAAAGCAGGTTCAGTGCCATTAATGCAGTGCACACAAAGAGGGTCCCATCATATTTAACCTTGTAATTAAAGTGATAAGCAGCAGTCTCCTACTGATGAGGAAAAACCAACGGAGCAATGTGTTTGCTTTTTTCTGTAAACATTATTTCATAAATTTACCTTAAACTCGGGGGGCTTGAAGTAGGTTGGCATGACCGATAACAAGAAAGTGAGACAGTACAAGACACACAAATCATCTTTTTTCAAGTGAAATTTGACCTCTCGTGGTGGCACAGCTGAAAATCAACACTGCGTGTATCTCGTCTTGCTGAAAAAAAGGTCCGTCCCGATGCTCCTTTTCATCAAGCACACTATTTGGACAAAACACTGTAATTATTGTGAGAGGCCTTGTGTTATCATTCAGCCGTGGGAACTGATTAAAGGAAAGCGTATAGCAAGGATGGTGATATGTTGCCCAGATGAACATTTCAAGGTTACTGTACATGGCACAACACTGGAAAAACAAGTCACACGTTCTTAACAGTGTCAACTCTATCATGACCTTGGCATCACCTTTGATCTACACGAAACACTATAACTTTCTTAAAACACCTGAAACATGGGAAGGCAAACTCTCGACCTGAAATATCCCAAACAACATCACACTGTAACGGCTGAATGGGCGATGTTGTTTGGAATAGACAGTCAGTTATGGAAGAGTAAAAATGTCTCTGTGCTAACTGCGCCTTAAGCAGTATCTGCTGTTTTCTTTGCACTCAGTTACATCTTCAGTGCAAGCAGTCGAGCAAACGTGCACTGGGTCTAAGCTGCTGAGTGTGTCTGAGAGCAGTCGCTGGGGAAGCCCTTGTCCTGGTCAAATACGCCGTTTAAATTAATCATACTTCCATCTTACACCAGCTAGCAAAATCTACATCCCTCTCTATCTCTAAAGGTCCAGGTTTTCTGTTCCCCTCACCCCCTCACATTCATGTCATTCAGAATCTCAGCCCATTCATTGGCTTCCTGTATACAGAGAGCAAAGGAAGAGGTCGTACACGTATTAGGTAAGAACTCCTATTTAAGGTCGAGCAATAGAAACCTCACCACCATTACAAACGTTAGGTCCATCTCTACGGTTGTGGGACACACAGCCCATATAAACATATATCTACACATATACATATCTTCTGACCCTTCTTAAACTCTTCAAGGTGAAAACAGAAAACAAAAGGACAGTAAAAACCAACTGTACACCTCACAGACAGTGATGATAATTATATTCTAATTTGTTGTTTTTTTTGTCATTTCTTTTGTTAAAAATCTTTTTTTCTTCTTCTTTTGTTGAGCTGATATGATGTGAAATGGTCTGGGATGCTCTAGATGTGGCCTTGTTGTCGTACATGTGTCTCTCTGTTGCTCCATAATGGTGGTTTGTGTTGCTGGGACTCTTGAGTGCTAAAGCCGGTAGTGCCCATCGAGGATGGGAAGAATGGTGAAACTGCGAGAGGGTGAAGGAGTCAAGCGTCCGTTGTTGTCTCCATCTTAGTGTGTCTCAAAATCAATGGAGGCCCAAGCACAGAGTATCCATTACAACTCCATTTCAGTGGGGAAACTCTTCACAGGAGCATCCATTTTGGCTCTGTCTCAATGTGTGTTTATGTGGAAACTGTTATACTTGGACGTGCGTCCCCTGGGTCTGAAGGCTCTGCGCACTGGACAAAATCTTCTTCTGGTGGCCGGCCAGAGTCACACCCATCTTAGCCAATTCACTACAAGGAAGGCAGAGAAGATGCGGACAAGAATATTATTCATTAATGACACTTTGAGAGAAAAAAAAAATCTACACCGTCCTTTAAATGCCAAGCAGCTGCTGAGGTTTCATGTCAGTGATATTTATATAAATCCCTGTCTTTAATTTCAAATGACACTAGTGGAATGTAATATGTCTTTTACTGAAAATATTGATCTATTCAGTGTTTTTTTTATTTAACTGGGATGAGTCACCAGCCATCTGTACCTGACACTGATGTAGAGGACTGAGTCCAAGCTGACATATCCAGCACTGGAAAAGTTCTCCTTATACTGGCCCATCTTGATGGCCTCCAACCACTCATCCACTGTGTTCACACTGAACTCTGGGGTGGGCGGGTCCTCCCTGCTGGGATACAAAGCACACTCACAACTCAATGACATTTTGTCGTGTTGAGTGGCTAAATAACAGTTGCTCACTGCTGCTGAGGTCAATGATTAGTCCTTGGAACAGTTATTAAATCTAACTCTTGCCAGGACATTCAATGTAATAAAAACTCAGCAGCACAATTGAAGAGCCAGTTAATGCCCATTCATGGAGCTGGATTTGCTTTTGGACAGAGTAGATTTAATTCAGCAACAACTGCAGCATGACAGACCCAAACCCACTGTGAAAAGAAATCATAAACCCTAAAACTAGCGATTAAGTGTGTAAATATGATTAATGATCTGCTTTCTCACATGCAGCTTCACTTGTGGAACCATTTGACTTGTTTACTTGCTTCCAGTTGTTATAAGGGATATGTGGGTTTATGCATTTGCATGCTTTAAGCAAATACCTAAGGACTAATTGCAACTGCACTTGCACACAGTCCTGTGCTGTCATAGTCAATAAGACACATGTTTAAGACTCTTCTTTTTGTCACGTTGTCATTCATGTTGTCATGTCACGTTTTCTATTTGAAGGTGTTTTCTGTTTGCTTTGAAAGGGACTGAGACATATTCTTTTGCATAGTCTGTATTCTGCTCTGGTTGTAGTGTAAAAATGTAAAAATAATGATCTGTGTAAGGTTGTGTGCAATACAACTGGGGAGGCAGGAAGTCTAAACTGAATGTTAGACTATGGATATGCCAACCCACAATCTTATATACAGACCTTTTCACTGGCAAATATTACTTTTCTGAGGAAAGATAAGAATGTGATTTGACTGAAAAAAAAATGACATTTCCTACTTTGCACAATTTTCAAAACTGACAAAGTAGATTTGCGAAGTAGATCTGAGCCGGTGATTACGTCTTCTGTGCATGTACCGTCCTTTAATCTAATCCAAGTATCTCAAGACTGCATGCGTGTGTCAGTGAGTGTGTCGAATTCACAGCTTCAATTTATAGCTTTCTCCCACTGACCATGCTGAGCTGTTGGCCAGCTCTCTGAGGCTGGCTGGGTTTCTGATGAGCTTGTCCAAGATTGTGACAATCTGTCCAAACTTTGGCCTGTCACTGCGTCCCTTCTCCCAGCAGTCCAGCATGAGCTGGTGCAACACCACGGGACAGTCCATCGGAGCGGGAAGTCGGTAGCCCTCGTCTATTGCTTTGATCACCTGCAGGGTCAGAGTGTAAAATATCAAGTTCTGCAATAAACGCAAGAGAGGGGAATAAAAATATCCAGGGAAAATTCAGTTTAGGTAAGAATTGAGCTAAGGGTTGATGAAAAAGTATGACTCACATCCTGGTTGGACATCTCCCAGTAAGGTCTCTCTCCGTACGAAATCACCTCCCACATGACGATACCGTAACTCCACACGTCGCTGGCTGAGGTGAACTTCCTGTATGCTATGGCCTCTGGAGCCGTCCATCTGATGGGGATCTTCCCTCCCTGGAGACGGTTCACAACACAGTCAACACATACTTGGCATACTGAATATGTCACCCTGATCTTGATGTTTTCCCCTGCCTGTAATGGTGTAAATATTTAAAGGATATTATTAATATGTCTGCTGCTAAGTGCTGTAATAAATCAAGACTAGAGCTGACAAACCAAATCATAAGATGGAGGCTGCAGGGAAGCTCGCTGCCTTAAAAACAGAGCAGAGATGAAACACCAAACTTGACAAAACGGCACTCCTCTCCTTCTCTAATTCGCTCACAACATAAGGTCGCTCCACTCTTTATTTTTCACTTTCTTTCGACATCAATTTCTTTTTTCACCGTCCGTGCTGCTCCTACCTTTGTTGTTGATGCACAGATCAAAAGGATTCCATAAAGCTCACTGTATAGACACAATAGGTAGTGAGATACCGCCATCCCCCTCTTTCACTCTAACACACACACTCCGTACCTCTATAGGGCTCGGTTCAGCTTTTTAACATGCGGCAGCTGCCTCTGCACCACCTAGCATTCCCCGTCTCTGCTTGGTCAAAGTCAAATAAAAGACAAAGCTGCCAAGTCACTCGGCGCTGTACTTTTGTTTCCACCACCCCCTGTCCACCCCTACCCCATCCTCTTTTTTTTTTCTCTTAACTGCTCTCACTGGATCCTTCCCCTGCCTTCCCTTATTTTCTCTCTCTCTCTCTCAGTCTCCCTCGATCTCACTCTTATTTGATATCCTCCCTCTCTGTGTCTCTTCCCCATCTCCGCCTCGGCCTCTCCCTCTCCCCCCCCATGCCTGCAGCTCTCCATCTAGGTCTCCTGACATCAGTGGGAGTGTGTGTGTGATTGCAATAGAGCAGTCAGCGGCTGATACACTCCTCCCAGGGCAATGCTAATGCCATATTAAAAATAACATCCCCAACACTTCCTATGAATATGAATAATGCCATCTCCTTGTGGGCATTTTAGATGAGTTACTCCGCAGTGGTTTAACTCACTGACGTTTGAGTTTCTTCATTCTCTCTGTGCTCTGTGAGAGGATGGTGATGTTACCAAAAGACTTCTTTGATTTGACTATATATAGGCAAAAGCACGGAGGAGAGGAGGAGTTTGTGTGTACGCATTTCATTTTGTGAACAGTAGATGATGATTTCATCAGTTGTGCGTCATGACCTCATACAAAACTTAAGCTGTTAAAGCAACTGCAACTGGGTAATAGAGTCAGAGCCTTTTGTCTTTGTCCTGACAGAAACATTTTATGTAGAGAAGAGGTCAGCACAGGTTCCTGCTTCAGTAACTGAGACCAGACGCTGAGCATGAGTCGGCTGAATTATATCCCGACTCGGCCTGCTCTATTGTCATGGGTGTCAGGTCTTTGTATCAGTATGTCCACCTGATGTCTTGTTGATACATATCGAAGCAGCAGGCTCCCTCTCGCCTCTCACGAGACTGCAGGTGTGTTTAATGTAATTTACATATTAAGCTCTGATTGGACAGTTATTCACTTCCAAGGCTAAGTAGTTCATTTCCTGAGTGATGTGTTTTTGTCATTTTCAAGTCCTGGTAGTTTGTTGAAATTTTATCATATAGAATTTATGGGAAATGTACCACAGCAATCAGCTTTTCTCAGCTTCTCTGCGTCTCACATTTTGGCCAACTTTTGAGTCTTGAATCACAGGGGCAGCACCAAAACATCATTTGGAGGTTCTAATCACAATAAATAGCAGTCTCTGATGTCAGAGTCCTTATGTATGAATGGGGGTAATACCTAAGTGGATCAACTCCTTTTCTGACCAGCTCTGTATGTCTGGTTTCAATTTGGACTGACTCCAACGCTGTAGGGGCCAGTAAGTGGATGAATTGTAAATGCACTTGTCTGTGAGAGTGTATCTTACCCTTGTAGTGTAGGCAGCCTCTGGGTCATCCTCCAGAACCCGACTCAGACCAAAGTCAGACACCTTGCACACCAGGTTGCTGTTGACCAGGATGTTTCGAGCCGCCAGGTCTCTGTGAACGTAGCTCATGTCTGACAGGTACTTCATACCTGAGGCGATACCACGCAGCATGCCAACCAGCTGGATCACTGTGAACTGGCCGTCATGTTTCTGGAGGGAGAGACAAGGAGACAGCACAGAGTGTAAATGCTGCAGCAGGGTGGCATGGTGATTAGGGCGGGGTCCTTCAACAACCTCAGCTGGAAGTGAAGCCTCAAGCTGGGATTCAAGCATCTGTAATGGCTGCAATCTGCGCTTCTGAAGTGTTCTGAGCAAAAATCCTTTCCGTCTCTCGCTAACCCTGCGCTTTGACCTCTCTCTGGAGGGTGGCAAGCGAAAGATGAATTTCTCCTCCCAGGGATCAATGCAGGATCACAAAAAAAATCCTACTCGCAAAAGATTGGATCTGACAGAGCAGACAAAACTTTCCTCACTAACACTGACCGTGTGCCCGAGCAGAGCTCACTGGATTTCAGATTTGAGCTGTCTTTGGCAGAGAGCAGAGCCTGTTGATCGATAACGGTCCGGCTCACCTTCCTCTGCCAATTATTTCTGCCCTGGGCCAACGGTCCCCGTTAAAAAGCCATCCATGTTATCAGTCACCCTCTCTCCTTTATATCATCTCTCCTTCCCTCTGTCTCTTTGTCCTCTCCATCCATCTCTGTCCCTCCTCAGTCTCTGTCTCAGAGAGAGAGAGAGAGAGAGAGAGAGAGAACTCCGTATTACTTAGTTTCAGTCTCTATCTCCATCATATCTATCTTCCTTCATCTTTCTGCATCTGTGCACCCCTCCCCTCCCCTTCCTCTATCGTTCTTTCTCTCTCTCTCTCTCTCTCTCTCTCTCTCTCTCTCTCTCTCTCTCTCTCTCCCTCTCCCTCGGCAGCTGTGGAGTAAGTTAATTAGCCGGTGGTTTTGTGAGATGCTGATTGATTGGACTGTCTAACAAACCTACAGACTTCCTCTATCAATCTGCCCACCACATTGTATTGCCAGGAAGGAGGAGGGGAAGGGTGGGCAGGGCAGGGAAAGAGAGAGGAGACAAATGCAGGGCAGAGAGGTTAGACAAGGAGATGAAGGAGACGGATGAGAAAGGTGAAGATGGAAAATGAGACCTTTTTTTGGCATATTGCTTAAGTTTTTAGTAGAAAACTAAAAGTGGAAACGTGATGATAGAAAGGACACAGGGGCTGCTGGAGGCAGAAACAAGGAGACTAAGAGAGGAAGAGCTTCTCTGACCGAACTCTGGTTTTGTTATTTCTGAGGGACGGCTGCTTAATAAATGGTCAGCATAATTAAAGACACATATGGATGCCAGGAGCACGGATGAGCTGTAAAACCCATAAAACTGATTACATAATTATATTGAGCCACTGCGGACACTCTTTATGACCCTCATTACAATACATACTGTAACACACAACATGCATGTATCTGTGTGTGTGTGAGTGTGTTTGAGGACACTGTCTTCCTTAGCCATTTTTTATCTGTCAGATTTCATTTCATTTTGCTTCAGTGTTGCTGATGGGATTGGTGTCTATTTAGCGATGGGCCCATCATCACAGGCTTAATGGCTTTGGAGCACTGCAGTGATTTTACTGGCTGACAAACAACTCTGAATATGAATCAGGGGGACTTTCAATCCGAGGCACACCACGGTCGCAACAAGCCATTCATCTGGGTGTATGCAAAACCCAATTCAGGGCTCCTCAGCTAAATCAATGCTGCGCTTTTGCTACTTCTTGGCACATGTTTTGTGTGAACAGGAATCACGCTTTTAGCAAAATGCAAAAGACTTTATGCTTATTTACAGCACCTGCAATGAAATAAAGAGCCATACTTTTGTGTGCATAATTGACTTTTTAAGGAATGCTTGAAAGCCTTCTGTCGACTTTTGAGAAAATACATCTACATTTCCTAAATGAGTTTAATGTCTAAAGGTTTGGTATACATCAGAGGATGGATTGAAGGATCTTTAGAAACATCAATTTGTGTAATGACGTACTGAGTGACAGGCTCTTTAAACTCTTGTCATAATGTCAATTTTAATTCCAAAGCCAAACTTCCACAGCCTCCCTTTGATTTTTAAATCACTGATAAGATGTTCAGCAGTAACCTTGAGTAAAATTAGCTTTTCATGGCTTACTTCTGTGGTACTTTGCCTTGGATTAAAACTCTTTGTTCCATTACCTACTCTACAAGCAGTGTTTTTTTTAAATATAATAAATATTGTATTTCTGTAGACTTTATTTCTCTGTTCATTCACGATAATGCTAAAGTCTCTCTTTTATGGCATCTCGGAGGTGATTTTCAATGTTTTTCTCAGTTGCCATTTTGACTCTTAACCACCATATGACTTCTGCGGTATTACGTTGGAAATGAACTGCTAGATTTTTGTATCCCCTGACGGAGCAAATGTTGCACACAAAGCAATATGCTTTCTTGGTTTTACTACCCATTTCTCAGCAGTCTATTACTGTTTTCTGCTCTGGGATATGGACACTAAGTGCATTTCACAAAGCCAGTATTGAACATTATGTGATGAAAGTATAGGAAGGCCAAACATCCATCTGAATGTGACTGGACTCATGCACATCTTTTGGTCTCATTATCTCCATGTATGTTTTAGCAGCTAGGATAATAGTGATTTTCCCTCTTTTAACCATTTGTTCAGTCACTTAAACTCATTTGAACACTCACTGTACCATTTAATGAAGATATGTTGCCTTTTTTCATCTTGAAAATTATCAGATGTTCATCAATCACCTTTAAAGAGATAATGTGTGATTTTAAACTGGATAGATTGTGTAACATTGCATATTTTACACTCTTAATGTGGTGACTACCTATAAAAATGTGGTTCAAAGCCAGTTCAGAAACTCTAATCAGCTGATTTTAATGGATGCATGTTAGGTCTTTGATCAACTAAACCTACGTCCTTGGTGGACTTTGTAAACCCTTTATAGATTGAATTCGCCAGCTTTGAGAGATGAAAGACAATTTCAATCAGGTGCCTTTTATATATTTTTTAAAACAGTCTGCCCTCAAGTGCAGCGATTTGGGAGACTGAGCCCTACAATCACTTTACAGCTGGGACATCATTTTCCACATGGCCTCTATTAAAAGTTGTGGCCCAGACCTCGGAGGAAGTGTGAGCACGGTGTTCCTTCCAGCTGAGCCGTGACTCACCTTGAGGAAAGTGTCCAGAGATCCGTTCTCCATGAACTCCGTTATGATCATCACTGGCTTACCTGCAGAGGCACATAACAAGGCAACTGTTAGTGGAGCAGAGTTACGAGGAAGAAAGACACCAACTATAAAGAGAGGAGGGAGGACTGAGAAGTAGTGGAGTCCACAGCTGTGACCAGCCTTCCTCTCTGTCTCTCTCTAGGGGATAACATGGCATGTCGTCATCAGTCACACTGACAGCTTCTAATCAGCCCTCTCCATAAACGCCAGGAGATAATTAGAATGGACCAATCCACCAGAATATGTGTGTGTTGGTGTGTGTGTATAAGGGGGCCTCCTGAGATCTCATGAATACTAATCAGCCTCAAGGGGGAAGGGGGTTGTGGTTGGATCGCTATGCACCTGCACCTGCATGAGTGTGTGTTTCTGTGCGCGCTTGTGTGATGAGGGAGTGGTTGAGTGACAGGCCCCGCGCACTATGGTCCCCTGCATGGCATCTGGTGGGGGCTTACAAATGATTAACAAAGTACCTGCAATCACACACACACACACACGCAACCAAAAGCAGCAGTTGTCCCTGTTTTACAGGGTTCTCCCTTGGCACCACCCCCTACAGCCGAGCTTTGACAATCACAGGCAAACATGCAACGTGCAGTACAAATGATGGTGTGTGTTTTTGTGTGTGTGCGCGTGCGTTTGTGTGCATGGCTTGTAAACACACAGACTATGTCAGTTGTGATGAATAGGTCACATTTCCCCAATCAGACCTAAGAGATGCTGGGAAAAAACCTGGGGGAGAGATAAGGACGGCATGAGAGAGGGAGTGAGAAACTGAGGTAGTGGAGACAGAAAGATTAATTTTACAGAATGTTTCCTTAAAAACCAAAAATAAGAAAGTGGAAATTAAATTTTTGCCAAATCTACTCCCCAAAATCCTTTCCTTTCCTTTCCAAGAAAAGTTTCTTTCTTTGTCTAATACTCAGAATTTCCATTTGTCTTGTTCTGACAGTATTTCTGGAATTGTTATTTACCTATCTCACTAACTCACAACACACTGACAACATGTTTTTTGATCAAAACATCATATCTGTAAAGTTTCACTGAAATTAAAAATAAAGTTCAACAGAAAGAAGAAATGAATGGAAAACAAATACAAAAGATCAGGGAGTGTAAAGGAAAACATAAAATGGACAGAAGAAGCAAAGGACTAAAGGATACAAAGGGGAAAGAAAGGATCGAGAGGTAGAAGAGAGAAGAGGAGAGGAAAGGAAAGAGGAAGAGGAGGAGGGAAGGAAAGGAGCAGGAGGAGGGGTCAAAAGCTTGTCATGGAAAAGCAGGAACAACACCACTGAGGCCTACAGTGAGATTGTAGGTAAAGACAGCAATAGATCACCTTAAATGAATTCACTATCTCACCGCAGCACACACACACGCACACACTCACTCACACACAAACACACAGGCGCACACACAAACAGAGTCGCCCGGTCTCTGGTGGTGGTGTCTTCTTTGACAGTAACATTAGTCTCAGGGATAAAAGTGAAAGAGAATTGGATTTTCTTCTGCTGGGGGTGAGGACTGCTGGTCACATTTATCTCCGCACGGGGCCTGTGTTGCGTGTGGTGTGTCGCTCTCAGTGTGTATGTATGTGTGTGTGTGTTTGAGAGAGAGAGCGCTGGTTTCAGGGCATGGCGAGTAGGGAAGGATGGCACATTGTTGACTGTCTGATTTCAGCTCTGATCAGTGGTGTCTGCTTTAGTGTGTGTGTGTTTCACAGCGACAGATTTAACAGTTGATACAATTGTTTCTGACTGAAAAGAGGTCTGATTCTTCACAGCCTCAACCTCGGACATGTGTGTGTGTGAGTGTGTGTGAGGGAGAGAGTGTGTGTGAGAAAGAGCATGTGCTTAATTGTGTCTGAGATTATAAACCCTCTGTATTTGAATGTATGTTATTCTCTGTCCGTCTGTGTGCATCCAAACAGAACAGACAGGCATACACACATCTGAATGTCATATTCTACAAAATAGGCAGGCATGAAATAGAAAAGAGCTATAAAACCTTCCTCTGAAAACCAATTATGTGTCTGAGCCCATGTATGTTACCAGGGAAGGAGAATATCACCTTCAGGCCTATGCTGTGAGAGAGAAACACAATGAAAGACATTCATCCTGTTGTCTCGGCTTAGAGGACCATGTGAGCCTGGCATGTACACACACACACACACACACTCTGCTATCACTCGCTGTCAACTGGACATCTGCCATACAGAATTATCCCCGCAACTCTGAAAGATAACAGAGGTTACCAATAGAATCTACCACACACACACTCACGCGATACATAGCGTGTTCCATCTCTTTTTGTCAGGCGCCAGCGCAAACACACACACACACACACACACACACACTCGACAATTCAATGAATCCCTTTCACTTCTTGTTGCAACTTCATCACATGCCATCCACATTTTAAACACACACACACACACACACTCACACACTGGCAGGATGGAGCCTCTCCAGCTTGTCGTGGAGCTCCTCTCCGCCAAACATTCACGAGCACTCCTCAATTTCCTCCTGAAAGCACATAATTAACTAATCACGTTCATATTCATTCAAATTTATCGCCTTTCGTTGCCTTCAGAAAGGACACAGCCGTTTGCGGAGCTAAAAACACCTCCCTGTGTGTGTGTGTGTAGATTGGGTATTGATGTTCTGCCAGGTGGAGTGTGTTATGGAATGGATCAGAGAGAGAGAGAGTTTGGTCTCTTTTACACCTCTTCATTAAGCGAAAGTATAAAGTGTTTTCTCTGCTCTTCCCAGGACAAAGACATCGAGACCTCACGTGCGTGTTTGTGTGAGTGTATACAAGAGATAAAGACAACGTACTGTATGCTGGTACATGGTATCTGGTAAATTACATTATGAGGGGCTGTTTCTGTGCGTGTCGGCGTGAGTGTAAATGAAAGTGATAAGAGTCGGTACAGCTGGACAATTACATTATGAGTAGCTGTCTGTCTGTGTGCGCCGGTGGGCCGCATTACCGTGTTATTGAAAGAGACGGCCCAAGCTACAAACGAGAAAATGAAATAACTGCTGTATTGATTAATGCTAAGGGTCCGAACTAAGTGATACAATGCTTTTAACACAGGACAGATCTCTGTTCTGGGAAGCTCCATGTGAGGGTGCAGGGGTGTGGAGAAACAGAGAGACAGAAACTCAATAACCTTATCTCCACTCCTCTCTTCACCTCTCCTCCCCTCTCTTCGCTCTCTCATCTCCTCTCATTTCCTCACGTTTGTCTCCTTGCCATCTCTCCTCTCGCCTGCCCGCCCCTCTTTCCCTCAAATCTCCTCGCGCATCTTTCCCCCGTTTCCCTCATTTGTTCTCAAGCCCCATCTTCTCTCATTTCCTCGCTCTTGTATCCTATCTCATCCATCTGCCCCCCCCTTCTTCTTCTTCTTCTTCTTCATCCCGCGCCCGTCATCACCTTTTCTCTACATTCCCCTCCTGCTTCTCCTCTTCCTCGTTTGTCTCAGCAGTCCAATCTCCAGATCTGCACACATATTTAAAAACGTGAATAATTTCAAACACTCTGACAGGAAACATTGAAACACTTATTGTTCAGCGCACAAAGACACGCAGTTAAACTAATCACTAGTTTCTTCAAACAGAGGACGGGTGGAAAAGACGCGTGGTTTTGCCAGTTTTAAAAGCACCTTTGTAGAGCAGCTTTTTTTTTGAAATGTGTGTGTGTGGGTGTTGGGGGGTCTGTGTGTGTGCGTGTGTGTGCGCGTGCGATGTGGGCAGATGAGATGGAGCGCGGTAATTGAGGGTTTTCCAAATGAGCCGATTGTTGCAGCGATTGTAAAACACATAAAGGACGGATGGATAAAATGAGGGAGGGGGGAGATGAAGGGAAGATAAGGAGATGGGGGGGCAGGGGGAGGGGAGATGAGGGAAGGGAGGGGCAGATTGCTGCACTTTTCCTGATGTGTAGAGAGACAGATAGAGAAAAGAAAGATCTATTTTTTTCTCTCTTTTTCTGCATGTGGCGCTCTAATTAGCATGACAATAGCAACAATCAGGTGACAGACAGCAGAGTAGGTTATTAGAGTGGCACACGGCAGGGGCTGAAGGCTTAGGAGGGTTTTAAGCAGAAAGGAACACACACATACACACACACACATGCACACACAAATGAATGAAAAGGGAAATTGCAGACAGCAAAACAGGCACTCATGCACCAGCCCAATACAAATTACAACTGTGCAAAATCAAAATAAATACCACTACAACTATTGGTATTACCACAACTGCCACCATCCTTACCCTCCACGAATACTAATACTACTACTAGGTTGTAGTACCCCTACTAATATGGGTCCCTAATAGTACTTTTTGTAAGATTATATTTTAGACTATTTGTTTTTTATGCTTTAACAAAATCTACAATTGCACTTTTTCTGCAACACAGATATTACAGCATGACTGCTTCCTGTACTGTTAAAATAAGATAATCTGTGCAAGTTTAGCCTCTATGAGGAAAAGAAAAAAGAGCAGAAAACACCACAAATGTTTACTGATCTGATGAGGCACCATCTTTGTGTGTGTGTTCCTGTGTTCAAACAAAACAAATGTCACCATAAGCTTCAGGATATTGCCAGAGGTTATTTCGAAGTTTTCTTATAAGTCCATTAATGAGTCAATAATTTGCAGATAAATCAGTGGTGAAAACAGTTGCAGCCCTATTACGTTTAATATATAGGAGAGAGTGCAGTAGAGCACGCCTGCCTTCAGGTTTGAGCGTATAAGCCACACAATAAATAGCAGCATCAGATGTAATGGTGCAGTGGGAGAAAAGGTAGTGGCGGTTATTGCATATATTCTGGACTTCATTTTTCTTAACTACCTTTACAGCAGGTTTTTAGACAAACAGGATATATGCGAAAAAATACCAAATATTATGTAGTAAATTTAGAAATATGCTCATTACTGTAGGAGCCCAGAACATTTAAATTGCAATTATGTTTGAGGCTCATTGTGTCTTTTGTATAAATACATCTATTTTCTCCATCTGGTTGTCCCAGAAGCATGAATAAAACACCACCTCGTAACTCTTTTAAGCTCTGAAGTAGACATGCTGCTAGTCTCCTTACTATTGCTATGGACATTGTCACAACTGCTGCTGCTGCTTTATATGACCGCAGCTCCTTCTGCTACACCTCTGCTCTCTCTACCACAGCAGAACTGTGACAACAGCAATTATTCCAACCACCAGTACTTCTACAACTGCTGATTCTACTGCTACGTACACCTACACAAACCAATCCAACACACCTGAGCCCAGAGCAGTCAGGGTCAGCCTGCCTGATTAGACTGAGGGCGGTGTGAAGGGACCAGCTGGTGCTTGAGAAAAAGGCCTGGAGGAATTATTGACCCATCTCAACTCTCACCCCCTCACTCGCACATACACACCCTGGGCTGTGACCTGTGAAATTACTGCTCCGCTCGTGAGATTTGTTTCTGAGGGGCTCTATCAGCTTCTCAATGTGCCGTGAAGACAGGTGGGACGAGAGACACGGGGAAGCGTGCGTAAAAGTAGACACATGCAAAACACCACCCAAAAAACACCCACAAACATGGTTTTATAGTCTCAGAGCGACGGCAAAGTTAAGAGCTCTTTATTATGTTTAAGTAAGTTGCTTGTAAAGTTCTGCTACTTACAGCTGTTTCACTGTCAACTCTGCTATTGTGCCCTGTCGCTAATGATTTCAAGGGTTCAGCGGTAATTTTTGAATTTCTTCGGGTATTTTAAATCAGACTTGTACGTGTACGTCTGAAAAGAATGTGCCATAATTCTGCCTGTCAGAATAAAAAAAACACCACACATTTGATCTGGTTTGCTGTTGTACTTCTACAAACTACCTCAATCCTGCTAACCAAAGGTCATAGCTAACATCAAGCATTATTTAGACAATGAGAGAGAGAGAGAGAGAGAGAAAGAGAGAGAAGGAAAGTCGACACAGTAAGAAGAAACGAATAAGAAAAGCAGTGGGTTCTCATTCTTAATATGCAAGCTGCTGAATATTCATGAGGCTAAAAAACACATCCAATTAACTTTATGAATTATTAATATTCATGATAAAAGCCTATGCATATGCATTCGCTCTTTTATTGTTGGCCTAAGTGCCACTGAGCACCGGTGTGTGATGGACTGAAGATCTTTGTGTGCGTGCGACAGAGTAAGAGAGACAGCGGGGAGCGGGGGGGAGTGAGATGGGGGGAGAAAGCGGAGGTTTGTTTGTCTGCCTGCATGTTTACAATTCTGTTTCTTTGTCGCAACTGTCTCCCTCATCCTTTGGCTTGTCTGTAGATCTCTAACAAACATCTGCATAACAAGGTGTCAGGACCAGAGGAGAAACGGAGCGGTGGCACTGAGCAACATGAACAGCAGGGGATTAAACTGGCTAATTTGGAAAACTGACTTTATGGATGAAAAGGGATGTGAGTCTACACTAGTGTTTTCAGATTTCAACACTTAAAACTCCTGAACAAAAAGGAAATTATAATAATTTACAATACAACAAAACAATTTAGTTGCTAACACTAACATATTTTTCTGTTTCTGGAATGAATCTGAATGAGCAGAAAATAGGGATTTGATTGTCATAAATGCTACCTGTTAATCAGCACTGCTGCTCTCCAGAATCAAAAGCTGAAATGACAACACCTGTATTTTGACATTTGAAATGAAAGATCACAAAACGGGGAGGAGGTGACAGAGAGCTGTTCTTCTCAAATTTCCTGCCGCATAGCCCCTGACCCACGTTAGTTTTGAGAGAGAGCCATTATGTGATTTATCCACTTTGGGGTATAATTTTCTAAAAGCTTAGTTTTAGAGTGGCTTACATGCACGACATCATGCATTGTTGGATTAGCACAGAGCATTTATTCCAGTGGAGGCATAATGAATCTGCATGACAGGAGCACCATCGTGAGTAAAATATCTTGGCTTCATTTGGACAAAAGAAATCAGCTGAACCTTTTTTCCCACTTTTGAAAGTTTATATACATTATCAGCAGGCCTTGCTGTCCATGATCACATAAATGCTTGACATTTGCCGTTGTTGGACCATTTTCTACTTGTGACTACCAAGCTACGCAAGTTTTGTAGTTTGGTTTCAGTAACTCCATAAAAGTCATAGAGGCAGTGATGGGCTTTCCTCCATGTTTTTTTTTTTGTGCTTCCTTCCAGCTCCAGAGCTTCAGGGGATTGCATTAACAGAAACCAGAACTTCAGACCTAGTTGTGCCTGTGACTTGAGTGTGGTCATGGGCCCAAAACTGAGAAAATGTGTTTAAATGTAGTCTTGTGTTGATGTATTGTGAGGTAGACAGAGAGAGTAAGAGTACTAGAGAGACAGACGAGGTGACTGGGATTGACTGAGAGCAAGAGGAGAAGAGAGAGGAATGGGATGGGGAGCGATTGAATGAGAAGATTAGATGGACAGTGACTGAGAGAGAAAGCAGAAGCGTGAGATAGGGATATGAGACGGGAGAGAGAGAGAGAGAGAGAGAGAGAGAGAGAGAGAGAGAGAGAGAGAGAGAGACTGTGCTTGAGAGAGCGAAGCAGACCGATAACAAATCATTCATCTTTCTGAACCAGGCCTGTGTCTATGAACACACACGCTCGCTCTAATTGCCTAACACAATCATGCGAAGTAAACAAGTGGCCGCTTGAGAGGTGGACAGTCGCTGCTCACATGCACACCACCATGCGTCCTCAATGCGTTACCATGGCAAAGGAGCTTTTATCTGATCCAGGGTCAGCTTCTATTTACATCACCAACGGCTCTGATGTGGTAACACAGGTATGTGTCAGAGGAAAGAGGAGGGCATGGTTACACAAACAGCCGAACACGTCATCCACTCACGCACACAGGATGAAATAAAGTAAAGCTCACATCTTGTGAC
This sequence comes from Centropyge bicolor, assembly GCA_037975185.1. Classification (NCBI taxonomy): domain Eukaryota; kingdom Metazoa; phylum Chordata; class Actinopteri; family Pomacanthidae; genus Centropyge; species Centropyge bicolor. The sequence continues at coordinate 3,585,083 of JBBMOC010000023.1, read as the reverse complement.
GACACCCTCCAGCCGGATGATGTTCGGATGGTCGAACTGTCCCATGATGGAGGCCTCAGACAGGAAGTCCCTCCTCTGTTTGTCAGAGTATCCCGCCTTCAGACTCTTGATGGCCACGTAGATCTCCCTCTTTCCCTGAACACGCAGTCGACCACTGCACACCTCCCCAAACTCTCCTACACAACCAGGCAGAAAGACATGAGTGTTTGCATCTGAGCTCACTTTTCTCTATTTTGGGAAGTTGTATAATATCTAATATTGACTCTAAATTGCATCCAGATTTCTTTTTATATAACCAAAATTATGTAATTTACAGGCGCTGCAGTTCCAAAAACAAGAATAATTGTCCATGCAGGCAAACATGACTCAAAGGGCTCCAAACCAATCAGCCGTAGTTTAAGTAATTTGAAACCAATCAAGTTAGATTCACTGTTTTTTGAGCTATTAATATAGTCTACTGCTGTTTTACGGCCAACTCACCAGCTCCAATGACTCTCTCTATGCGAATATTGGAAGCATCGATCTCTTTGGCAAAGTCCCTGACAGCCTGATTGGGATCTTCGTAGGTGTGAGGATGGATGTAGGTTCTGCTGCCTGGAAGCTTGACTGAATGAGTGGAAAAGTGGAAAAACAGGGACAGATAAACAAAAAGGATAAATGCTTTTGCACCAGCTTTTGCAAAGTGTATGGTATTACATTTATTTTAAAACAGTTCATAGTGCTAATGGGGTATTGATCGCTCTGGGGAAACAGTTCCCTCCAGGAGCTGACCATGATTCCTACTCGGACATTTCAACAGCGTGAATCCGTGTTGAAGTGGGAGCTTGAGCGTGGGTGCTCCGTTTGAGTGACATTACCAAATATTACATAATTATGCACTTAACTACTTTGTTAGTGATGGTGTTAAAATGACTCATTTTAACAGGAACCCATAAGGAGCTTCACTCTGCCAGCAAACATTTGTGCAAGAAAGTGCGAAACAATGTGGTTTATTCCGCTGCGAGTGCTACAAAGTTGGAGACTTATTTACAGTAGCTGCATGCTGTTATGTAGCTCTCATCATACATCTGAAGGTGTTTAGACAAAGTATGACTGTTGCACGTGGGTGTGAAGTTTGATTTTGAAGTGAAATTGATGAATTTTATTAAAACAAAGTTTGTGTCTTTACCTCGGCCATGTTGGAACTGCATCTTCTCTTCATCGGGGTCCTGCTTGGCTTTGATGTACCCACAGTGCCTGAAAAAGAAACACACAGCAGGATTATGGTTTTGTATATAAAGTTAAGTCCACAGTATAGACTGTTTTTTCACCACAGAGTTAGGGCAGGGCGATTCATTTTATTTTCAATTACAATTTTGGCTTTATGAAAACAAGATTATCGTCATAATTATTGTTTTGCATTTAGTTCCACAGTGATTCTCTCGTTTTGTCTGGCCAGTGTGTCTCTGGTCACAAATCACGTTCAATACTGAATGAATGAATTTAGATCAAACTCCGAACCAATTAAAAGGTCTACTGTACATTATTAAATTCATTTTTTTTCATTTGTTTTCAGTTGAATTATATTAAAAGCTCAAGTAAATCCACTTTTAAAAAGACTGCTTTGTTAAAGTTCAATGAATGCACAATCTTTCCAAAGTCAATGAGTTGTCATGTTGAATAATTGTGGCCTCAAACAATTATTATTTTTGCCATAATCAAGCCGCCCTACACACAGATACTAATAAAGCTTTATAATGCATCTATGGAAGATAGCATACAGAACTCTTGTGTGTGTATATGCAGTTACACACAGGTGTTTGAAATCCTGTGAAAATTTGTGTGCACAGCCAACAGCTGTGTGTATGAACAACTATGTATTTCCTTTTGTCTCTGCACACCCACTCTGCTGTATAAGACAAGCCTGGAGGGAAAACAATATTCCTATTGCTCTTTTTCTCTGCTTCCACCTGTCAATTCACACTTTCCTCTAAGCTGTGCTGCCTGAGGTTGAGTGAATGAGTGAGCGTGTGTGAGAGAGTGTGTGTGTTTGTGTGTGTCATAGATGTCCCTTATATGAGTCAGATCTATGCATAAAGTACTCCTCTCTTTATGGACCCCTCTGGCCGTTAACCACCTTCAATATTATCATGAGTCTCTCTCTCACACACACACACACACACACACACACACACACACACACACACACACACATACACATGCACATGCACAAACACATCACTGTGCCCTTTCTTTTCCCACCCCCCTGTTGACACATACACACACCCCGCGGCATGGGTCAGTCCAACGATCAAGACAGAGTATTGACAAATTGATCAAGTCAATCCTGCCGTCCAGCTGTGAGGAAGTGTTGAACTTATTCTGTTTTACGGACCTCACAGTGGGATGCTGTCAGTGTGTGTTTGTGTGTGTGTGTTTGTGGGATGTTGCGAATGTCACATGTTTTTGCATCAGTGTTTTTTTTTTTCACTTTATTGAGCTTCAGCCTCAAACAACCCTAATAATCCATAATACTGTCTCTGAGATTTACTTTTAAATTCAGCATATTTTCAGGGCAAAAAACATCATGTAAACGAAGCACTGAGCCTCCTCTGTCTCTCCCTTTTCCCCCCTCTTATCCCATCCTCCTCCAGTGTTGTGCAGGTAAAGCAGCAACCAGTCAGTATGTCTGTCCATCATGAAGATAAATTGATTTGGGCTTAGGGCCAAGGGTAGAGTGGGAATCGACAGCGCAGACTCTATGCGATTCGAGGAAGCAGAGTGGAGGAGGACGGAGGAGAGAGCGAAGATTTAATAAAGACAAGGGAGAAGTTAGACAAAAATAATAAAAGAGAAGAATACTGAGTAGGAAAACAGAAATGGAGGAAAGCGTTCTGACTAAGAATGAGAGAGAAAGGTGGGGTCTTGCTAGGCGCAGTAAATCTCAGTCATTTGGTGTTTAATCCTTGTGTTGATTTTTACACAGCTGAACGCATGGCATAACCCAGACATCAATAGGCTGTCTTGGGAATATACAGACACACATAAGGGTAGAGACTGGTTGCTGGTATTCGGGGATAAAGAGGAAGAGGGGGGATAAGGGGGCCATAATGTTCTAAGGGGAAGTTGGGCCCCACCTGGTTATCAGCTGGGCTCAAGCCAGTCAAACACCAAGGGACTATCATTACCCCCTTGACACACTCGCACACATACACCCACAGTGCTTTGGGGCATGTGTTTAGAACATATGGGGAATGGGACCATGGGTCACACCTCTGCTCCAACTGTGATAATCCTGTGGGGGCGCACACACACGCACACACATGCACACACATGCACACACACACACACACGCATGGCTCTGCAAAACACCAAAACCCACGTTTGAAACACTTCCCCATCACTGCTGGATGTGTATCTGTGTTAGTGTGTGTGTGTCTCCACGGGTGCATGGCTGCATATGTGTGTGTGTGTGTGTCTGATGGGAAATGAACACATTTCCATAGTAATTACAGAGCGACTCATTTCTCCTCTTCACTTAGAAGTGTCATGAATCATTAGCGCTGCAGTCTTAAACATGGCACAAAACCTGACATGGCTGTGGCTTTTGTTTCCCCCCAACAGCTGTGTCTCTGTGTGTGTGTGTTTGAAATAGATATTTTATTTAATGCTAAACGCAATTGACCTGTAATTCATTTATTGACGACTCTGTAACTGCACTTAGGAAACCATTTTCCCAGTGCCATGGGTATATATATTTTTTTAATTTTTTATTGAATTTTCACATTTGAAATTGGTAGCATGAGGCAGTAAAACAAAAACAACATAACAGAACAGATAGTTCTCATTTGCAGTTATGTTTAAACAATTAGGCTGCTTGTTTCTACTGTAGATGGACACATTTTTCCCACTTATCACTTATCAAAAATAGATTCACCAACTTCTTGTTGTATCTATTGTATCTATTTAATGTATACTTGTATAGGGACAAGCACATAGCATGAACCAATGCCTCACACCACAACATGTATAGCCTACAGCCTGTACCCTTGCTGTCTAAAGCAATATATTAATCATGTGTTTGCACCTTCTTTGCATAATCTCTTCAATGTTTCCGAGATATATTACAGAACACGTTTGGCATCAATCTCTGTTTTTCTGCATTTGCAGTATATTTTGTGGCAAACATTGCTGCCTGGATTAGCTCGAAAAGACATGTAACTCGAAAATGATCTTAACTTTAATGAATTTTTTTAATTCTGTGATGCCCCTCCCTCAGAGTAGGAAATGGTAAAACCTGAGTAGCTTTGGGCCTCTGTCTATTTCACCACTACCATCACTCCCTTCTTTTCCTCCCAGGCCTCTACATGCTACTACACATCACACAGTACACACGTCAACGTTGATGTTCTCTAAGTACATATTTAAATTCATCTGAACTCATCTGGGTCTCTGGAATTAACCTCCTGTGCTTGTAACTGTGCAGGACTGTCGTGCTACCTTGACTGGGAAAAACCATTGTCTTTGCTTGTAATCCAGGCAACTGTATGCATGTGTCCTCCAAATCATATTTTGCAAAGCAATTTAGGAGTATCTACTTAACATATTTCATCATTTGTATTTCTCTTTGACCAAAATGGCTTTACTTTTGTGCAGCTGCAGAAAACATGGTCACAGTCACCACATAGCCTTGTTTCATTGTCTGCTATTGATTTGGATGCCATGCTGCGAGCGTCCATGGACTCTTGAGCTGGTACGGACGTCATCACGAGATACAGTAGTCCTCCCGCATTGCCAGGAGCTGCTTCTTTATGCTGCTGTACTGCAGTGTGAAGTTAGCACTATCTGTCACTGTGGGAGGAATCATTGTTCCATTTAGCTGCCATCCAATTGCACTATACTCCGCCGTTTCATACAGTAAATACACCTCCCCGACACACGCTCACACACGCACACACGGCTGTGAATTCACGCAGATTTAAAGTACACACACCTGCACCAATCACGCAAAAACACACACCTTAATGGACTGCGATATCACTATCACACCCGGGCCTCTCACCTCTCTCTCTGCCTCTCTCTGTTCCACTTCAGTGAGGACAACAGGCTATCCCTGTCCTCCAAAGCCACACACTCCACATTTGCATATCAATTTACTTTTTAATATAATACTCTGTCACTCGAGACCCATTTGTCATTCTGCTAGCAAGCTCCCACCTTCATAGAACTGCATCCATATATTATCGTCGATGTGGCCCCTCCCCCCGTTTTCCTCTCTCTTCCTCTCACTTGCTGCCCTTTATCTCTCTGGGGTGTTATATTCTTTCTTAATTCTCCTTTTAAGTAAAAACATTCCCTTGTCCAATAACCCATATCCTCTTTTTCTTCCTCCTGTTTCCATCCATTTATGCTCCCCCAACAGGCCCTGTCCTCCGCTCTCTTTTCCTTTGTGCTGTTTTTTTTTTTTTTTTGATAGAAAGAGTGGACACAAGAAGCTTGGAAGAAAAAAAAGAGAGAGAGAGAGAAAGGGAGGTGGAGAGGGAAATGGAAAAAGAGAGTGCTGACAGGCAAGAACGCACAATGGGGGTCCAAGCCTGCATACCAACTAACAAGCAATCAGATGGAGGGGAAGAGCGAGGGGAGAAGGAGAGGCAGCCATAGGAATAGAAACTTGAAGGTTAACATAAGGGAAGTGGGCAGAAAGAGGGGTGGGGTGGCGTTGTGTGCCGCAACAATAGGAGCTGAAGATACAGTGGAAGGGAGAGAAGACATGCTATGAGAAGAAAGAGTTTAATAGAAATGTAGTGAGTAGGAAGGGAAGCAACAAGAAGGAGATGTAAAGCCTTCACAGCACGGACGTCGGCTGTATGGAGAGAAGAAAGGAGGGACGGAGTCGTTGAACAAAATGCAGCACTATTAGCAGGTTCCACCCCCGTGAAGGAGAGTAAGAGAAAGGATGAGAGAGTTGATGGACAGATTAGGAGCAGATGACAAAGAGATGAGTGTCAGTCAACAGTGTGGCTGCAGGATGTGTCCTGAGAAAAGATGTGAGAGAAAAAAAGAATGAACAAAAACACAATGTAACAGTCAACCATCCAAATGTAGCAATGAATGTGAGGGAGGAGTTTTTTTTTTTTTTTTAACCCTCTGCGACCTGATCAAGAAAACTCGATTCTATCCCAGCATGTGGAAACACCAGGGGCAGGTCGCCAGTGCCTCACAAGGTTAACACATGATAGAGAAGCACACTCAAATTCACTAACACACAGTTTGGAGTGTTCAGTCCACATGACCACTGGGTGAAAACTGAATTTGGCACAGTCAGGTGACGGACAAATATTCTGTGTGTGCATTACCCAACACATTTCCATATTATACTATGCTGTGTACACCATGTTATTAGATAGTTTGTTCAAAGACTGTGACATTTCACATTTTTACATATGGAAACAAATGAACATCCCACCCACACCTGGGCAATATGCACTTTAGTATTATAATACCTATATAACATATATTTATGTATTTTATCTTATCTTATCTTTATCTTTTATTTTTCTGTCTTTTTATTCATATATCTAATTCTTGCACACTAGCCTTTTTAAACAAAACCTCTGAATCTTGAGACCTAGTTGATGCAGGTGTCCTGTATGAAAACTCATGGTGAATCCTCCTGACTGTGTAATGTTCAAGGTTAAGAAAATGTGGCACAAAGCAGGCACCCTCCCTTTTCCCGATATTGTCACTATTATGCCAAGTCTTCATTTATTGGTCTATTAGCCGCGAGCTCTATTGCTGCTTCCATTTCCCCCTCAGCCTAACTCCAGGCTATAAAGAGCAAGAGGCAGCATCCACTGCACTGAGTTACACTGATTTGTACTTCCTCTGATAATTAAAGCCATTGCTTGGTGATTCTGCCGTCCTCTTAGTTTGCTGAAGCTTGCCAGTGCAATGTTGAATGAAGTGAACAACCTCTGTCAGATACAGATGGGGTCATCGCATCACGACAATGCTACTGTACTCTGATGTTATGTATTTGAAGCTGTAACAGGTAAAAGTTCACAAAGGTTCTAACATTAAGATTTCACACCAAAATAAGCACATATGTGCAGTTTTTTAAAACTCTTTTGACTCCTTTTCCACTGCCAGTAGATGAGTTTAGCTTTGTTTCTAGTGTGTGATGTTCAGTGTCATGAATGTGCTAAAAAACATGGAACAGTAGAAAGTGGCATGAAGGCCAGTGACAATGTTAAGGCGGTTACTTTGTTGTGTCTTTTACCTCTGTCTCTCTTTCAAACAATGCAATGAAGTCGCTGTTGCACGATTTCATTGATTGTAAAAAAAAATTACGTTCAACATGCGCCACAGGATTGCATCGGAAAATGGTCAAAAATTTGTGTGTTCACTTAAGTGCCATATTTCCATCGCTGATGATTGGAGCTACTACAGACCCAGGAATGAATGCAGATTGCACCCTTTATAGCTGAAGTCAAAACCCAGATGTTAGTGGTGTTGGTGGGTTTTTGGGTCCACTGTGAAAGGCACATTGTAAAAAGTGTCTACTGAGTCACTTTATCTGGATCAGAGACAGAAAAGAAGAAAGGAAGAAATATGTAAAGGTGGGAGGGCGTGATGCAGAAAAAAGAGGCAGAAAGAGTGAGAAACAGCGAAAACAGAGAGGACACGGTGACAGAAAAGAAGAGGGACGCAAAGAGATCAAACGAGAGGGAACTTTGGCAGGACAGGATAAAAAGCTGGATTATGCACTAAAGGCAGAGGAAGAAGAAGAAAGAGAATGAAACTGGTAAATATGGACGGCAGAATAACCTTGAAACAAAGTTGGACAAAAGAGACGAACGCTAACAAAGTTGTGTGTGGATGATGGCTTGTTGCTGACAGAAAGAGAGATAAGAGACTGTTTGACTTCACGCGAGTGAATAACCTTGGACTAATGTTAACCTGAGATGTGAAGGGAGCTCATAAAGCGTGTGCTGTTCTGATTTGCGTGGCTTGTTTTATATGACCACCTTTTATGGGATTAGAGGCTCGACTGGAAGACGGGACCAGAAACTGATACACTGCGAGACAAGGAAGAGTCAGAGGGGCTCATTCACACAGAAACATGCTATGTTGTCTTCCTTTCCTTTCATTTACACTCCTCTTCTTCCCTCTCCTCTCCTTTTTCATTTCCTGTCTCTCCACATTATTTTCCCACTGCTAATCAGAATGACTAGAAAAATGAAATCAGTAAATCATTAGTCACCCCTCCAGCATGACACAATGAAATGATACATCCATCCTCCTTTCTCCAACCTCCCCCCCACCCCACACCCCAACCTCACAGACACACACGCACACACGCCCTGCTGTGGGTATCTGCTCTCATCATTACTCATGATAATGGTGATTCCATTTAATGTCAAGCTATTAAATAAAAAATAATTACTGGGAATGAAATCAATGGATTAAATTCACTCTCATTATTTCACAGCAAAATTAAAGCCTCGTTCGCCGGGCTGAAAAACAAGACGCATTCGCTGCCTGGGTGCTAATAAACTACGAGTATAGTAAAAGCTGATTGTGGATAATTAATTAAGAGTCAAAATGGCATGACCAAAAAAACAAAACTCTGACAAAAAGTCTGGGTGATGGAGTGAGCGAGAGAGTGAGATTTCGTCTTCTGGCCGCCTCTCCCTCTCCATCTTGGTCACGTCTGGCACCGTCTCAACATTCTCTGACCACAGTGTAAAAAGATTTACTCAGCTAGGGCTAATTATTAGGAAGGGGAAATGATTAGCTAAAGAGTTATGACTAATAAATCTGTCTATGTTTCATTAACACCCTGTTTGGAAACATTTCATTTAACTCCTGCTCATTAAAGAGAGTGGTAATGAAAAGAAAGGGGGAAAGGAAAGGAAAGGAAAGGAGTGGGAGAGATGCAGGAGGTCTGGAGCTGGGCTGCGGTAATTGGTGTAATGTAGCAGAATTTTTAACAACCTGGTGAAAAGGTCAATTGAGAGAGGCTGAAAAGAGAGAGAGGCAGAAGCGGAGGAGCATGTCATCTGTATCATTAAGTGAAGTGTATCTTTATATTTGCTAACAGATCAGTGTGAAACTAATTCCCCTAATGATGCGACTACACCGACACAACTTGATTAGGTCATGATCATAACATGTGCGCTTGTGTGTGTGCGTGTGTGTGTCTCGATCAGACAGATCTATTCAAACGCGCTATAAACTTTAAAACGGCCGCCGAAAACAGTTTTGAATTTGTCTCATGTTTATAGGACATTTGATCAATTCCACTGCAACATCTGCTCATTTGCATAAAGCCTGTGTGAAATAGTTTTGCACCTGCGGCAACTAGCTGCTATTATTGCACTGTTTGCAAGCTACTTTCTAGGCATTCTGCAGACAAAGCTGTATTCGGCTACACCCTACAGCTTAGCTGCATTAATTGAAAGCACCAGCATCCAAGCAACACATGCAAATCTGTCTAATGACATTACACACACATCATCATCGTCGCATCAATGCGCACACACACACACACACCTCCGTACTGCTATGTTTTAGATCAGTATACACAGAATCTCCTGGATGCCAAATCATTATTAGAGCTATTATCAAGCAAACAGACCCGCACCACCCACGGGGAAGGAAATGCATTGGCAGATTTCTACCTCCAAATTCACTGTAAGTACCAATTGGCAAACATGGATTCAATATTTGTGCCTTTGTTCCGGTTCAAGAGCGAACTGTTCTTAAAATTCTTTCCCGCATCCGAGCTAAAAAAAAAAAAAAAAAGGAAAAAAAAAACCTTACTATTAGCCTTTGGTGCTTTAAATTTCAATTTCTCTATCTCCTTTGAAATCCAAACAAGTAGGCACACACACACACACACACACACACACAAACACACTTTTGAGCTGGTTAACACTCAATTAGTGTTCTTCAGTTTCTTACAAGCTTCTTTCTCGCACCGCCTCTTAACTTCTTAACACTGCTCTCTCGACGGCGTGTTTTCACTGGCACACGCTCCCTCTTCTTCTTCTTCCCATCCTTCCTCTCCTCTTTTGTGTCATTAAGTTTTTAAGGATAACCCTGGGCTACACAACAGATGCTGCGGAGGTGAAAGAGCTCACACGCACATCAACGGGACTCGCTATTGTGTTCAAAACGTAGAGCTGTTACCGCTTTCTATTAGTGACACTGAGAGGTCTAATAGCATCTCACTTCCATTGCTTCCTCCCTCAGCTGCTCACTCTTTATTATTCAAAACTCTCCTTAGAGAAGGTTGTTTTCCTCCAAAACCAAGCTTCTAGGAACGACCTCTAGAAAGTTTTCTCTCCTTTTTGTCGTGCATGAAAACTAAAACACCCTGTGAGACGGTGATCAATCGACTTCTGTTTGATCATACCTCTGTAGAGGAAAATAACCAGAAGTCTTGCTTTAGTAAACAGCTACGTCTTATTTTGCACTAAGTATCCAATCAATCACTTTATTATTATTTGAAGATTTTCAGACATCTCAGAACAGATTGTGCCCCTTGTCTCCCTGCTGAATGTCTCCAGCTCTGATAACAGATGTAGCTCATAAAGGCAGACTTTGAGACACATAACAGATGAGACGGTCTTAAAAAAAAAAAAAAAAACAAGAAACGAAAAAAAAAAACCAAAACACGCATCACATAGATGGAACAACTTCACGCTGACTTCTCACCAAAACTCCCACATTAAAAACATGAACATAGAAAAGCGCACGGGAATCTGGCACATAACCAAAGCCTGCAGCTATTCAGAAAAGAAGATGGTTGTAAGGCTGGAGAATCATTAGACTGCAGACAAAACAGAGGAACACACACACACACACACACACATACACACACACAGATGCTGGGAGGCAGAGGCTGTAACGTGTTTAACAAGGAGCGAGAGAAAGTGAGGACTGAAGGGGAGAACGCTTTTTGAGTGAAACGCCATCTGCTGAATCCATGGCTATGCCAGTCGCTCGCTAGCTTCCCATCGCTCGCACCTGCCAGCCTGCCAAAGCACCCTCAGGAGGACAAAAGCACCAACTTCACACAAAGACACACACTCGCATGCATAGGCTCACGGAGCAATAATGGCACGCACACAGCAATAACTGGTGTGATTTGTCAGCGCCGTGCTGCGTCTGAGGAGCTTTCGACGTTTTTTCATGTTTTCCCTCCTGCGGTAACAATAGCATAACAGCACTTTATTAAACGAGAACAGGACAGAACAGAATGGCCTGCAAATCAGCCCGTTTATGAGGCATAGCTGTTCAGTACCCTGCCAGCAAGAGGCTGCAGGGAGTGTGTATGTGCCTGTGTGGGTATGTGTGCCAGTGAGAGAGAGGCAGGGAGACTGTATGGGCTTAGCTATTATATAGTTCAGCATTCAAAATGTGATCGGGATGGTGGATTCAATAGGTGAACTAGGTGTAAAACAAGAACAAAAACGCTCTCCAGCCTGGAGATTATTGTGGAAATGATTTAAGCAGCTGGCATTTAGGGAGAAAAAAGGGGCCTTACAAATGTCTGGTGGGAAATCATTTCAACCCTGGCTGACTCTCAGTGTCAATTTCAATTCCAATTTAATCACTGTCCACACTGAACGGGCTCAGATTCTCGATACATTACGGAGAGGTTTCATCCGAATGTAAATTTCGAGAACGGAACAGGAAATGAAAGCCGGAGAGCCAAAGACGGGACAAAATGAAGAGAAAAGCAGAGGCGGAGAGAGTGCTGGACCGAGTGAGAGAGAAATGGACTGATTGACAGATAAGACAGAATAGATAGGTTTCATAGATGAAAAGAGGGGAGGTATGGACATCGAGAGAGAAGAGAGACCGATCCTTATTTTTAGATTTCTCCCAGTTCTTCCAGAACCTCAAGTGTGAGACTCCTATTGCACCTAACAGTGCAATCGCCCACCCATCATCTCTCCTACCCTTCCTCCGCCTCCTCTCTCAAACACACTTGTAATCTACCTTTTCATCTTCTGCTCCTTGCACCTCTCCCTTCTTCCTGTTGTGCCGCTGGCTCTCCTCCTCCCTCCATCAATCTCCTTTTCTCTCCATCCCTCTCAAGCCTCCTCCTCTTTCTCTCTATCTTTCACACCATCTCAAAATGTAGCTCTCTAGTGGCGCAAACATATTTCAGATGTACTTCCTCCCCCCCCTTCCTCGCTGCAGTCTGTCATTCCCGCTGCCTATCTGCTGTAATATGCTCTCATTTTATCCTCCACTTGTGTCTCTCCTTTACCTCGCTTCTGTCCATCTTTCTCCCCCCTCCCCAAGCTCCCTCTCCCTTTCCCCCCCGTGATGGAGCTTTGATCCTCTTCTCATTCCCTGGGTTACAAACCCGGCCCGCGCTCCACCTATGCACATGCATTTTGACAGATGTTGTTAAATAGAAAGCAGTAATCAACCCTACTTCCTCCCAAGCGTCCCCACCTCTAAATGGAGGAAAGACAGATAGAGACGGAGTGAGGGAAAGAGGAAGAGAGGAATTGATGGCGGAGCATCGACCCTTGTGTAAAACCTAGTTAACACCTCCCCAGCCTGTGAAACCTGATTAGTCGTGTGTGTGTGTGTGTGTGTGTGTATGTGTGTTTGTGTGTGTACACAGCACACTGTGTTTAACAGGTCGTTTTGCTTCTTACAGACACAACCTCATAATTCCCCTCTGATTAAAAAAATGTTGACGCATTCCCATTGGCTTGTCATGAGTGTGTGTGTGCCACGCAGGACAGTCTCCACTGATTACATCCCTCCTAGTCAATAGTGAATAGAGCACTCAGCCTGATAAGCAATCACCTGAATCAATACTAATGTTTTTAGTGTGTGTACATTAGTGTGTGCATGTCTGCGTGCGTGTGCAGTTCTTAACATGTGGCTAATCTAGTCGGAGCTCATAGAGGATAAACATTTAGTTACAGGCACGGTAAATCACAGCCTGTCATCCCTTTTTCTGCTCTCCTCTCCCTCCATTGTTCCCTTCGTCTTTCGTTCTTTCGTCGAAAGAGCCCTCTCCTAACTCCGATCCTTTCATCTTCTCGCCTCTCACCAATCGGCTTTCTTTTATTTTCCTTTCTCTCTCTCATCTCCTCCTCCTGTTTGGCCTTCTTTGAGACAGAGCATTAACAGCTGCCTAACCTTCAAAGGGAGTTATCACAGAGAGTACGTGCTCTTCACGTACAGAATAACACAGCCTTTAGTTAGGCTTTGGCAGCAGTGTGTAAATGTCAAAGATGGAGGCCCCCGCTTTGGCACACCCACGTGCAATCCCTCCGAGATATGAAGTGAGACCAAGTGGGAGATTCTCTTCACGTGTCCGTGTGTGTGTGTTTGTGTGTGTGTGTGTTTATGAATGTACACATGTATGGTACATGAACTTCTGCTTACACTTTACCTCCGTCCCATCCTATGATAAGTACAGCTCAAGCTGATCATATACAGGGGACCATGGTGTCTCCATTTGTGACCCTACCTTCCACTGACGACGAAGCAGGTCACCAGGAAGATGAGGAGAACGATTCCCCCAGCGATGGACACAGCTAGAATAGTGGACTGGTTCGGGTCCCCGATAGCAAAAACATCTATATGGAAGATAAGGGGAACACAGTGGATTAATAAACAGAAGCATAAAGGAGGATGGAAAGAAACTGTGGATGTTTTTCTGCAGGAGGGAGGCGACAAGAGAAGAGATGAAGGCAGACCAGGAGTAAAAAAGACAGCAAGGTGAGTGTAGCGGGGGGAAAGAGGGAGAGAGAATGAAATATGATCGCAATAGAAAAGGAGATAAAAGACAGAGGCTGAAGGAGAGGGGGAAAAAAGAGAGAGCGGCAAACGAGTAAAAGAGAGCGAGGGAGCTGGATGGAATAGTAAGTGAGGTCCTTGATGAAAAGCGCTCTCCCTCTCTGCATCGCCTATGAGGCTATGAGAGTGGACGTGAAAGCCATTCCCATTCGGCCGCGCTGTCCAAATGGATATGTTAACATCGCACATAACAAGGCTACCGCCGAGAACTTTCTGCAAAGATGCATCGATTTTTACGCCACACCAATCGAGCCATTACTCAAAACAAATACCCCATTTATCTGGCTTAGCTGAGCATGAGCGGACACGTGTGTCTGTGTGTGTATGGATATATATACTGTATATATGAGTGTGTGTGTGTGTTGAGGCAAATGAATGCCCCTAGGAAAGCACAGATAGGCATTGATCTCCTATTACATTTACTGGCGCACACGTACACACCCTTCTTTAACAATCGATAGCATTGATCTGATTAGATAACCTTAATATGATTGCCACAGGGTCAGCTGAATGTGGCAGATCCTGTATTTTCAACCACTGAACTTGAACGTGAACCTGCTGTATGAAGGCTCAGCGGCAGCTCTCTACACCTGTGATACCCAACCAGAGCTCATGAGTTGCATTCAGAGTCACAATCTTTTTTTTAGTCACATAACAGATATTGGTCGCAGGACAGCAACAAAAATCCAGCTTTGAATTACTTTTATTGATTATTGAATGATTAGTAGGCTAATGTGTGCCTGTTGTATGCTACAAAGCCAATCTATAGCGCTGTGCTATACATTAACTGATTTATCCCCCTCTGCCTGCCTGCCTGTCTGGGAATCAATGTTCGCTTTGAAGAGCACATTATGGGGCCTCTAAAGCAGAAAATCCTGGAGCACATAATGAAGCGATAATGAAAGTGGATGACAGCAAACAAAGGAGAAAAGGACAGGGAGTGACAGGGAGCTTGCAAACATCAGGAGAAAGATTCAGCGTGGTATGCCCAGAGGTGTTTGTGAGGTCTGGCCCCCCGGGCCCACATCGAACGCAGCACTGACTTCTCTTTTGCATCTCCTCCTCCTCTTTCCAAAGTTTAAGTATGGAATACATTTGTAAATGTAAATGCTCTGTCTCATTTAAGCAGAAAAGCAAAACAAAATCCTGCTTGACATAGGTCATCAGGGAGAATAAAACCAGTCTGAAAATAGGTGTCATCCAGGTAGTTAGATGTCCATTCAAGTTTAAATTCACCAGGTGGTTGTAGAAGGACACGCTGTGTTGTGTGAATTCACACTTGTTATCATGAACTTCTTCTACCCTGTCGACTTCGCTCCAGTTGATGTGAATCAAATTCTCACAATCTGGGAATGAAAGTTTGCATATTCTTTTTCCTTCATGGTGAAATTGGGTTGTCTCTTTTTTTTTACCTGATACGTATTCCAGGGTACTTTCATGCCACAGGTTCAGATACGTACAGTAGATGACAACCTGTGAGGCTGCCGAGGTTTCTCTGTCTGACAACTGAACTGAAGAAGCCATTTGGATGAAAAGTGAGCTATTTTATAACCATCGGCTGGATTGATTTAAACCGCAGGAGGGATCACTCTTACTATACTGTGATATAATACATCAGTGATCTTTGCTCTGCAGTTAATCTTTGCGCTTCTTGTTCACCTGCACCATTCACCTCTGATTTGAATTTGTTGTGTTAACACTGTGGGCTTTTAAAGAACTGGCGCGTCACTATTTCCAGGGCAGCTGCTGCCTGCTATTCCAATTTTAAGCTCAACACCACAGGGACATTTTAAAGAGCAGAATAGATGGAAAAAATAGCAATTCAATTACGCAGAATGAAAAGAAAAAAATAAACCGAAATTAGTCATTCATTACGAGTAAGCAATTACTTGTCATTAATCTCTTTACCTTCGTGGCTGGTTTCCAATTCAATCTCCCCGCCGTAGCTCCCGTAGCCCCCGTCAGTTCGAGCCCTAACCCTGAACACATAAGTAGTGCCTGGTTTCAGCCCGTCCACTGTCATCATGTTGGAGCGAGTCTTCAAGACGGTGTAGTTCTGCTCCCGTTGATTCTGACGTGGAGGAAAGAGCAAAAGGATTAAATACCGAGTTCAGTGGATGATATTAAGTGTCAGAGAAATAAAGTGATTGTGGATAAAAAAGAGGGGCTGAAATGAAAGATATACTCTAAAAGGTTATATAAAGAGCAATGGACTGTGGTGAGGAAGAGAGACAGGAATGTCTGGAAATAATAGAAACCTCAAATTGTTAAATTTAAATGTCTCCAGGGGCCACGTACACCTCACTAAGTTTTCATTTGCTCATCACTGGACCATTTGGTCGCATTTATATACATGAGCATCTGTCAAATCCCAAATCTTGTCCTCTTTACACTCGGGGGCAATATGTGGTTACTCACGTCCCGCTTCACTTCGTTCCTGGACTACCTTTTAGGTGTGTGTTGGTGTGTGTGTGTGCGTATACAAATATGTGTGCAGGAGGATGAATAAAGAATAAGTGTGTCTGTCAGTAAGCTGATTCCCTGCAGAGAGGCTGATACTCTACCTAATGGAAGACACTCTACAACACGGATTAACACTATTTTACTGCTAATGCCTGCCAAAACACACACACACACACAGACACACACACACAGACAGAGGCTTAATTTCATCACCTTGGCCATGTTTTACGAGGTTTGTTCAACAGATGTGTGGTTAATTGGCTTGGTGTGAGCAGTAGGGGAGACGTGAGGGATATGGCGATGGAGACAGAGAGATAGAGGGATTGTAAGAAAGAGAGAGAGACGTGTTTGTGATGAACAAGTCATTACAGACGTGCCCTAAGGCTAAACCCATCCTACGTGCCGAGACAACATGTAGATGATGAGGAGACGAAAGAAAAACGTTGCCTCAAACATGTGGCTCCAGAAGTTGAGCATTGCATTTAAAGGAATAGTTTGACATTTTTGGACATATGCTCATTTGTTTTCTTGCTGAGAGTTGACATGGGAAGTTCAAAAACAGCTAACAACTTTGCTGCTGTTCTATGAGGGGGTTATGTGCTGCACCACTTTTCGACTAGGACCAGTAACTTCCTGGAGTCTCCACTGGTTGCCTGGCTACTGGTTCCAGTCAAGAAATAATGTGGAAAACAATCCCTCGTAAAACGGCGGCTTGACGTTTTTACACTCTGCTTCTTGTGTGGACTAAACAAACTGGACATAATGTGTTAATTTGTGAGCTTCAGCTAGAGGCAGGCAGGTGGATTGTTTGTCTTTGGACACAGCCAGACCAACTGTTTCCTCCTGTTTCCAGTCTTAGCAATAGCAATAGTTTCATATTCACCACACAGACATGAGAATGGTATCGATCTTCTCATCTAACTCTTGGCAAAAAAAGCAAATACCTCCTCAAACCATTCCTTAAAAGATGTTCCACAGCTCCAATTTGTAAGACAGAACAACAACAATCTGGTGTTGCACCCTCTGTAAAATGAGTTTGTGTCTGTTTATGTGTGTGTGTGCGACTCTCTCACCTTCTCATAGTAGATGACCTCATACTCCACTATCACTCCGTTGGGTCTCTCTGGACCCTGCCAGGCCAAAGTCACGCTGTCCTTGCTCCGCCTCTCTTTCAACACCACGCTCACTGCGGCAAACAAAGAACGAGAGCAGAGAAAGCATGAGCAACAAAGAGAGTAAAGTTCAACGAGATGTTAGAAAAAGAAAAATGCATGAAAAGAGGCAGAGAGAGTGGGCTGTGGGGGCGAGGAGAGAGAGAGGTTTCAGATGGATACCTACTGTGCTATAATGAGAAGACCCATATTTGAGGAGCGCGTCATGTAATTTTGCTAATGAGAGCTTACAAGGTGTTTTATACATGTGTGATCACAGCATTCTGCGATGTGTGTATGTGTGATGTGTGTGCGTGCAGTGTGTGATCTGCTTGTGTTATCAGTGCGCAAAACCCAAAAACTTGCCACTTCCTACCCAGCTTTCCCACACTGGGGCACATGCTCGTGTGGGTTGAAAGTGTGTTTCCTTGTGCTCGTGTTGTATAAATGTGAGTGTGTGTGTGTGTGTGTGAGTGTGAGAGAGAGACATACTGTAGTCGAGAGTAGCATGTGTGACATGCGGGGATCTTAATGAGGTTAACTCCTACACCCCTTTCACCTTCCCCCCTCCTGTTATTACACACACATCCGTAGTACGAGGCCTATTAGTCATCGCCACCCTGTCACACACGCTTGTCTTACACAAATTTCCCACAGTCCCACACTGTGAAAGATGCACACATGATTATATATGTGGAGGCAAAGGTGCAGAGGTGTCATTATGTGCTATCAGAGTGCTGCAGCACAGCACTGATGTTACAGTTGTCATGCAAAAGCCTGATACTCTTGGTGAGCACACTGCAATCAGGAGGCAATTCTGAAAAATACTCAGTTTGCTATCCTGCAAATTTCTAGTTCATGCTGATGAATGTGTTCTTCCCCGGAGGATTTTATTTTCTTATCAGCCTTTAAAAGTAGATATCGGTGAAATCCTGCAGAATGCTTTTTTCCTCGAGTTTTGACAGCAATTTAAATACCAAAACACCCTGCCACACATAAACATCATATTTTGAAAGAGCTGTCTGTGTCTATAAATACTGGTGTTTTCACATGCGTAGTTAAATCTGCTCTCACCTGTCTGCGATGTAGTCACATTGATGACTACCGTTCCTCTGGGCGTGGGACTCAAGTCAGACACTCCGTTCTGGCTCTCAACAGTGAAGCTGTAGTTAGAGTCAGGCTGCAGGTCTGTCACCAGCACGGTGGCTGACGAGAGACCAAACTGTCTGGGGACGAAATGGACGCTGCTGCCACATGGCGTGCACTTCCTGCCGTCACCGGAGCACTTCCTGCAGTGGAGGCTGTAGGTGATGTCTCCTCGGCCTCCAGTGTCTCTGGGTGGGGACCACTCCAGGGTGACGCAGGTCTCGTTCACTGTGGAGATGGGGTTGTCTGGAGCAGATGGAGGACCTGAGGGAAGACGGAGGCAGACAATTATTTCTATGAATGAATAGAGTCTTATCTGACCTGCTAGGAAGTGAATATGAGTTCAAAGGTATCCTTGAGTTTTTTGTAAGCAAGATGATGCTGCCTTTTCTTACCAAAGATATTGTGTGTCCTTGAGGCCTAATATACGTGTTTAAAAGCGTACTACAATGATTCCTATAACATTGTTGGACTCATGATGGACAGATTAGAGAAAAGAATCAAAATCAATGCAGCAGAACCAGAGATATCATCTTTTCTCAAGTGACATCACTTGAGGCAAATTATTAGATTTTGTCAGCGAGCTCTGGAGCCAGGCTTCCTACAGCTTCTTTCACATATGCAGCAGTTCTTTTCAAGACGTGGAAACAGACTTCGATGTTTGCAATTGAATTCCCTTTTAATGCACTTCATTCGTCAATAAGAATTTGCAGAACTGCTTTTTGGAGGAATTTGAAACCTACATTGTTAACATTGATGTTTACTTGCGAGCAGTTTTCTTACTCCTCGCCTTTGTGGACATGTTGCTAAATTTTGTGCCACATTAACGCCATCAACTGCTGATCAGTGGAACAATGTGAAACCATCAGCAGGACTATGCATAAAACGGAGATCCACTGTTAAAAACGTTGTGTTTGAAGACTCAACACGGCACCGTTTTATGATGTAAAACAATAGATATATTCATTTGCAAAGTAATAATTTAATATATGATACAGTGTATCCACAAAAACCATGCTATCTCTATTATCTTCATTAGATTTCTGAAATAAGTACTTCAGACTGCTGGCCCATAAATGTGCTCTACTATCAACTGCTTATTGTCTGCTGGCTCTTTGCCCATCCAATTTTAAAAATGTAATTGTTCGACCTCCCCTCAAGAAACCTACACTCAACCCTCTTGTTTTAAACAATTTTAAACCAATTTCAACCTCATCTTTTTTTATATCTCACACATGAATATTTTTGACCAATACTGCATCAATCAGGATTCAGTACCCAACACAACACAGAAATAGCTCTTATTGAAGGTACAAATGATTTACTGCTTGCTGCTTCTGGGGCTTGTTCAGTATTAATTTTGATTGACTTGAATATGCATTTGACATTGTCAACCACAATTTTAAATTGCCTTGAAAACAGTGTCTGTATTAAGGATATTGCTTTTGCCTGGTTTCGCTTCTACTGTGACAGATCTTTCTCTGTTGTATTGGGAGAATTCTTCTCATCCTCAGCCCCCCTGTGGTGTCCCCCAGGGGTCAATTATTGGTCCTATGCTGTTTTTATAAGTTTCCTTTAGGTCAGATAATTCCTAGGTACAATGTTAATTTCCACTCTTCCTCCACTGACTGGTAGTGACATAGACAATTTTTTCTCATGCACTGACTTGTCTCCCTGATCTCAAATGCTAGATGTCACTACACTTCCTCTTGTGTCAATGAGTCCAAATCTGAGGTCTTTTTATTCGCCCCCAAACCTGATTTGCGTGGGTGTGATATTTGACTCTGAGCTGACCATGAGCTGCACGTCTATCCACTGCTGAGCTACTATAGCACCCCTTATCAGTCCTAGTTCATGAAAAACTGGCTGATGAATATTGTTTTTTTCGCTAAAGGTATATTCTAAATGTGCATTGTCTTCATGCTCATTACCAAATGTATTGCAGTTTCTATTAAGAAGAGAATTCACATTGATTAAATTAAAAATGAATGAACTAACTCCAGCCAGAGGGTGGACGGTCAATTAATGAACAGCTATGGAATGGACAGTGATTAAAAGAGCTTGGCTGATTGTAAATGTGACGGTATGAGAATATATTACACTTCTGAAGTTAAAATCCATCTCTAAAGAGAATTCACATATTAAATAGTTGACGCTCGACTGCAGGGTGGTTTTTTACCATGCGAAGTTAACAGATACTCTGTGGGGCTGCACTGCAGACAATAAATAGTGAGCGGACTATGATCCATAGAAAGTGCCCGGAGTAATTTTCTCATGACTCAGGTACATTTTATGATTTACATCAGTTAATATTACTCTGAACTTCAGCTGAAATGATTTGTGTATCGCAGAGTCCAAAAAGTGTGACGGTAATCATTCTCAAGGAAGCAGAGGCACAGCAACACACACACGCTCTTTATTATACCTTTAGATGAAGTATGTTCATGTTTATACGTAGCATAAAACGTCTAGAGATAGTATATGTGAATGTCTCTGAATAAGCCGAGACGCCAAATTCTGCTTTGTCTTTCTGTGAATGCAAGTATGTGTTATTTTATTGTGTGTACTCACAATGAAAGATGCCAGACAGAATGAGATTTGACACTCCCCATTCACCAGAATGTGTTTGTGTACATGGATCAAAGCGGCATCAAGGAGCAGAGACAAGCCAGACGTAACAGAACTAAACAACAGCTTAAGGACATGAAAAATATTTCCTATAACAAATTTAGAGATTATAACAAATTTGATTTTAAGTTCAGCAAAATTTATGTTTGTGTTAGGCTCCTAACTGGGATGCAGTTCATACAGCCTTTGCTTTTCCACTGACTCAGTGTAAGTTTCTCTATCCATGGTGTGGCCCAGTTTGAGTAACGGATCCATGAGTTTGAAGGCATATTACACTGAAACCCTGCACAGCAGTTTATATTACAAGGAAGAAAGTTTGTACAACTCTTTTTTTTTTTACCATGTGAAACATTTTATCTTCCACTGTGATAATTGTGAGGTGAAAAGTAGAAATACGGCACACATTTCAAACCAATCTACCAGGAATTGCACTGAGCCAAATTCAACATTTTTGCTGAACAACCTTGTGTTATTGCTGGAATCCTCTGCTTTGACAGCCTTAGCACAGGGGTCCCATTCAAAGGAATGAGGGGGCTGTAAGTTATCTGTGGTCTTGAATATGGCCTTATTGTGAGGAAAGTGCTTGCTTTGTCATCACCTTTTAACATCTTGATTGATAATTAATTGATCGATATTTGGGCCTTTTCTCTGTGTTTTTTCATTGGCAGATCAGATTTAAATATCATCAGGATGGACAGCTTGAGTGAACCACCAACTTCTATCAAGGTAAGCCTTTACCTTGCCATTGCTGCTATATGGGAACCATAGATTATAGTTGCTGCTGCAGGTATCTCAACCGTATGGAAATTTGGCAGTAGATGCCCATTTGGCCTGACATCTAATCAGACCCTGGCTGAGCAGTGAGTCCCAGGGGGCCGCGGGCAGAGCCTGGGACTTTCCTGATTAGCCTTCCAATGGTGAGCCTCTCTGAAGTGCGGAAGGGATGGCGTGGGGGAAGGAGGCCATGCTGGGGATAATTGAGGCTGTCGGTCATAAATCTCCTGAAGGGCAGTGCTGACTGATCCTACTAATTCTATCTTTGTCTTTTCTCCATCCCCCTCATCCCAAAGCCACACTTAAACGTCCATCATCATCTTTTTCTACTGATCAGCCTTTTATGACATTTAGATTATATGCCTCTGATAGTCCACAATTTCCCCTGCTGTTCTATTCTTTGCTTGTGTCTTAAGTGTCATTCTCCGTGTCTCTCCAGTGCTAATTCTATAACCTTTTCTCCTCGTTTTCTCATTTTCCCCCTCTCCATCCTCCTCAGTGCTCTTCACCGGCGTGTGTGTGTGAGTGGGTGTCCATACATATTTGAACTAACCGTTACTCATTTCCCGCTGATAACACCAACCGTTACATCTCACCTGCTACAGCGATTAATGAGCGTAATCTACCATAACCCGATAATGGATGTCGGTGTGTGCATGTATGTGTGCCTTCCTGCATATTTCTCGAGCCCAGTCTCTCTCTCCCTCCATGTCACTCTCTTTTCCCTTCCCCACATTCCTCCATCCATCTCAACTCATCTCTTTCTGTCCCCCTCATCCGCTCTATCTTCTTTTCTCCTTCTTCCTCCTCTGTTTATGAGGATGTGGTCCGATCCCCCTGGCTCTGTGTGTGTGTGTGCATGAGAAGCCGACAAAGAATAAGAAACATTATCAAATTTCTGCCAGTGTATCACCCATATCAGTGTTCTCATCTGAGATATCTGTGGACCGTAACCACACAGCTGACAGACATGGATTTACAGTATGTGTGTTTTATTCTACTGTATGTATCTCGAGTGTTGTGTAAAATAATAGCAGCTGAGGAAGAGGAAAATGCATATGGGGATTATAGATAGAAAAAATGATTCAATGTAAAGTAGCCATGCAATGTTAATTCATACAGGAATACACTGCCAACTAATTAAATGCAATGTAATCCAATCATTGTTAATGAATGCCATGATATGACTAAAAATATAAACAGTATATTGCAAATATTTGACTGCACTGAGTACACAATATGGTATAAAATTAGCTTCCAATTGTACGACTGTATTTGTTACTACTAAGACGTGCATGTGTATGGGTTTTTGCCAGCATTTGCATCACTCACGTGTGCAGGCCATGGAGCGTGGGTCGCTCTCGGCACGGTAGAAACCTTTCTCGCAAACGCACACGACTGCTTGTTCCTGCGGGGACGAGCTGTGAGGAGGACATTTGGTGCAGTAGGCGTCTGTGGCTGAAGCTTTGTAGGTACCAGGTCTGCACGCTGGAGTGAGGAGACAGATAAAAGAAAGAGGTCAGAGGCCAATTCAACCACACATGATATGAATTTCACTCAACGATTATTAACCATAAAGAAGTGGTGTAAAATGTTCTTAAAGGGTCAAAACTGCAGCAATACTAATGATATAAAGTTAAAGTGAAACCTTTTAAGCACCTTTTAATGTAATGTATCATTTAAGAAAAGAGTTCATTTAAATGGTCTTTGCTATGTTGTATGATACAGTGAAGAGCTTTTACTCTTTAAGACTATTTCCCTCTCAATTCAAGCACTTGACGAGATGCCAGAAATGTTCTATTCTCCAGAATTGCTTTTATAGGATAATTCCAGTTTATTACATCTTGGATATTATTTTTGTAGATCGATTCTGTCAGTTACCATAACATTACACTTGCCAAAGTAACTGCTGAGCTCAGGGAACACAGCGGCATCGCAGAAGAGTAGTCATGAGACAAGAAAATATGGGAATATCAGATGCTTAGACAGGTTTTAAAGAAACCTCCAGAGCAGCCAAACTTAATTGGAAGAAGGAAAATGGTGATATTATTTCCCAAACTGCCCGTTTTCAACTTTGATCCAGCGTACCTACCGCAGTTGTGCAGGCACACACTTTTCCTGCGAGATGAGTTATAATCTCGTTAAATTCTTGGCTTGTTTACAGCTGAGTACCCAGAGTTTAACTTGGTGAGTACAAAGATATCACAACCAATAGAACCGATGGCCAAAAATACAAGAATAAAACCAAGGTTGTACAGTAATAAACCCAATTTTTATCCTTTAAGTCTGTGTGAAGATAAATCAGTCTAAGGTTGAAAAGATACTCCAAAAGGTAGAAAATGTTCAAAAAACACAGAATGACATGAGCAGTTGTGCTACAACAGAGGCACTACAGATAGATACTGATAGGTCATAAGATGTGCCGTGCAGCACCCACGGCAAAGAACAGGAAAACAAAGTTTGATTTAATATATTGTGACATTAGGTCTACGAGAGATCCTTTTACATCAGGCTGAAGGCCTGCGCAGGGCCCTACAATACAGTAACACAGTGCAACAGCAGATCAACTGTCATTCCCCTTATATAAGCTTTAGATCTTCAGGCAACCGGGAGAACAAAAATACACAGTCGCAGCAATAATCACAATAACGTAATATGACTATTGCTACGGCTGTTACAGTGGCTGCATATTAGTCATTATGTGGAGTCATAAAACTGGGGAGGCAAAACCGTGCTGCGGCTCAACAGGAGCAGCCTGCAGAAATAGATTGGGGACTTGAATGATTTCCCTTTTGCGTTCTAGGCAGTAAAATGGAATTCCTGACTTTCCCTTTGGTAATCTGAATATAGATTACGCATGTATTTATTTATACATTCATAGGCCTGGTATTCCCATCCTCACAAGCCTTTTCTGCCACAGTGGTAAAAAAGTATTATGGTGTACAAAGCTCCATGTAAGGAAAATGAGGGTGTCTCAAATGCAATTCGATAGATGCCCCGCGTGTATGCATATGTGTATGCGTGTGTGTGACTAGGTTGGATCAATGATGCGACAGAATCCGCCAGGTGCTGATTGCATGTTCGTGTGCCGAGTGCTTGTGTGCGAGAAGGTGTTAAGTATGCGGCGTGTGTGTGTCTGTGAGTGTGTTTGAGCGTGTGTGTTCTCTTGCTGATTGCTTGTGCTGGCGGTGAAGGTCACGAATTTAATCAAGCTACACGTCACTCGTCCCAGAAAGGCTGTAAATTATCACACACACACACACACTCACAGGTACACACATGTGTTCAATGCCGTGGCTAACCTGCGGATAGAGGAATGGAAAAGTGGCCTAAAAGTAGTGTGATTTCTCACTGTGGAGGTAAGTTCTTCCACCTGGACGCTGCGCATACAGACAGTATTTTTAGGCAAATCATTCATCATAGGGGAGCAAAGTCCACTAGCACAATCCCCAAAAGACCTGAGAGTACACTGTATAGGGTGTGTGTGTGTGTGTGTGTGTGTGTGTGTGTAGGTGTGAACGAGCAAGAAAGAAAGGAAAGTAAAGGGAGTGATAATTCTCAAAGGGTTTCTGCTCTCTTTCTCCCTTCCTGTCAGCTTCTAAGGTAATGGGTGCCTATGTGCTGTGCTAGTGACTGTGTGTGTGTGTGTGTGTGTGTGTGTTCCTGTTGGCTGGGCTGTGGGAGCAGGGTGGAAAAGCAGCTTTTCTCCGGGGACGTTTCATCCGGAGAGTCCTGGCTCCGGGCGCTGGCCAGCCACAGCGGCACAAAGGACCCTGGCGCTGGAGGACAGACAGGGCGCCCCATGCCAGGCCTGGCGTCCGAACAACTGCCTAATCAAAAACTTTCTCCAAGAATGGTGGCTTGGCTGCTTCGCGTGGAGCTTCCCTTCTCCTCATCTGCTGTTTTCTGCTCTGCTTTTACACCTCGTTCTCACTCCAGTTCTTCTTTTCTCTCTCTCAGAGTCCCCCTTTCCCCTCTCTCCCACTTTTCTTGCCGCTTTTTTTTTTCTCAAGCTACTCCCCGTGTCTGCCCCATGGGAAATGTGTTACTTGACTTGGTTCCCTTATGATTAATGATTTACCACAGATATGAAAAAGGGACAAGAAGGCTGAGGCAGTAAGACAGTGCTCACATAAACACACTCACACACAAAGCAGACACGCAGGAGCGCAAAAGTTTAGTCGCAAAAACTATGTTGTAGAACTATGAGGCAACTCCAAATTTGCTTCAAAGTAAGATTTGACAATGTTGTTCAGTATCTAGAGTGTGTGTGTGTGTGTGTATGTGTGTTTGTTTCTTCTAAAGACAAAGAGTGGCCTCAGATCCAGTGTCTTATTAAATATTCATCTGGTCACCAGAGAGACTTAGTGTATTTATGCCAATCGATAGCTCTTAGATATGATATAGTACTGCTACTCAAGACACACCCTCAGTCACCACGCACTGATTGAGAAGGGAACAGTCTGACGGTCTCCTTTGGGAAAACACTGTATGAGCTAAGTTCACTGCTATTCTATTTCTATTCTATTCTACTCTTTTTAGGTGAAGCCATAGAGTGTTACATTAAATATGATAAACATATATTGATAAATAATTTAATTTCACCATATTCACCTCAGCTCTACAGAGCTTTTTAGCATCTCTTAATGCATTGTTTTGGTTTATGGCTCACAACTTTACATATTTGGTTCATTCTCACACACACACATCAACCCTGTTTCCAGGTGAAAGAGTTGTTATAAAACTACATGCTACCAGCCCAGCATCAAACAGCAGTGCCAGTGGCTAGATGCAAAACACGGTGGAGCATTGAACAGCTAAAGAGACCAATATTTACCTCAAGAGTTGGTGGAGAAAAAAACAGATGTAAAAGTAAATATTTGACTTATATTCACATTAAGGCTAATTTGCTCCATGTCGCAAACATGCCAGCCATACTAACTTTGAAGGGGGTAATATTTCAATATTGTTTTTCACTTATTCCTCTAAACTAAAAAAAAAGCTTCTTTTTCTCAATTTTGACCAACAGCACAAATCGTATGTAAAACGTACTGTATTCTTATTGAGAATAACAAAAAAAAAAGACAAGCAGCAGGTCTTCATTTCACATTGTAATCACATTTCACAATCTGGAACGTGTGAGAGGCAAATGATAAATGGCTCAAAAGAATAAACAATGATCTAAATAACTTTCAGTTGATTGACAAGTTTTATTTGGTGCACTTGTTCTCACTCTCTTCCAAACTTATTCTAAAGCATGACATGAATGGGGCGGAATAGAAGGAGCATACACAGGGAAGGAAGATTACTAGCACTGCACACACACACATTATTTTACACATGCAGCGTTTACTGTTAATAATAATACTGTGAAGGGGTCATGTATAAGTATGGAGCTGAGTGACTATTTAAAGGTAGAAACCAGCATACTGAACAAAAGTATGCAATGCTTTAATTAATGCTAATGAGCGACGCTTCAAATTTATGGCGCCTTCAGACTTTAGCTGTGTGAAAGTGCTGACTGTACCAGAGAAGTTTGGAAAATGCACTCAGCTCATTTTTGGAAACGACTCGAACCGATTCACACACCCACAGAAACACAAACCCGACATGTCAGAGTCAAAGTCATTACATCCTAATTACATTCAACCAGGCGGCTCTGGACGTATGCAAAATCACATCAGCTGCACTTTTCTGAATCAAACACTTCCTCGGCCTGGCTTGTAGCCCTCTCCTCTCCTCCACTTCCCTTTGCAAATGTTCCTGCTAGTTTAACTGTTAATTGCTCTGTTCTCTTGCTTTCTGTCGCACTTGCTTTAAGTCAAACATTGTCTCGCTGCCAGCTTTGCCATAAAGGGCAGAAAGAGGAGAAAACACTCTGTGTGTGTGTGGCATTTGTGTATGGGTGTGTGGGGGGGTTATAGAGTGTGTGTGTGTGTGTGTGTGTGCGCGTGTGCATGTGTGTGTTCTTTTGAGAGGGAAGTTGTGTAAAGCTCGCTGGCCCACGGGAGATGAGCTCCATAATGGTCACCATGGCAACAGGCTTTCAAGATGGAGCCCTTCTAGTACCCCTCGAGTGCCACAGCTCCTGGAGCACAGAGCAGCCTGTCTGTCTGTCTGTCTGTCTGTATGTGTGTGTGTGTGTGTGTGTATGTGTGTGTGTATGTGTGTGTGTGTGTAGGCTACCCAGGCGTTAGTTGAGGCCAGCTACTTAAAAATTGATACATCAAGCGTCAGTGGAGAAATCTGACGAGATTGAATCTGACATCCTTTACGGCCACCAGGGTCGCATCTGTATGTGTGTGTTTATGTGTGTTTGCGCTCGTGTGCACATACCCGTGAAACTTGCTTCTGGTCAAATTGACATGTTTGCATGCTAAAGAAACATCCTGTTAAAGAATAACTTTGCAACTTTGGATGCAAAAAAAAAAAATTGCTAACTGGTACTTCAATAATATTACAATGTAAGTGGAAGTGTGTTATTTAAACAAATAGATCCACTTTGCATTAGTATGTGAGAGCATGTTTAAATTCTGCAGAAGAACGTGACACATGTGATTTTATTTTAAGTCACACACTTTGGAGAGTATGTCCATGCAGTGTGCAACTTCTCTCGATGGTAAGTGGAAGTAATATGTGTGGTAGTGTTTCTAAGGTAGAGCAAAGTGCGTTAGTGTGTGTGTGGTTATGAGGTTTGTGTGGAATAGAGATGTCAGCATCACAACCCAGCACCCTGCTGAGAACCTCTAATCCCTAATCGGAGTTTATAATGACCTTTAACACCATAATATTCACCATTACTACTAATCCTGTGAAACACACACACGCACACACACACCTACACCCACACACACACACATGATTCCTGAACCTCTTTCTTTCTGTCTGATCTGAGGATTTATCTTTATATCTACTTATTAAACTTTAATTACCTCATATTGTTTGCACTGTAAGAACAACAGCTTCGCACCGCATTAGAAAATGTCATTGCCTTAAGTGGAACCAGCATCATTACAGAAAACAGTGAGTTCATTATGGTCATATACACAGTAACTGCAATGACCTGTTGCTGCAAAATTTGACCAGTAGTTACAACCAACCAATTAGAGACAACAATCTATAAAAACATCTATAAAAATAATCCCCAACTTATCTAATTTTCCCTAATACTGACAACATGATTAGAACACATCCATAAAAATCATCAAACCATCTCTGTTACATCATTTACTCCGCTGCTCCAGACGAACATGTGAGCATGGATTATTCTGAGTAACACCAGGAGGCATCATTATTATTGTCTCAGCATTCAGGAAAGGAGAGCGCTAAAGATTGTTAAGTCGGCTAAAAATATATTGGGCTAAATCAAGATTTTTACAATAACTTATTAACATTTTCAGAAAACAGTTATTTTGAAAAACTATAAAATAAATGTAGAGGCATGAGAAAAGTACATGGTTACCCATTAGAGACAGTAATTGCTGGTCTAGTTTATCCCAATTATCAAGTCATGTAAACTATAATGCAGTGCTTATTTACATGTGAATGTTAAAATGATTATGAAATGATTTTATAATGGAAGGCTATCTACTGGGGACAAGTGCACAGTTAGTGCTTAAACTGGCTTGCTGCTCACTGGCACAGACACTTTGGGTATTTGCCTACCAGCATACTGAGAGGCAGAGGAAAGTAAACTGAACTTTACAAGTGATCCCAGCATCTGAGAGTAAATATTGTTATGTTTGACCATGTTTCAGGCCAGAAATTTAGATTTTCAATTTTACTACTATAATCAGAATTGTATTACTGGTAGGAAGGAAAAGGCTCTGAAAAAAGCATTTATATAAGATAAGATAAGATAAGATAAGATAAGCCTTTATTCGTCCCGCAGTGGGGAAATTCACATATCAAGTAATGAAGCTATAAGACATATCCACTAAAATAACCTCTAACTATTAATGAATACACTTATATACAAATGTAGGCCTATGTCAGATCCTGTTATTTGCTTGAACTTAATATGGTAAGGTATTTTTTGAGGATGGCTAAAAGAAAATTGTCACACGTTCTATTTAGTTAGAAGCATTTAAAACAGTAATAAAACAGAATGTGATGATTTTCCAATCTTTTGTGACTTATTTGCTTTTTTTTTTAAATTTGGCTTATTTTTGACTCATTTGTGAATCCTTTTCAGGTATTTGCTTTTTGACATATCCTCAGTTGAAAACAGTACAAAGACAATTCATGGAGTGTTTGACCTCATCAACTTCATTGATTTTTGTAAATGTCTGCCGAGTCTGATTTTTATGACAACAACACGATTCAAACAAGTTGGGACAGGAGCAACAAAAGACTTTTGAGTAGTGCAAGTCCACTTGTTTATCCTAATTCAACCACTATAGTTCATAAGAGGTAACACAAAAAATGAGGTAATGTCTCATAGACTGTGATGTATTCCAATAGCAAACATTGCTCTGCGGAGCACTGTTACTTTTGCCTACGAGACTTTTGTTTTGAAAGACGGACCAGGACGAGATAGGTGCAGAGCAGACGTAAGATGTGAGCTGTGTCCAGACAGGAGACGTTAGGGCTCCATGATTGACACCTCAGGACAGACCACTGTGTTTACAGCATTTTATTACTTCTCGCACCCAAAAACACACACGCACGGTGAGACTGGATATGAAATGGTTTGTGATGTCCAGTACATGAAGCACATGAGTACACTCAGGCTTCTTTCTGATCTACTCTCTGTCCTCTGGATACCAGCCAATTACTGAAAGCGGCCAAGGGGAACTACGGGATGAAGCTCTCCCTCTTCCTCGTTCTGTCCATCTCTGTCTTCTCTCCGTCTTTCTCCTTTTCTCTCTCCCTCCATTTATCTCCCTGTTTGCCCTCCTGCCTGTCAATTTCTATTTTTCTGTCTCTGTCCTCTCTGTCTGTCTTGCACCTTTTCTGGCCATCTCAATGTGTGTGTCTGTGTGTGTGTGTGTGTTTATGTGTCTGTGTGTGAGTCTGCCTTTGTATTTCCCAGTGGGCTGTCTGTCATACGTTGACCCTGACCTTCTCCAGAGCTCCTGCACAAATATTTACTCTCTTTCTGACAGGCGTACACACACACACACACATGCACACGCACACACACACACATACACACACACACACATAAACCTCTCCAAAAAAATCTACAGGGAAAGAGAGCAGGCTCAATTTCAGTGCAATTAAAACACACATCTACACACACACTTTCCTCGTGGTAACCCAAGCTGATGGCTCTCTAATTTTGAGCCGGGATGATTATCCTGCAGTCTAAAAACAGATTAAATAGATACCAGGTGCATGTGTGTTTCTGTGTGAAAGGGGTCATGGGCGAGGGACAGAAAGACAAAGTGCAAGAGAGAGAGAGAGAGAGAGGAAGAAGAAGAGAGAGAGAGAGCGCATGACAGGCCTATAGAAGGAGTCTGTTGGGAGTTTGGTTCACCGTCTGAATAACTTATTCTTCTGTCTGTCTGTTTTGCTATCAAGATAAAAGGCAAGAGGAACACAAAGATTCACCTTGTCCTTTTAAACACAGCCAGCTAGACAACACACACACACACACACACACACACACAAGGCTTGAATTTACATACACAGATTTAAACCTTCACTATAACCACACACATTCTCCCTCCCCAGACACACACACGTAGCCTAAACATCTTCCACAAAACCAAACCCACAGACCTTTAACACACTATAAACACACATACACACACATCTTATCTCCCCAGATGCACTGAAAGACACATACGCTCCACGACAGTAAACGTGCCCGCATCTGCAGGCCCCGTGACCGGCAGAGTGTGTGTAGGACGAGTGCACCTCCTTTCCTCACCCACGTTATTTTCAGTTCATCACTCTCAATAATTCATTCTCTCAGGCGGAGGAGGAAAGGAGAGCCCTGTGCCTTTTTCTCTGTGTCAGTCACACACACACACACACACACACACACCAGCTCACACAGATGTACCTGTCAAGTGGGGGCCATATTCTCGCTTTAATCTGTGGGTGGGCAGTGATCGACTTTGTCAGCCAAACTCCCAGCAAATTGACAATAACAGGAAAATGTGCACTTGCATGTTTTATTCTTATTTGCAGGAGAAGATCACAGAGACTTCGTAGTCAGTGGTTTATAAAAAAAAATGAACAAACACAAACACAAAAGAAATGGCCAGAAAGAGAACACTTGCTGCCTCACTGCTTTGTGAGTGTTTTCACATTGTTGAGTATACGTCTCTGTGAGTTCATGTATTTATGCAGGCACACTTGTACGTGTGTGTCCCTGAGCGCCCTGTTCCACCTGACAAACACAGTATTACGTCATCATGAATGAATTACTTACTTTACACACCTCCTTGACACGGTGGTGACCATTCAGCGGCGTGCAGAAAGTCAAGGGTGTCACATACAAAAGAGTCCCCTCTTGGGGAAATTGCCACTGCGTATCCCTTTTGTGCTCTCCGTAATAAAATCCGCACCATTCACGACCGCGGGAGCTTTTCATCTGACAAATAAATATCGACAAACCAATTAGATCTATGGGCAGATCTGCTTAAGAAGCAGCCTTGAAAGGTAATGACACTCACAGACCTCAATGATGTCCTTTCAGCATAGGGACAGATGAGACCAGGTGGCAAATCGCTATGGAGAGGAATCTCAGTAGCATCTGACATAAAGGCTATGATTTATGCCACTAGGTTTAAGCTCATGTATTCTCAGCCTCATCTAAATTTTGTAATTTGTTTAGTTGTGACTGACAGAACAAGTTATCCTCTTGTTCTCCATAATTATATTATAATAATGCATTATAATCTGTAACACATCCGTGAACAGAATTAGCAAACTCAGCCACTCAAATAATGTTATTAAGTTTCCTCAGACAAAATCAAGACAACAAGTATTAGTGAGGAGTGGTTCCTGTTTGCATTGTACTCATAGATGTAGAGAAAAATATCACTGGATGACTTAGAAGAAAACTTAAAAACGTGATGATTCTCAGGCAAGTTCTGGAGTTATAATTTTCCCCCCCTATCATTTCTAAATTATTGATAATTATAGTTGAAAAAAAGCCAACTCAGCAACCAAGCTACAATAACTGCCTGTTGTTTTCAGAACGCTGGCTTGCACCTGCCCCTTTCACCTCTCACAATATCCGTTCCTCACATCTTTCCCTGAGAAAACCAAACCATTAACAGTAAAAACGTCTGGCTCGCAGGTGCTTTTTGCTCCTTATAAAAGGTGTCAGCTCAAGCCTGCAGCCTCTGCAGGAATTTTTCATCTACAAGTGTAATTCTGCAGCATTTGGTCTAAACGGTCATTTAAAAATGAAACATAATCTGTCACATCCCTCATCAGGTTCTGTGTAACCACTCTTTGTTCTGGCCGACAGTGGAGCTAAAAAGTCTATTTGAATTTTGTGAATGGTTCCTCTTGGCCGTGGAACAATAGTGCAGCTGTAGCACATACAAAAGCGGCAACAAATTAGACTTCGACCGCGGCTACATCTGCACGTCGTGTTTGGAGCTGAGCAGTGACGCCTGTGCAGTGCCGGCCCAATCAGTCTGACAGGCTGATCGCACATCTGGAAGCCATCCATGAACTAAAAAGAGAAGGAGGGAGGGGATCAGGGGGAAGGGGTCAATGGCTGACTTCCTGTTCCTGTGTTTCCTGTTCAGCAGACTCTGCCTGCACGCCTCCTCGGCTCTCTCTCACACACACACGCGCCGTTCTTGAAACCTTTAGATCTTAAGTGGAGCAAACTCAACACTGATTCAACACTATAGAAATGCGAAAATTATGAACTTTCTCATGAGTGCACACATGCTTATCCTTAGCTGGAATTCAACAGCATATGGAAGGCAGCCAATTAATGGCAACTGTACCCAAAGGAGACAAACACTCCCCTCTATACCCCCCCCCCCCCTCTCTCTCTGCCTCTGCCTGTAGGGACCAGTGCTATATAAGGACGTGAGGAGTTGAAACATGCGTTAACAGTTTCTCAGTCCTTGGCCTGCTTTTCCTCTTTTTCTCCAAGGGTTTGTTCACACAGCTCAACCCACTGCACCAGACTCAGCTGAGCTATGCGAGGTCCCGTCTCCCAGAAGCCACCTCGATGTCCTCCGGTTGAGTTGTGGCTAACACTTCTGCGACGCAAAAGCACGTCTTGGGCCTAAGGTGGCTTTTCTCGACTCAGCTTATGTCTGTCGAGCGTTTGGCCATGGCGAGCGAGGAGCTGCGCTTGGAGGCTCTGAGTGAATAGACATTATCTGGGTCAGTTGTGTGTGGGTATGTAGACGGGGACTATGGTGTGTAGAGGATATAGCCGGCGACTCAGCCTTTGTGATTTTGTGTGTCATTTATTCTGACACAAAAGAGAGGAGATGAGAAAGAGGGAGAGGGACAAGGGATGGAGTTTAGGTCTGACATGTGAGAGAGAGGAGATAAAGGTGAATAAAGGGAAAATGAGGGAAAAGGTGGCTGGTGCCATCCAAATAAATGAAAAGTGAAATTGGACAGACGGACACATACTCCCACAGACAGGTAGAAGGTAGACAGGTAGAAACTGATGACTGGCCTTTACTTGCCCCATATATCCGTTTGTCTTCTCAGAACATCTGGCTAGTAATAACACCCTGCTGCCCGACACTTCGACAGCTTAACGCCCTAATGCCTGCAGCAGAGTGCATACACACACGTTCACACACACACACGTTCATACTCACATTGCGTGGACTGTATACACACAAAAATCTCTTGACTTGCTGTCTAAATCCTTCTGTTAGCCGCCCACTCCCTACCTACCCACGTCTTCATGCTCTCGAGCTCCCTGAGCTGCCACTAAGAGAAGAGCAAAGAAATGAGAAATGTGTGTGTGTGCGTGTGTGCGTTTGTGTCTGTGGGAACATACTACATGCAGGAGGGAGCCCTTGACCTTCAAAAGTCTGTATGTGATCAACATAAAAATGCTCACTTTACCGACCGACTGTCCACACTGCACGTACGCGCGCACACACACGCACATACACATACACACACACACACACACACACACACACACACACACACACACGCATGCATGCACGCACTCTTCTTCTGTAAGGACAGAGGCAAAGATCGAGCTCTCTGTTGGAGAGGCAATAAAGAAAGGTAGGTTCCCTACTGAGCTTTCAGCGCATACACACACACACACGAACACACACACACGAACACACACACACAGCCCTCTGTAAATGAGCTCAATCTCTTTCACAGGTGTGAAGATTAGCCTTTTCCTACATCTGTTCCCAGCTCAAGCCTTTCATTATGAACAGAGGGTGCAATCCTCTTATGAGATATAAACTGTAAAAGTCTATTGTGCGATTGTGTGTGTGTGTGAGTGTATGCCTGTAGTCTCTGTATGTGTGCATGCCTCTGCATGGCCTTTCATTACATGCATCTGAGTGCATATCTGGATGGAGCCCCTACAGCACATTTATCATGTAACATTCACTTTATACGCATAGAATCTAAGTTTTCAAGCAGAGAACAAACAAAGGCCTTCACTGTAAATCCTTTCCTGCTGCTCTGTGGTCAGAGCCAGGTCTGATCGACTGAGCAGCAGGCCTCTGTTCGCTGCCCGCCACTGGGCACACAGAAAGCCCAACTTCCCTTCACAGGTTGAGCACTGTTTTCCAAAAATATCAAACATAATTTTTTCTTCTCCTGAGATTGACATTGTACAGGACCCAAAAGCAATGATCTCATAGTTGTGGTCAAATGGGGTTTCGAGTGAATGAGGGGCTAAAGCAGTGTGATGTTTTCCTGGCTTTAAGGGTTACATGGCTACAGCTTAAAGGAATAGTTCACCATTGGCGCTATGTCATAGAAAAACGGTGTTGCTGGAAGTTGCCAGATAGTCTGTGAGCACAGATTCTGGTTTTGATCTCTGTACAAACCTGGCAACGCAACTGTGACAAGTTAAATATTAGTTAAACATTCCAGCGGTTAACTCTCTTCAACATTGCTACGCCTTGTTTTGCTCTGAGCCCAAATCACAACCAACACACACTTTGCTACATCCATGGCTTTGGCCAACACATAATCTGACAACTTTCTTAAATCTAAGAGGTCAAAGACTACACCGATGCTCCTTTGGTGATCATTATCATGTAATTAACTTTAATAGATACAAATTAAAGATCACACAAAATACAATGCTTACCAATTCATAAGTTAAAAGAAAATTGTCACTCTTTCAATAATGGGGCAAACTGAAAAGAAATGGCTCTAATAAAGTGCGTTTGTCAAAATGCTGAACTGTTCCTTTAACAGACATGATTTATAGCTTCTTATGTGACTCTCAGAAAGAGAAAAGAATTTGCATTACTTTAATATAATAATTCAGGTTATGTCGCAGTCCAGAAATCTGCAATGTCTGCCTCCACACATCCCAAATGAACACAGAGTTGACGAAACAATTCACACCAGATCGGATGCTTGTTGGATTTCTTCCTCCATGAGTTACACTTTGATTTCTGTCCAATTTGAGAAGCAAAAAGAACAGCAGGAGGGCGAGGTGGAATCAGTGTACGAGCGAGGTGTGACTGTGAAAGGTTCCCCTCGTAAACTCGCTTTATATTGGCAGCATCAAACAGACAAATGAATAAGAAGACAAGGGGAAGAAGCAGACCATTAGACAGGTATAGCCGACGGACAGACAGACGTGTCATGCTGACCTATATTACTTTTGCCCGCTGAGAAAGAGAGAGAGGAGATGAGAGCAAGAGAACTTGTGTCGAGGTGACAGGTGTCTGTCCTTCTCCACTCCGTCTCCTCCATCTCTCAGGCATCTGAGGCAGTAATTGGTGCTGTCAGACACACAGAGAAGGACAGAACACACACAAACACACACCTAGTCACAGCTGCGCACGCACACACACACACACACCTGCCCTTCAGCATGTACCCCTAGGGCTTAAGGCAGGAGAGGTTTGAGAGGAGAATTCACTACATTCCCTGCCAGCTGTGAGAGAGAGCAGAGGAGGGCGAGGGAGCAGGAGGTGGAAATGGAGGGGCAGAGGAAACAGTGGCAGGCAGAAACAGAGGGGAAGAGAGAGAAAAGAAAGCAACAGAGAGCGAACGAGGTGGGGGGGCTTTGGAGGCACAGACCGAGAGGACTCTGCATGGGGTGGAGAGAGAGATGGAGGAGAACTGATGAGGCAAATGTATGTGACAGAGAGGCAGAGAGAGAGAGAGTTTGAATAAGAGGGAGAGATTATGTAACTCCAGTGGTGACAAAACCGATAAGTATGATTTCTCGTGATTGAGCAGCAGAGCCACGGCCACTGGAGCAGCAGTGTGATAAGCGCACGTCACAGTAAACAGAAAACCAAAGATGAATGAAATCAAATCAAACCAATAATGTATCGATCTTACAATCAAATACTGTCTGTGTAGCAGCTTAGTCCTCTGTGCCACAGAGCTCTATTGTCCATAAAATGATTAAAAGCACATCAATGAGTTGCTGTTTTTCCTCAATTCCAATAAACATGTGGGCACGCTTTTAAGTCATCCCCACATACACCATCCTGCTGAGTTAAATACTCACTTGAACACTAAATGTTTAACTGTATCTGTGTTTTACAGCTCTCATAGTCTCTCATCATTTCCTCAAAACAAATTCTTATGTAATTATATGTCTATGGAAGGTGTCTGGGGAAAAAAGGGTACTTATTTGTAAAAAAAAAGTTATACAGTTACAGTTAGTTAATTCCAATTGTTCCCCCATTGTAACCTAAAGAATTTGTGTCACTATGTGGCGGTAAATTACAGGCAAGCATACAGTTCAACCTTGAGAGGAAAGTTTCCTTGGAAATTTACAACTGTATGAACTCTACACCACTTTGTAACTTCTGTGTGTATTACTTCTTGGATCTGTCTTCAAAACACAAAGACTATCAGGAAGTGTCCGTGGACATTAGAAAAGTTACAGGAAGTATAAAAATAAAGCCTCACCTAAATTTTTTTTTGTTTGTTTTTGTTTTTGTCTTTTTAATGAGTGTTTTGGTCTTTTAATGAGATTTGCTGCCAATAAGAAAAACGGAGTAAAGCCAAACTTATCCTGAATGTAGCTTTAACAAAATACCAATATACTAAAATCACAGTAATGATGATAACCTGTCAAGCAGCTTCCATCACAATCTGGTTGCTTGATTCACATTATGCTGTGTTTCTACTAAAAGAGTAGTGGCCCACTCACCAGATCTAATCCAATCCAGCGTCCGACATTAACAACATCAAAACGCACACAAACATTTAAACACACTTGGCGCCTCATTTTAGGAAATAAGAGCTGAGCACGGGGTGGGAAAATAGAGAGAGAGAGAAAGATGAACCCGTGATCTATAAATGTTTAACGAGTGCAGACAGAGGAGACGAGGGCTGCGAGGAGGCAGAGGAGGAGAGAGACAGAAAGAAAAATGGTGAGGTGAAAAAGGAAGACGATATGAGAAAGGATGGGTGAGGAGCGAAATGAGGGGAAGAGAGGTGGAGAACAGTCCCATTATAGAAGCAGACGCCAGAGCAAGGCCAGAATATAGCAGAGAGGAGGGGAGAGGGCCAGAGATTGAGGAAAAAAGGCTGTAATTGGAGGTGTCTGGTGTTTGTCTAACACAGAAAGGCTAGTAATGATTCCATTAGCGCCTCACACACACGCACAAGAGAGACAGAGAGGGGGGAGAGAGAGAGACAGGGACACAAAGCGAGAGACAGCCAGAGAGAGAATGGGAGTCAGAGGGAGAGAAGGGGACTGACACAGAGACAAAAAGAGGAGGCTAAAGAGGCCAAAACACTACGAGAAGATTCAGAACATCCCGAACAAGGAAGCCATGAGCATCAGCAGCAGCTAAATGGTACAAAAAAAAAGGAGAAGAAAACAGCCGCACACAAAAAGAACAAGAGAAAGGGAATTCAAGGCGTCCATTAAAAGGCTTGTTCACCTGCACGATGAGGATAATTACAAATGCCCCTCCAGTCCTTTCCCCGGCTCGCTCTCCCCCACCTCACCCCTTCATCTCTTTGTGTGACGGCGAACGAGAGAGGGTGATTTAAATGCATTAGCGGAGTGTGTTTTCCCTATGGAAGACCTGCAGACTGTGTCAGGGCAGGAACCTTTTGTTTGGAGCTGACGGCGAGCGCTGAGAGGACTCTTTAAAAGCCTGGCCCTTGTTCTCTCAGGGACACATTAAAGCGCAACGCACCAGGTTGTTGTACTTCTCTGTGTCCTCTCATGTCTTTGTTAAAAGCGGGCTGATTACTGATGCAGTTACATTAGTTGGCTAAGTGAAATTTTGACGAGGGAGAGGAAACAACAGCAGGCACGTGTGGGGCGAAACAGCACATTTTAACAAAAGAAAGCTGGTTTCCAGGGTGTGAATTTAGCATTATTTCACAGGCACAAACAAATACGAGATATGTTAGTCTGACATACGTGGGACAGCAAATTCTCCTGCTGTATTAGGAGGGTATTTTATTGCTATGCAAATCCTTCCTGAGAACCCACAAAGATGTTTTTCCTAATACTGAGTAGGTGGCGCAGACAACCCTGCGGCAGAGGAGCTTCAATTCACCATGCAGGAATTAAAATCTATTGTAAAATGCTAGTTGATTGTTTTCAGAATAATTGCCACACCAGAAAATATGCTTTGAAATGAAGTCAAACCTGGCTTTTCTTCCCATGTTGCACACACCTGTTTTGACTTCACACACACACACACACACACACACACACACACACACACACACACACACACACACACACACACACACACACACACACACATCCACATCTGTATTGACCATAGCTCGTCAGATGAGGGGCACATATATTCCTGACCTCTGACCCCAGACTGTCAATAAGAGTCCATCATTACCTAAACGCATGACCACAGCACACGTGCACTTACACACATACACACACAGACATGCTGTTACTGAGTTAAAGCTGGCTTGTTAAACTCGCTCACACTGCTCTAGTTATTCTCTCCGGAGTGATAAGACTCAGGGAGCAGACTGATGAGGTCATGGAGATCACAGAGGTCAACCGCTTTGCTGTGTCAGACCGACTTTAAATAAAGTTTTGGTACAGGAAATGTGACATCGGGCCTACGCGCTGCAGGTAGTGAAATCATTTGAAAGCCTGTCAGTGAGATCACCTGTCAAATACCCACAGCGTGTCATTTTACAAGACAGACATGCTCAACAGTCGGCGATTTGTGATTGAGATGTAGCCAGAGTTCTGCCACAATCTGTGCACATTACCAGCCTGCAAACTGCAGAGTGCAGCTTCTGTTCTTATTCACTTGTCTCTAAGGCCTGACTGCCAAGTTTTCTGGGCGTCTTGGCCGCCGCTTCTCCAAAACAAGTGAAATTGCATTATGTGCACCGATTTCCAAGTCTGCAGTGATGAATATCTATAATTCTATTTTCTTTTCTGGGGAGGAAGTGAGCCCGTGGGGACAGGTGACGCCGTGAGTCTAATACAGCTTGCGCAAACGCATGCACACACACATATACACTCTCTGCACACACACACCTACACACTGCACACACCATCTGTGGAGTTTTACGATTCAATAATCTGCTTCCTAAGGCATACCTACAACACAAACACACATCAATAAGCATTTTCTCACACACACTCACTGCGCTCTCCTCTACTCAGCGGGGAAAATGAGATATTCAGCTCTGACAAACACACGCGCTTGGAAAAAAAAAATAAGAGGAGATGCCTCAAAGCAACTCCTACCCTTTTCTGCGAGAACTGTCCTCGCAGTGTTGGGAACCATCTAAAAGTCATAACACCCACGCTGTCACACACGCACACACCAAGTAACCTAAATACACGGAGTCATTGTCATTCCAGCCTCAGTTTCTCAGCAGATTTCATAGAGTGCTGAAATGCCTCTGCACACACCGCGCAGATGCTCACACACACACATATTTACACATCACATATTCACGTCTTAGAGAGCAGAATGGATATGATTGCTGTTTTGTTTATGAGAGCACTCTTGTCAGCTTCGCAGTGTTTAGAGGAAATCTCTCATGTCATATCTCATGTTTCTTTCATTTCTGAAGGCCAAGCTTTGTAAAACTTGTGCATACAGCGACACACACTATATGACATGCACTCAGGTGTAAACTGTGCAATAGTAAAGTCCATATACACTAAAGCAAATACACAACAGCACTACACACTTCTACAATTGCCCTTCTCCATCTCTCTCACACACATACACAATCACAAGTGTATCGCACTCACGTTGGCAGACGTCCTTGTTCTCCTCGAAGCCCGGTTTGCACACACACCTCCCGATGGGAACCAGCCAGCCTCCGTCCGCACTGCAGTACATCTTGGGAGCCTCAAACTCCTCAGAGGCATTAACGCACATGCCGTGGACCTCCACCAGCGCCGTGTCTCCGCCCGTTATCGTGTCAGGGAACTGGGCCAAGTTGAGCACTGTGAGGGGACACTTCTTATAGAAGACCCTGACTGAGACCAGAGCGATACAGGCGCCCAGGTCCTGGAAGGCCAGGTAGAAACCCTTTTTACTCAGGTTGCTGATGTCACGCACCTCCGTGTTCAGCTTCATCACACGGTCGCCAACGTCCACCTGTGGACAAAGGACATTTGACATGACTTAGCTCATTATTAGCTCATTTTGATGGGAGCCTTCAATTTCAACGAAACCTTTTTTTTTTCCAGTCCAAAAATGTATAAATCTATTTTGGTAAAATGTTGCTGCCTGAAACTCAGCAACAGCATTTCCAAGACAGAAATAATTATGCCCTCCTGACAATTTTGCAAGCAAATGGAATAAGATAACTAAGTTTAAATATAACCCACATTCAAACTCAGATTTATTTTTTAAGAGTCTACGGAAAATGGTGAATATCTAATTTTGGAAGGCAAAACTTCTATTAGAGAATCAGCTTAATGTTAACTAGATATGAAATCACAAATAAGAAAAACAAGAAATTGGCTGAATATAAGAACTGGTCGCATTCATTATAAGATCATTTGAAAACCTTTATTTGTTGCATTATTATGTATGTTTTGATGCTCCATTATGTATTAAGTTTAATTTGTGTACATGATGTGCATGTGAGTGTGTATGTGCACACATTATATATACAGTGCATGTGAGTGCCTGTGTGTGTTTGTGTGTCCGTACCTGTGTGAAACTCTCATCGGCAGCAATAGTATCAATCTTGACATACTGGCTTTCCTTGATGAACCAGAGGTTGGCATTGTTGGACTCGTAGTAGTACATGTTGAATGTCTGCAAAACAAACATTGTCCATCACTCTTCAGACTCTGGACATGGAAGTTAGCGGACACAAAAGAATAACACGCAGCAAAGCTAGATAAAAGTGAGAAAGTCCATCCAATGTGAAATTTTAACAAGGCCCCCATAGCTCTCCAGCTATTCGGCTGCTCCTCTTCAAATCTCAGTCCATCTGTCTCGATGGCCACTCAGCAACACTGTCTGTAGTTTCATGAAAGTGCGGCTCTGTACTGTCTCATACTGTATTATCTCCACGGCTCATTCTGGAGATGTAATGAGAGTGAAAAGGGTGCAGAGGGCAGACAAAGTAGAGAGAAATGAATACAGAGGAGTAGCGATATCAGGCTGATATGAGAGAATGGGGGACAGTAAAAAAAAATATATCAGAAGTTAAAATATACGAGCAGCCACAAAAGAAGCCTCCAGAGCATCATCTGTTTCAGCTGCTATTCTCTCTTGTCATTCTTTTCCCGTCGCATGTCTGTTTATCTATTCATCAGCCATAGAAGTGAACTTCCATCTGTGTGTGTGTGTGTGTGTGTGTGTGTGTGTGTGTGTGTTGAATAGGAAAGACCGAAAAATATAAAAATGAAAAGGTTTGTTCAAAATGTCCTTTTGCTGCTCTTCACTGTAATGTACTGTAATGCAAAGAAAAAGCAAACAGTAAATATAGTACAAACAAAAACCTTTTGTCAGGCCTTACAATAACATATATGTCAATGTATATGACAATAGGTGGATTGTTGTGATGCTCATCATGTGAAATCACCCAAAATTCTGTGAAATGCGAGGACACAAATCCTTCCCTATCACTGATTTCATGTCCATTCATGAGTCCTTGTGGCCTTCACCAACAGTAAATTATTGCTTTTTAATTTATGTTCAACATTTTCTAAGAACAAAAGATGAACGTCTAGTGGTGCTGCTACACTTTACTCCCACTCGCTTGTCAAACTGCGTCTAGATTTTCTGCCGCTGCAAAAGGAAACCGCAAAAGCAAACAATCCAGCATAATTGGATCAGATAAAATATGAAGATCAGGCAGGTTTAATTGAAAACGCAGGGAAGTGTTATTAAAGTTAATTTGATGATTTAGTTGATTGGCTAATCACACTAAAGTAAGTGGAGATCGTGTGCTTCAGGGTGAATGTGTTCCAATTTGTAAATGTCCTTATTTGTGTTCTTAATTAACTGTTTTAATGACAAATATAAAATGTATCTACTAAGTTCGTTAGACATTTAAGAAGTGGAAGAAATTCTGATTATGCAGCAGTTAACTTGATTGTAAATGAATCAGAGCACTTCGTAGTCTGAGAATATTTTGTAGCTTTGCAGAAGATATTTTTGTGAGACAAACCCCAGACTCCAAACAATCCCTGCCTCCACCGTGTTCCAAATGAAACTTCCTCCTGTGCTATTGAGTTCCAAACCAGAAATGTGTCTTTTTTTTACTTGCTTCCCTCCAAAAGAAATTCAGAGCGCACACAGCTGCACAACAGCACCCATGGAGCAGGTCAAAACTCAATGTCTTGCTCACCATGAGTGGAACAAACAAGCCGCACAAACAGGTGGCCTTAAACACACACACACCACTTGCAAGGACGTTTTTTATCTACCACCATACTGCGTGTGTGTTATATATGTGTGTGTGTGTTTGAAGTGATGCAGACCTCTTTGCAGGTACCAGGGACCCCAGGCAGGCTGTTGCAGTCCCTCAGGGTGAACTTGATCTCTATGTGGACGCGCTGCGCTCCCTCTCGGCTGATGTGGCGCGTCCTCAGCCAGTTGTTCTGGTTTGCCTCCATGACGTTACACACCTGGTAGGTCCTCATCGGGGTGTTCCTCTCATCCATCACACTGATCTCCTCCCACTGAGGATGAGAAAAAGCAGGTTTAGACAGAAAGGAAAGAACAATCTCTACTTGAGAAATGTTTATTTCACTGGCTTAAATATTAAATGCCTGATTGGATTTAGAATCTCATATGACTTTTTTTTTAGATGGAGAGCAAAAGAAAGAAGGGATGAAGGGAAAGAAAAAAGTAGAAAGATATGAAAGAAAAAAAAAGGAAGGACCCAAGAAAAGAGCAAAGTAACTGGAGGAATGTGAAAGAGAGTTGAAGGAAAGAACTGAGGGTGAGAGATGGGTGAACAGGGTGAGGAGAGGACGGCAGGAAACGAGAGTGCAAAATAGAGGAGGGAGTGTTTGCGTTGATGGGGAAATCCTTTCAACAACAACATAAATTTCAAATCAAAGACTAAGTGGACACTGAGCCGGGGCAGAGCGACATACAGCAGCGCGGGCCCGCCTCGACAACAGCACCACTCAGCTGTAAGATTGTTTCATTTCATCGCCAGTCAACACAAAGGACAAAGGAGATCTCAGTCCAAAGATTGCTTCTAAGGAAACTGGGCCCAAGTTCACTGAACGGTGGTTTTTGTGCAGACTCAACACTAAGCCTGCATGCTCTGTTTTCATGTCTGGGTGAATATGAGTGATGATCTGTGTCAAGTTGACTGAAGGACTGTCTTTGTCCATG
The DNA here is from genome assembly GCA_037975185.1 of Centropyge bicolor. NCBI lineage: Eukaryota > Metazoa > Chordata > Actinopteri > Pomacanthidae > Centropyge > Centropyge bicolor. The sequence goes on along the minus strand of JBBMOC010000023.1, from coordinate 3,540,193 downwards.
CTGCACATGTGCACAGAACGAGCGTGCTCTTTCGAAAGTGAATGCGTGATTTAGCGCTTAAGAGGTAGGAGTGTGTGCACGAGAGCGACCCGGAGAGAGAGAGAGAGGCAGAGAGAGAACGAGAAGGAGTAGGTAGGACAGAGCTACTTTGTCTCCCGTCATCTGCTACCATCTGTTTCCACTTCTGACTAAGGCAGTAATTGAGAACACTTCTCGCATGAGCAGGAAAACATTTCTATCTACACACACACGGATACCATCATACACACACACACACACACACAGAAGGAGAAAGAACATTTCTATTCCTTAAAGAAAAGGAAAATAAACCAATGTGGTTTCAGTGTCTCAAGAGATATCTGATCCATTCACTGGGAAGCTAACTTGATTTTGTTGGACACACACTTATGCAAAGACACACACACAAACTGGATGAGTCCTCGTTTGCGGTGAGGGATGAGAGGACCACCATCTTTGTTCTGAGCTCCTGTCATCATCTTAAGACCGAAGCTGTAAGCTCCAGAGCGATGAGCATGTATCACTTTACAAGAGTCCGACCATGTAAACACAGAGCTTGATACATAAGTGCAGGTGTGAGCACACATACACTCACATGAACAAACACACCTGACCCACAGGAGCAACTACCCATCATCCCTAACATGTCCTGAAATTCAAATGCAAGTCGAATGGTAAATGAACTGAGCGGTGAAGGGAAAGAAAAGAAGAGAAGACAGGCCGATAAAAAGCAGAGAAAGTGACAAAAAAAAAAGGCAAAGAGAAACTTTGAGACATGCTGAGCCCGAGCTGAGGTTGGATTCTTGAGGTTAATCTGATGCGACGGCCCAACAACCCGGCAAAAGCTTGACGCATTTCACCTCAGAGTCCTGAGCACTAAAACAGATCCACATAAAAACCCACACATTCTCACATAGACTCACACACTCTCTCCAGCTCTCCCGCACACTCAGACCCTTTTAAACCCCCACAGAAACGTCGACTGCGTGTGAACCGGAGCTCGAACAAAACTGGCTCTCTCTTGAACGAGACCCAGCAGTCCTTCAACTACAGACACAGAGAGAGGGAAGTCGAAGAAACGAGAGAAGAAAGAAAGAGGAGGCAGCCAGCTGACACAAACGTTCCCGGCAGCCGGCTCAGAGTTTTACATATAAAGGATGTATCAGTGCAGCTTGACATTGTATGTGCACAGCAACTGAGGGTCATTGTGATCAACCGCACTCGATTCAATTAAAAGAGCAAAACAAGAGATGGAGGGAGGAAGCGAGAGGAGAGAGGGAGACGAATGAATGTTGGTAAATTACAGGCGCGCCTGGCAGCTAAATAGACCCATCTGTGCAGAGCTGAGACCAGTCGGACATCACAGGACGGTCGCACACACCCACCCACACACGCACAAACACACAAAGCTGAGTCCCCAGGGAGTGGTGATTAAAGCATTTATGGGAATAGTCATTGAGGGATAAAGAGGGCTTTATGATGTCTTTGTTTATTTCTTTGTAGGCAGAGTTTGGAGTGGCTGGATTACTGCCACTTCCTGGTGAGCGACTTATTTCCCCAGTTGGCGAGTCTGTTCATTGTCACTTTTGCCTGGTGTAAAGCACAGGTGTGCTTATGAACATGAAAACAACCTGCTCTCCTCCATATTTGCTAATGATACACCGGCCGCTTGAGAGAGAAAATCTACCCAAAACACGACTGGGAAAATGTTTGGATAGGCTGACTTAGACACACACGCACACACAAAGTGAAAACTGTTGCCTGTGTTGGTTCAGTCTGAACACTAATTAACATTCAGAACGAGACCCTCCTCCCTGAACCCTCAATCACCTTGGCCAATCAGCACGGAGCCCGCTTGATTGCTTTGAAGTGAAGCAGAGACGTCGGATCAGGGTTTAAGTTCAACCATTCACCAGCTTAACATAATATCCCTCCTTCTGCAATCATCTGATGGGTACACCTACGAGGACATAATTGGCCTCCAAACTCTGGAACAGGCTTGGGGCTCGGGGGTAGAGAGAGTGAGGGGAGGGAAAACAGAGCTGGAAGATGAAGAAAGACGAGGAGGGGGGGGGGGCGATGAGGAGCCTCTGGGGGAGCAGAGATGCTGTGGGGCCTCCCATTTTCAAACATCATTAAGACGTATCTGTTTTGTGTCCCTCATGAGGAACACCCCCGCCCGGTGACAGAAATGGGTCGCTCCACGCAGTCTCGGGCACATCCGGCCCTGCACGGCTCGGATTAAGCCTGACCTGCGGGGGTCAAGTGTGGTTTTGGACTAATTCAGGTAGACAGTGGTCTCAGATTGGTGGGAATTGCATCTCGCTGAGACCAGTCCTCAGGTTTAAAGTTCAAAGGTCAACTAGATAATCCCCCTGATATGAAACACAAGAGCTTCTCACAGCCCCGCCACCTTTCTCCTCTCACTCTGTCATTCTCCTTCTTCTTCTTCTCATTTGTCTTCCCTGTATGTCTTTGAGACATATGTATAGTTTTATGAAACAAACAGTACTGTTGCCAACAGGATTGGCTGCCTCTACTAGTCTTTATACTGCTATTTATGATGCTGCAACCATATTTATTTTATGGAAGAAAAGAAGAGTTCTATATCATGACACAATAAGTGCTGTCTTTTTTGGGGGGTGTAAAATGGCTACAGCAGTTTTCTCCCCTGTCATGCAACATGTCAACTAAATGGAAGTTTGAATCATTTCATTATTATTCTTTTGGAGCAAAAACTATTTCAAATGTAAATTTTGTTTATCTATGTTAAAATGTTCATTACTGAAATTGAGCAGGTGATTTCAAACTTTTCAAAAGAATTTGCAAGAATAATAGGTTGAGCTGTGACATACTGTGAAAATTCAAGCTGTGGCAAAGTAAAAAAAACACTTGATGACGTGTTGGAGATTTGCTGTTTTTCATAAACTACAGTAAGAGCTCGTCATCCTCACACCTTTTCTGCTTATTTCTCCCTGCTGGATGTAAACCTTAACCCCTGATCAAATAGCGCTGAATATGTCTTTGATCCAACAGTGACAACATATACATTGCATTTCCTAAAGGTGCTTCACAATACAAGCATGCCCTTATCCTCTGTGTAAGGACACAGGGGAAATGCTCACAGCTTGGTGCAGCTCTCTGTGAATGAAGCAGACTACATGCTCATATAATTGTGGAATAAAAATCCATTTAGCCCAATCCGCAGGCAGGAACAAGAGGAGATGATGACGTAGCTTGTCCTTGCTCAAAACATAAGCAGAAGCATTAATACGATGCTAATATGGCCGATTCTGAACCTTGACGCAGCCCGTGTTTGAAATATGAAAGTGAAAACTGTTGCTTCAGCTGCTCTGGCTTTGTTTTGTTGGATGCCTGTTTGCCCTCAAGCTGTTGAACAGAAACAAGGTTTTTATTTTATGGCAAAGTCACAGCTAACTAAAGAAAACTGTGTAACTATTTTGAGGAGCAGAAGCAGCGATTTGTTTAATACGGCCTTCTGCGTTTGTCTTTTTAACTGGCAACGAATGGAGCAACGAGCGCGAGGATCGTGTTTATCTCCGAGGAAGATAACATCGCCTTTTTGTACCACAAGACAAAATCGGAACAACCAGCTTTAACCAATTTAATCATTTCCTTGGTCAGATAAAGCAACTGATAGATCTTGTGGCTGACCCCAAAGTAAAGAAACTCAAAGAAAACACTGTTTTAACAGTATCTCATTTGATAGTGTGTTATCAAGGATCTGTGTGTAGACAGAGGAGCTGTGTGGATGCCAACGGAGCCAGTGTCCCCTCGTCCACATTCAGGGAACAGATGCCAGATCCCCCACTACGTTGACAGCTCATGAAAAAAAGATATACAGGATGGAGTTTATTATATATATTTTACTTTGCAGCCAACACATTTCTTTGAGCGTAAACTAACAACACATGTGCTTGTTGCGGGTCATGATGAAGCCACCCCAAACTGAACCATATTTTCAATAAAAGTAACTTGCGTTCTCTTTGGTTTTTAAAATTAGATTGAACCTTTTGGCTTAGCCGCAGATGGAATGCATTCTTTTCTTCTATAAGGACCTAAAAAAAAAAAGCGTACACAATATGGCCGCACAATCAGAACATTTCAGCAAAAGTGAACTTGATACCCTTTTGCTTGCTTGAGAAAACAACCATGCTTAGCTGTGCTCACTTCAGCTGCCTCTCTTGCTGCGCACAACCATGAAACCGCGTGTGGCATCCTGCAATTTAACACACTGACGCTGAATAGTGGAGAGGAAGTGTGACTCAAGGGGAAATAGAATTAATTTAGTGCCATTCAGCAGCTCCTGCGCTCGAGTGACATACAGAACCCGCTCTTATTTCTTTATTGAATGCGCTCCGTCGTTCTCGCTCTCTACGCTCTCACCTTTCTTCCTCCCCTCTCACTTCTCTGCTGTCTTTTTCTGATGCACGGTGGCTGCACTCCAGACTCCCTTGGTCCCTATACCTGCAAAAGGCTAGTTACGCAACAGTCCCCGTACACACACACATAATACACACATGCAAATAACACCAACATGTACACATCGCCCTCCTCTTACGAAAGAATATTTACCCCTCCACCCCGTCCCTTCACTCCATCCTAAAAAATCGCAACCCGTAATAAATGGAGGCTCCGGTGCCACAGCGTTTGCAGCACAGCGGAAATAATTTGTAAATTCCCCCTGCAGACTCCCGATTTAGCAGGGAGCGCTCAAGAACCCAATGCTCTCTAAAACACACACTCCAGTGCTGCTGCTAGCTCTGAGTCCCTGCCTGGGCCCTGAAAATAAAACAGCACAACCCGCTAGTTGTGATCAGATTTTTTTTTCTTTCGGTGCCAGCTCCGGCATAAAGAGAGGATGTTTTTTGTTTGTGTGTATGTGTGTGTGTGTGTGTGCATATACTCACCCCCTCATTAGGGTAAGCCTCCCAGCCCAGGTCGGCCAAGGCTGACATGGAGTCCAGCAACGTAACTGCAAGAACACAGAGGAGAGAGAACAAAGATGTTTAACACACACACTGGAAAAAAAAAACCTCTCATGTATTTCGTTTCTCAAACTCTAATTTCCTTGAAAGACATAATATTTTCCACATACAGTGTGGAGATATCACTGTCTTGAAAGCATTACATATTGTACCCTGAAGCTCCCACATAACTGGCACACAAGGACATCTTTTGTTGTGTCAGCGGTGGCATCACAAGCAGTGGTAAACCTATAATTTCACCATTAAGATTGCTGTGGTTGTGCTGCAGCTGTTACAGTTCAAGGGGACAGAAAGTCAGTCAGTGAAACAGCATCAAGGTCCAGCTGTTGTAATGGTCAGTTTATCCGAGCTCGGACCGCCGGCTAGTAAACAATTATACAGCGAGAGAGATCTGAGACGTTTCTGTCAATGTTTTTTTTTTTTTTTTTTTCCCTTCAAAGAGTCAAGTACAAAATCCCTTCACAGTTTCTCACTTACTTTTACTTGCTTTTAAAAGGCATACAATGGAGTTGGAAGGAATTCAGTTTGCGGTACTCTAAGAATGAAAAATTGCATTTAAACAGATTCGGAAGCAAATTATTTCATCTTTTTTACTCTTTTACTCTTTAAAATTCACAGACCTTGCGACTCTACCAAAAAAATAGCCTCCATAAAAACTGCTGACATCATGGTCTGTGGATTATGCAGACATTGTTTCTGAAGATGAATATCTATAAACCTTGGCACATAAAACTATAACACCATAGGTTAAGTGAGAAAATATGTGTTTTTGGGTGAACCAACTCTGTCAACATTCCAACTATTTAACCATTTTCAAACCTAAAAAGGGATTCAACTATAAAAGGTTTTGTTGGACAGTCAGTTTAATAGAAAAGCCTCATGTAACAGTAGGATACATATGTGTTTGACTGTGAGTTGCACGTGTTGTTTCCTGTGTGAGGAAGTGGAGGGCGAATGCAGGAAGGTGAGAATGAAAAGCGAAGACAAGAAGGTGGCAGGTTGACCAGCGGGAGGCATAATGAAAACCTGCTCAGGTTCTGGAGCGACGTTCTCCACCTGCGTGTGTATGTGTCACTTGTTAGCGTGTGTGTACGTGTGTGTGTGTGTGTGAGAGTGTTAAGAGCTTGGCTCAGTCAGGTCCTAATCAAGCCTTCAACACCGCTGACCATCAATATTTAATCAGTATCCATCTGCAGAGACTGCTGCTTCTCTCTTTCTTCTCTCTCTCTCTCAGTCGCTCACATTGTGGCTCTCTCAGGTTATCCTCCCTCCATCGAAATCTTTGAACCTATACTTCCGATCCGCAGATCCCAGATCAGACGGGTGAGCCGCCGTCCCGACGCAATTTAATCTGCGTCGCTCTAAAGCAGCATACTTTCATATTCTCTCCAATTTTTATGAGCAGTGACCTGGAAAAACTATTCTAAAGTAAAAAAAAAGAAAACAGAGTTTGCCTTCCTGAATGCAAATGAGACTAATCACTCAATTTAAAAGTGCCTGTTTACAAGCCCCTCAGCGTATCCATACTGCCTGCAGGTAATACAAAAGGACTGTAAAATTGGTCCAACCTCTTCTTTTCCTATCTTTCCCTCTCTTTCTCTTCCTCTCGCGCTCATGCTGTTCATCAGCCCTTACCAAATCCCAGCCGTTCTCCTCAGCTCAGCACACCGTGACAGCAGGGAGGCATGTCATGCTGTATTAGTGAGTGTACATGTGCGTATGCGCGTGTAACGGCACGCATATCTGCATGAGAAAACAGCCACGGAGAAAACGGCGCGCGCGGCATAATGAAGCAGAGCGAGAGCGAGGTAGATTAAATGAGAAGGATGAGACGGGAACAGTGGAGAAGAGGTGCCGAGCAGCGAAAGGTCAGAGGCAGCCTCCAGCCCGTGTGTGNCACACACACACACACACACACACACACACACACACACACACACACACAATCTCCTGGTTAATGAGCCTGCTAAACATGACATATCCACAGTGGTGAACCTTCCAAATTTGAGCAAACAGTGACAACACCGAAACAAAAAAATCCATCTACTATCATGGATTTCCCCAGCCTTCCTACAACATGATATTACTTCTACACAAACAGTTTGACTCAGGGACACACGCACACACACACACTTCTCATTTTTCCCCAGCTTTTTCTTCACATAAACGTGCAGATCCATACACACGCACATGCGACCTGATTACTGTGAGAGTTGTTCGGTTACACAGAGACATGCTGTCTTATTGATTTTCAGCAGCAAACTGTGAGGTTTACATTCTCAGAGTGAAAGATGAGGAGCAGGCAGAGGGTGTGAATTTGTTGATCAGAAATTATTTCTGGACAAAAAGCGGTAAAATGCTGAAACCACAACCACAGCATATAGAAGCTTGTGTGGAAAACGAAAGAGAACATTTTGGGTCTCTTTGTCTCATCGTCTCCGTCTGTGTCTGTCTTATTTTTCTTCTCACTCCTGTTTCCTCCCTCTGGGGTGTCTTCCTCCTCTCCTTTTTCTCGCTCCTTCTCTGTTTGTTTATGTCTCTCTGTCGCTCTCTCTCTCTCTCTCTCTGGTTGGTATCCACTGCTTCAGCTGGGCTGCAAGAAGCTGTGATCCACCTGCCAAGAATCAAACAGCGCTGCCAACAGCCAGACTGGCGCACAAAGAGACCAGGATGCCGACACACACACACACAAAACGGACTCACACACACCTTAAGATGGTGCCAATGCCACAAAGAGAGAGACTGCTCAATAAAACCACCACCACACAGTCTCAATATAGAGGACAATATGTGACCGCATAATGAGTCCTTAACATCTTTTCTGCTTCCACTGGTGGACGTGATGCGTAATGAAGGGGCTCGCTGACACTACATTCAACATGCTGATGCTACATGTATGAGCCTCACTTGCCTCAGATTGTTTCAAAAAGACGAGATCAGCTGAAACAGATTTTCAACCAGGTTTTACATCCCCTCACACCCCGAAAGTTGTTACGTTCTCCTGCTGCAATGAAAATGCTGACAACAGCAGTTCACAGTAATCAAGGTGCTCTTGTGGCAGAAAATCTCCCGGTAATTGAAAGTAAACAGAAAAAATGGGGAGAAAATGCAAATAAGGTGCTGATCACTCCTTTAAAGTAGAAATGCACTGTGTCACAGAGATTGTGCACAGATTTTTGTATTTCCCCGTTTGTAATCTGATTTTCACCTGATTCTTATTATTCAAATTGAACATCTTAATGTGTTTTCTGTTTATTAAAAGATAGATAAAGAATCAGCCAAGCCCCAGGCCAAACATTCAGTAGAACAAATGGTACCAAATAATCAATATGACAATAAGTTACATTTCTTAATCTCATTTTGGTTGTAAAACAAAGTGTACCCTGTGTATCCAAATTGTCTGTCATGTCTTTCATAATAATAAGAAACTGTTTAATATTTTGGGAAATACACTTATTTGCTTTCTTGACTTGAGTTAGATGAGAAGAAGATAAAACATTCATATCTGTACACTAATGTTACCACCAGAATGTGCTTAGCTTAGCTTAGCATAAAGACTGAAAACATAGGGAAAATGCTAGCATGGTTCTGTCAGTTTTTCTATGATTTAGACAAACAAGATGAGTGTCAGAGCTGCTGGTATGAAGATTTTGTGACGCTGAGCATCTTCTGATAATAGCTTCATATTTCTTGTACAGACACGAGAGAGTTGATCTTCTCGTCTAACTCTTGGCTCAGAAGCAAGTATTTCCCATCATGTTGAACTATGCCACGACAATGCTGCTACAATTTTGATCTCTTCTTTAAGACGACAGCTAAAAAGAAAATATCCCCAACCATTTAAGCACATGCTCCAGTAAAACCATGATAACTGGCTGCACTCACAAACACCCAGATGCAATAAATAAAACAGCCACACAACTGTACACACACACAGTGTCTCAGTATTAGTGCGGCCACTCACACACGCGCACACACTCCACTCTGAGAGCAGTTCAACGACTGAGAGTGTTGTCAGGGCAACAAACGGGCTGGTGGAGAGCAGGATGAAGGAGTGGGACGAGTTGAGCTCTGAACTTCAGGAACAAACTGGCCAAGTCCTACCAAGTCTTTCTCTCGGGCTGTCTTTTCATCAGCCCTCTCAGCACTCATCCACAAACCACCCAAGGCGCTCAATCAGTCTTTTCTAGTTGTCTCTCTCCTTCTGCACTCTCACCCTCTGTTCATACTATTTTTATCAAAGCCGTGCGTATTCTTCCCGTCTTTACCTCCAGATACTTTTACTTTCCATTATTTCATTATACGCCAGCCCATTTTCTCTCAGACGCTTTTACTGGACTTCTTCCATTAAGACATAGTTCTCTATGGAAGAAATATTGAATACATACATTAACCCATTGAATCAGGTGAACCATCTTGTCTCCATCCTTTTACGCCCCGCTTTGAAGCTTTATTTTCAACTCGTTTTACAGTGCAGTTATTCTGCTGCCAGATTTCAGGGAATGTGAGAAAGGATTTTAAAGCAAACATTTGTAATCACACTTCAGATTTGCAGACTCTATTATGTGCTGTTTGTGTGCGTGGGATGTGTTTCGCCTAAAGCAGACATATCCCAATCTGCAATATTTTCAATTTCATGATTTTTTTTTTTTTTGCAGGATGAGGTGGGATCTAACATGATTTCAGAGGAAAAATGTTCTTTTTGAGTGTGATAGCTGTCTGCAAACTGAATGTGTCAATGAATAATTCAACGGATTTTAATTATTGTAATTCTAATGCTTATTCTTTTTTGATTCAGTTCAATTGCCTTCTAACTTCCTCGTTCTCTTCAGAGAAATGTAATGTTGATCCTCCACACTTTGATGAACACCAAATAGAATTCCTCTTTGGGTTGAATAGTATAGATTAAACACAGCAGCCTATAGCTAATGAATGATAGACAGCAGCAGATCAATGGAAGTAAAAGCTGTCAAACACACAATAAAATTCAATTAGCTATTGCATGCATGGCTAAGTGACAGTTGGGTGTCTTAATCATGAGTTGATAGAAAAGTGGATCAAAGCCTAATTAGGATAATAAGTATTTATCATTTGCTTTTAAATTGCCAAACAAAGCCGATTAAAATTTGACTGGACTGATTAATTTGCTTTTAAATATTTATTTCTCACAAACATCTGTCTTTTAGCTGAACCATAACAAATCTGAGTGTGTTTATATACACACTGATGTGCTAGTTATGACCAAGTATCACATGAACAGGTTTGTGCATATACAGACTTGTTTTCACGAACAAGGAAAAGCACTTTTTTCTGCTTTGAGAAACTAAAATATGCCAGAGAAATAAATATGAATGTCCGCAGATGAATCATGTATTTGGAGAGAGGGAATGATGGGTTTATTGTTTGTTCTAATAATTGTCGTATCATCGGGATAGTGTGCATGTGGGTCGCATATATTCCACAAGCTGTTTAATCTGTGACTCGCCAATAAATCTGGACACTTAAAATATTAGCCGCTTGACAACAAATGTGCCCAGAGACATAAAAATAAACTGCAGTGCAGATGTTAAATGATAAATACATCTGCCATAATGACACATTGATGAGAGCTGTCATAAAACGATTAATAAAATCAAGCCAGTTTTAAGCAAATCCTTCATGTCTTGTTCAAAACAAGTAAAACTTTAAAACCAACAGTATCAATTCACTCCATTTATCATATATCATTGGCCACATCAGATTAACTGAGCAAGACGTTTGTAGAAAATTTAAACAATGCATAAAATGGATCTATATCATTTATCAAAAGCTCTCACTGCACGTCTTAACTGTGAGCTTGTGTTTTCCTGAATAAGCCAACAGAAATGTAAGACACTAACCCAATTTCAGGTCAAAACAAAAACAAAACAAAAAGAAAAGTCAAGATAACAGCCATGAGATGTCCTCCACACTGCAGTCACAGATGGGTAAAAAATGTGACGACTGTTAAGAAGCTCTTCTTCAAGGCGCCTGTGTCGGTGAAGTGATTTTTAAAAGGGATGCACATGGTTTATTGAAAACCTTATTCTCCAAAGCCTTGAAAAAAAAACCCTGGCAACCCAAAAGGCAGATGGTGCGCAAAGCTAAAAATGTTTATGAAAATATTTGTGTATGTGATGTACTGTAGCCTACCTCGTTGAGCTTGCATTTTTTTTTGGACCCCCCCTCCCCCTTCCGCTGTGGAGGAAAGTACATTAGCCTACTCTGCTATTTCATATACACTGGCAGCACTAGCAGAACAGAAAAGATGCCATTCTGACAGACTATGACAGGAGCACTGCCCTAGTTTGTCGCTTGAAGAGGCTCTGGAGTGTGTGTGTGTGTGTATGTGTGTGTGCATGTGTATGTGTATGGGTTTGTCTGCGCGTGCTGGTTGAATGCTTACAGTGTTGAACTGTGACACCCAGTCAGATCCAGACACTTGTTTTTTTAATAAGCTTCTTCCACCAGTATGCCAGCAACTCATCAAGGGCAAAGAGCAACAAACACATACACACACACACACAAACCAAAGACCTTGAGAAATCAGAAACAACTTGCAGTATAAGCCACAGACACATACGCCTCCACACATGCGCCTCCACACGCTCAAATGGTGACGCATCCCACCATTCATTTAAAGAAGTGAATTAAAATAGCTAGTGAGCAGTGAATAGAGTGAATGAGCAGTGATAGATAACGCTTTTTTTCCTTAATAAGACAGGACAGCTAATTCTGCAGGAGTGTCTTTGTCTAAATCCTCCCTCTTCAAGCGTCTGTGTTTCTCTTTGTTTTGCCTTTTTCTTGACCTTTTTTGCGCTTTGTTAGTTCTTATGACATCCCTGATGGGACACACACACACTCACACACAGAGGGCTGTCACACAGTCTGTGGTCACAGGAGGGTAAATTGGCCTGAGATCTCAGGAGTGAGCCACAGCAGCCGAGATGGTTAGGAAATCACCTGTCACATAAAAGTGTGCTCACACATGTTGCTACTGTTGCTGCACACACATGTAACATGTACACACACACACACACACACATATCTACAGTAATTGTCTGTCTCGCAACTTGTCTGTCTGCCCTGCTGCCTCCATCAAATCAAACTTAACCCAATTTGCACTGATGTGGACACCGTGGAGTAGTAAACAGAGAGAAACAGTACGAGCCTAACTAGAAAAACAGCGAAGCTAAAAGGATACGGGGGCGTGGATATACAGCAAGACAATTCACCGGGGAATTATTCCAGCAAAACACTCCAAACCAACGGAGACATGTTTGTTGCTTGGCCCTGATGCTGCTGTTCACTTTTGTCTGGCAAAACCACTGCAGGACTTACAGCTTATATTCGAGCACTGATCTCCTTTTATCTTGTGACAAATGTCTTGAAAGTCTATAAATCTGCAAATAGTGTCAACAAAGGACTTGCAAAAAAAGGGAAAAGTTGCAAAAATACATATGTAACCACAACACTAGTCATTCAAAATCCAAAATATGCAGTTTGTCATCACTTTTGATCCAAAACCGTCCAAAACTTTGAAAATGGCTGTTGAAAAGTTATATGAGTGTTTTATGATCTACCATCTCTGTGGTTTAGGCGTTGTTTAGGCGAGTAAAACTTTTTTGGTTGTAGTTGTGGAAAGATCCCAAACTACAGCGTTACAATCTCAGGCTACTTGTGTCTGTGCCTGTATGAGAAAACATAGTTTGCATCACCAGCAGTAGCTTGTCAAAACTTCAGCAAAGGTCGTTTTAAGTGTTTGAACAAATAAGCTATGTTGTACATACAACTCCATTTGACCAGTTTCAAACATGCACTGAATAAATACGTATCCTGATTTTGACATTTACGGATCTTTTCTGCACAATAAAATCAGGGAGAAGCGGTTAAATCCCAGCTTCCAAGTTCTCAGGTATTTTTGCTCTCATAATACCTTCGTGGCCGTTCATCAGCGGAGAAAAGATTGGAGCACTGGTCAGCAAACACACTGAATCTACGGCTGACCCAAATCCTGGGCTGTTTGTTTGTAAAGCTGTTTTAATGCAGCCTTTCACAGCCGCGGCACGAGCCAAGCCCACTGAGCAAACAACAGGAGAAAACCAGAGAGAGAGGGAGAGGTAAAGAAACAACAGAATTCAATTTAGTCAAATTAAAGGTCGGGACAGGGAGGAGCAGTGTATACCTCCCCATGTGTGAGTGAGGAGGGGCGGTGAGATTTAAAGGAGGAAAAGAAGAACTGGAGTGTGTGTGTGTGTGTGTGTGTGTGTGTGTGTGTGTGTGTGTGTGTGTTTTAGATGGGGTGGGTAGAAAGTGGTCATGGCCCAGCGATCAGTGATTTGACCAGCAGTTAAGGGCTTGTTCAGAGGGGGATGGGGTCAGCAGACATGGTGGGGGCCCACTTATACCAAAAATTCACTCCAGCCATCACACACTGAGGGAAAGCTCTCTTTGACATTAATGAACTCTGCGTCCGGCGGAAATCATCCAAGCTTTAAAACTGCTCAAAAGTTCAGTTCGAGCTGGACGCACTTGTGTTCACCTTAATGGTTGAAGCTGAGGTAATGTGTTAAGTTAAATATCTTAAAGTGATAAATTCAAAATTCAGCCATTGTGGCTGTGCTTTATATTCGCTTCAACTTTTGTTTGCATTTGCACATCATAAAAAACCAAACATATGCATATACATATGTAGCTCTAAAGCTTACTAATAAACACGTTATAGCTCATTTGTTAGAGCAATATGTACAAAAGCCACTCAGTAAATATTACTGTTTGTGGATTTATGGGGTGGGGGTTATGTGCCAGACTACTTCTTGGCCCGGCAAAGTGACTTTCTGGGAATCTCGCAATGATGACGAAGCTCCAGGAAGTCACAGCCAGCAACCCTCTGCAAAACAACAACTTTTAAGTTGGTGCACAAAGGCGACAAAGAAAATATAATGTATTAACTAATGAGCTTTAAAGACTGTTTCCGCTGTTTCAAGACCTTCCAGTGCTACAGCTTCATACTGAGCACGCAGACATGAGAGAGGTCTCCTCGGCAAAAAAGTAGATCCACGGCACATAGAGCTGTTCCGTTCAACATGGACAAAGGCACTTTCAGGGGTTAACTGCTATAGAGCAAAACAGGAAAAACATGATTTGAGTTTGAATTGGTGGAGCTGAATACAAAACCACATTTAGCAGCTCCCTGACAAGCATCGAATGCAGCACAAAGGCTGTGTGGATGCAGCTATGGGTGCTCTGCTCGACGGACCATGGAGAAACGGGAGGGTTATTCAGTTTGTTTAGAACTACGTCTCTTTCTTCGTTCTTTTTATTTCTTATCGCTTTTGTTTTGTCTCACACATTCCCTCGTGTGGATTTGTCTTTTAATTTCTGTCTCTCCTTCACACACACACACACACACACAATGAATCCATGAGGTGAAGCCCTCACAGCGGAATCATTCCCTGTCACTGAGCTGTATTTATAACCCCATCTATCAGCCAGCCCCGGGAATACATGACACTATTCTCTGGACCAAGACCACCAAACTGCCCCCCAGCCATACATTACAATAGCGTGTGTGTGTGTGCATGCTCCCGTTTGTTCTTCCGTATGGGCCTGTGTTAAGCAGATACAGGAGCTCATTACAGAAAACATACAGTGGCTCGCGGCTTGTCCGAGTGTAACACTGCTACTGGAGGTCAGAGAAAGATAGAGAGAGAGGGAGGAGAAGACAAAAGGGAAAACAAGCGAGGAGAGAGAAGATGGAGGCCAGGAGGGAGGCTGAGGGAACATAGAGAAGGGCAGATATGAAAGAAGGGGATTAGTGATAGATCGGAGCGGAGGAGGTAGAAAAGAGAAACAGGAGGGTGCTGACGCTCACTCTCTCTCTCTCTCTCCGCCGCTCTCTGATGAGAGCGGAGATCTATATCCTCTTCTGTCCAAGGTCATGGTTGTTACATGGGAGCACGGCAATCTCTGGGACTCGCACACGCACTCGGACACACGCTTAATGAGGTATGGCTCTGCCGATAACTACAAGCAACCATTATGGATTAAAGCAATTAAACCAGAGGAGACCTTTGACCCGACATTATACCACGGGATCTTGTGTGAATCATAAGAACTGTGTGTAAGAAGAGGGCATGCTTTACATATGCTTGACTCCGCACTAACTGCTCGCCCTCGTGTTAACCTCACAAAGCAACATAGCCCGTCCCTCCCTCTGTACCCTGAGGCCGATCCAATGAAAAGCTTCAAGTGTACTATAGTTCCAAGACCAATTACAGATTACAGCAGACCTCAAGACTATAACGTAAACCACAGTTGAGTCATGTTTTCTCCCATGTTTTCTTGTTTTTCCACTCCCTCCCTGCCCACTCTTGATTATTAATTCAATTATATATCCATTGGCGCACAGCTGTCAGGCAAAATCTGGAGCTAAAGCTTTCATGTACCTCTATTATAATGCTCTAATCAACGTACGCTCGCAATGAAAAGGAGCGCAGGGCTCCAGTCAAGCTTGTACAGTACGTTTTCTAAGATCGAGGGGGTATATTTAGAGTCGGAGGGAAGACACAAAAATAGAAAGGACTGATAGTCTGTTCCTTTTCCCCTGGCGGGAGGATGCAAAAAAGGAGGGGTAGGTGCAGAAAAAACAACAACAAAAAGAGACATGTTGTTCCAGTGTGTTAGAGGGGATGAGGACAGCAGGACAGAAAGGAACCGTGGGGGACCTGTGAGCATCCACCCTGCTGTTACATCAGTATGCCCTCAGGGTTCAGACAGACGGTGCCTAGGGCTCCCTCTGCTGGTGCGCACAAACTCCTCCGCTTCTCTTCCTTCCTTTTCCTGCTCATAACAAAGACCTTCAGAGGATGCTCTCCATCACAACAACTTGTGAATGAGCCCATTTCCACTACATCTGGTGTTCCCCGGTCTGCAGCTCCGAGGCAGTTTTCGAGCCGTTCTATCATTTCTCCCGAAAGCACCTTGTTCCTCCAGTCCACCCTCACAAACTGTTTCTTGTAAATGCCAACAATTTTGGAGCAGATCAATAGCTCTGGTAGTAAACTAAGCTTGTTGACAGCTTAACACTATTTCCCTTCTAACACTATCAGCTCTATCAAAGGGACTGTGTTCTTAATTGAGCCTTGAGAGCTATATCTCTTTTTATGACAGCCTCGCTTCTGCTACTAGACATACTCAGAGGGAGGATTTCCTGGAATAACACGACTACTGAGATGCGTGGGTGGGGAATATGCACACTCATAGACAAACACAAGGTACACACACACACACACACACACTGGCACAAAGAAGAGCAATCCCTCAGCTAAGCGTGCGGTCACAGCAGGAAAAGCGGCAGGCCGAAAGGTAAATGTGGAGCGACGGAGTGGCTGACAAAAATGGCTTCATTGGTTTACTGTCCCATCGGGGCAACTGCACACACACCTTTCTCATGCATCCACACACACACACAGTTAAGTCGGGCAATGGGCTTAAAAGTACCAATTAGGCCAATAGTCTGACACAGCAAGAATAACAAGAGGATGCAAGAGCAAGTGAGTCACACAGACGTACACACGCACACACTTCCGGGCTGATGATTTGAAAAGTATGTATTAGTCATGAAAAACACTTCTGACCTGTTAGTCACCTCCAACATTCTCACTTTGAACATGAGCCGCACATACAACAGCTCACAGATGCGTTTAACTAAATCAACAGGAAACCAGTCAGTTTCATCATTCGTGCTCATTTCAATGAATATTTCAACAGTATGTTAGTGTCGCCCTCACATGCATTGTCTCCTGCTGTTAAAACCTCCTTCTGCTCCTCTATCCCTCTATCCATCCTCAGGAGCCTTTTGTTCTGTGTGAACTCCTCAGGGTTGTGACATACATTCAGCTCAATGTACGTACAGGCAGCCTATACGGCTAAGTCAGCCCGGGACGGGAGATCCCATCCTCATCATCATCGTTCTGACCTGTGTGTTCCTGAATCTTTTGACTGTTTGATCCATGCCATGTAAGAAGTTTTGGGCTACGTGTGTGTGAGAGAGAGAGAACAGGGCATGTTAAAGGAAGGAAAGTCTTGTAGCTCTCAACAGAGATGAGGAGCTTTGTTGAGCTATAGAACAGGACTGACTGCAGCTTTGGGGAACACTGAATGAAACGATTCACAGAATGACAATCGAGTCACAGCTGTATCATCCCCAGTCTGACAGCCAGCCAAAACAACACCACACACACACTTCCATCTTTAACCTGCTGCATAAATCAAGCATTGTGACTATAACTTGTGCACGCTGCTCCATTTAGTGCAACTTCCCCATTAAACAAGCCGGCTCCCATGTTTCAGCCCAGCGAGCAGTCAGGAGCAGTTAGTAAGTAAATGCATTGGCTAATTTCAGGCCGGGCATCAATGTTAATACAATAACTGAGAGAGGCTCAGCAGCAGTGTGTGACAAATTTAATGTAATTGCTGCTCCTCATTTGCAGACTGAGGCAGAGGACTGTGGTCCTCAGCAGAAACAAACATCTATCAGGGTGTTATAATAAAGACGTCTGTAATGAAGAGGGATTTTTTTGACAGAGATGCACATGTTGTTGTGGCATCATCTTTATAAGTTAAGCCACTTTAATGCAAAGAAAAATAGTTGCACAGATGGATAAAATGTGACAAATCTTTCCAGATGTCACAAAGTGAAATCAGCCTTCTCCATCTCCAGCATGGCAGGGTTGCCTCTGTGTGTCTGTCATGCAAATTTAATGCCAATATGCCAGGAAAAGAAAAACGTGACGAACAGTTTTTTTTCTCCCTCTCTCTCTCTCTCTGCTTTTCTTTATGCATGATTCATAACAGAGCCGAGCACTTAACGGGAGTCTCCGTCGCTGCGCAGCGCTGCTTCCCTGGCGAGCGGAGCCGCGGCGCGGGGCTCCCCATCCGCGCAGCACCGGCGCGCGGCCAACTTGTCTACCACACACACTTCGGTTCGGGATCACACACAGACACACACACACACCGACCCCCCCGCCAGGACACCCACCTTCATTGTCCGGGTAATTCCGTAAGGCTCGGCACGGCAACGGGGCGTGAAAGAGAAGCAGGGGGGACAGGAGGAGTAGGGATGGATAGATCCACAGGACGCGTCGTGGTGGTGCCATTTTCAGGCTGCGCTGCGCCCTCGCTGCATCCCTGTCGGCGGTGTGGAGTCTGTGAGCGCAGCCCTGCGAGTGAGGAGAGAGAGAGAGAGAGCAGGGGGCAGGAGAGAGAGAGAGACTGAGAGACTGAGAGAGCGAGCAAGGGGCAGGGGAGAGAGAGAGCAGGGGGCAGGAGAGAGAGACTGAGACAGCGAGCAAGGGAGAGAGAGACTGAGAGAGCGAGCAGGGGAGAGAGAGAGAGCAGGGGGCAGGAGAAAGAGCGCAAGGAAAGACTGAGAGAGAGAGACTAAGAGAGGGAGAGAGGCTGGGAGAGAGAGAGAGCAGGAGAGAGGGGGAGACAGAAAGAGAAGAACGAGAGAGATACCCAGGATCCACAGCCAGGTCCTGTCAATCAGCTTCCTGTATCTGTATGATATACAGAGGTCTTTGGAGATCAGGTTAAACTGTAAAAAAAAAAAAAATCTCCATATGAACACGTGATTTATCCTGAAATTATATCATATTCTTTGTGTTTAAAAAATGTGTCTGTAAAGAGAGAAACAGCCAACTTTTCCACTCCCCAACCCAGCACTCTAACAAGGACACATTCAATTGTCAGAGCCTCAAGGACATTATCAAAATGTTGTAATATCTTCCAAGGCCTCCTCAAGCTGAATGGAGCCTCGAACTTAAGAACAGGCTATAAATGTCACGGCAAAACCAAACCTCTCGTGGGATTTGATGATTCAGAGCACATGTCCAATATGTTGTAGCCTGTTCAGAAGATGCAGAAAAATACGTATATACATAACATTTGGATTTATTGTTTTGCTCCGCTGTATTTAGAACAAATTAATAGCATTTGACATCAAGCAGTGACAGCTGTGTGTCCCACCCCCTCTTTCAGGACCAGTGACAGGGAAGCAATCATTGCAAATTAGATGCAAATTCAACCAATCACCTACATGAACTACAAGATTGAATTCACAATCATGCCAACGAGAAATTACGCTCTGTTCGAACACTTGGGTGAGAGAGGAAAGGAAAAATGTATTAAAACCTGACTTGAGATATATTTACCCAGAAGCACATTGTTGGAAAGAACAAACCACAACAAAGCCAGCCGTCTCATTACCGATCCACAGTTGTCGGGATCTGCAGAACAGTCTGGGCAGCACCGGGATAAACACTCCCATCTCGCTGTGGAAAAATACTGTCAATTATTTTGATAAGCGACATGGGCACATGGCAATTACTGGATTAGTGTCAGCTCAGGCTTGCCTCTCTCTGTCTTTACCCAGTTCTTGATATGGTTCCTGCAGATGTTACCAGCGGCAGACATGCACAACAGAGTCCAATGAAACGCTTTATGGAGATTTATTCTGCCTATGTTACATGTATTTGACTGCACTTTGGATGTCAGGAATATGGGTGAGTGTTGTGTGTGAATCCTGCCGTCGGTGTGTCTTGAGCGCACAAGCATGAATAAATAACATGCCGCAGCCTGTCATGTGAAATGTGCGAGGAAGAGGCGAGAGCGTGCGAGGTCAACCTTTCAATCTCCCTCTTCTTTATTGCGGCCTATTGACAGAGCTTGTGTGGCCAAACCCCTGTTGGGAGAAGACGCCTTAAAGAGGGATGTGTTACCTCTCTGGCTTAACTGTTCAAGAGGGTGCACCTGTGTTTGTGGTCGTATACAGAGGATTGTACATACTGTCTTGTCTACCTCCAATTTTATCACCTGTCGGCTGAGGTGAACACAGAATATGACTCTGGAAACCAGCAACAGTTCATGGCCGACATAAGATGCAAGAAAGTCATATTTGGTGCCAATTCATTGAGATGTATGATTAATTTCTACCAATCAGTCATTATTAGCAAGATTAGATGGAAGGGAATCACTTACTGGACTAATGTGATATTTTGGGAAATTTAATTATTTGCTTTCTTGCTGAGAGTTAGATGAGACAATTGATGCCACTCTCATGTCTGTGTGTTGAAGTAGAAGTTATTATGAACGTTATTGAAGTTGCTATAGCTCAGGAGGTAGAGCAGTTGTCAACCAGTCAGAGGGTTGGTGGTTCGATCCCTGGCTCCTGCAGCCTATGTGTCGAAGTGTCCTTGGGCAAGATACAATTGCCCCCAATTGCCCCCAATGTTCCATTGGTATGTCAATGTACGTCGCTTTGGATAAAAGCGTCTGCTGAATAAAATTGTAGAAATTTCAAGTTATTGCCAACAGACCATTAGCATAGCTTAGCATAAAGACTGGAAACAGGGGGAAACTGCTAGCCTGGTTCTGCACAAAGGTATAAAATCCACCTTGCAGCCCCTGTAAAGCTCACTAATTAACATGTTACATCATGTATTTCATACAAAAACCAAAGTGTTTAAATGACAAGTTGTGCTTGGAAAGGGGTTGATGTATGAGTTATAATGTTTTAATTAGTGACATTAGACTATTTCCATCTTTTGTGCTAAGCTATAAATCTTCTCATCTAACTCTTAGCAAGCAAACAAGACTATTTCCCAACATGTTGAACTATTCCTTTAATTCCAACCCATTTTGGTGTGTGGTTGTGAATATATATAGGGTGAAATTAGAGCCTATTTTAATATCTAATTTTGCATATTTATTGCTGCAAATGCTCAGGACAGTCGAGAGGATGGGGTAAAGAGATCCCATAGGTCACCGGATGCACTGGGATTTTTTTTCCCCCCCTGCAGCTTGGAAGGCGAACGTGAGGTAACCACGCTGTGATTTATGGAAGGATCACGACCACAATTATATTTACCACGAGCAGCGTTCTTCTATCACGCTTCTGTCCCAAATGAGGCTCCTGAAAGAGCTATAAAACTGTCAAACATACCCTGATTTATGCTGAAATTCTGTTTTACCCCCTCACGGCAATGTGTGTAGCTTATAGAAGTGTGTGTGTCGGCTTTTGTGTTTTTTTTCTTGTGTGTGTGTGAAGCAGCCACCTCCACAGATTTGTTAAGGGTCCAATTATGATGATGATTTGTTCCCTGCAATGGCTTTACTTGGATGACCTAATTTCCTCATTGAGTGTTGGGGGGGATGAAAAAAAAATACTAGTCCTTTTTTCTTCTCCTCCTTCCTCCCTTTTTTTCTTTCTTCTTCTTCTCCTCCTTCTGCTGCCATGACACTGCATTCATCCGTGGGGTGACAAAACATTGCTGTCATGCATTCCAGCAGTGACAGCGTGACACGGCCCCTTAAACCCTTGTCACTCCCTCTACCACACTCGCACACAAGCATGCACCCATGCACGCACATCCCGCATGCCTTGTGGAAGAGTGATCTCGCCGGCGTACAGCGGCGCTTTTGCATAATGACATTACCAGGCTGCGTGCACACACACACAAATACATGCAGTGACAATCCACTGACAGAGCTGAGAGACAGTACAACAAACATTTGAAAATGTGTCATGTGTTTCCTTGCACCCTTCTACACATAACTCTATCTGCCTCTGTCGTTTCACTCTTTTCACTAAACCTCCCAGAATTTGTTTCTACGAGGAAGCGCTGATCTCTTCTCAGCACTTTCATTTCATTCTGAAAAGAGCTCTTCTTTCATTTGTTTTCCCTCCTCTTGCGACCTCTAAATTCTCACCCTTCACCCTGCTCAGCCCTGGTGGGTCAGCCATTCACTTTATCTGTCTTGCTGAGCTAACCAGCCACCCTGCTTTCTCTCTCTCTCTCTCTCTCTCTCTCTCTCCCTCCCTCCCTTAAACACACATTTCACCCAGAGCTCCTGTCTGAGAAAATAAAAGACTGTAGCAAAGTAGAGATGAAACTTGGATAAGCGCAACAGGCAGGAGTGTGTGCGAGTGCGCGCGTGTGTTGCACGCATGAGCCATTGATGGCGATGGCTTGTTTGACGAGGGGCAGAGGTGATGACAGGGTCGTCTGCCTTGCCAGGAACTCCCCCCTGTAGCCACCACACTCTATATACACACACACCCTTAGCCCTATTCAGAGCCACTCACTCATGTGGTAATGTCTCTATTGTGACAGCCTGAACGCTTTATGGGCAACAGCTTGGTGCTGGCATTTGGGCAGAGGCATTAGTGTGCATATGAGCATGTGCGTGTGTGTGTGTGCGTGTGTGTGTCTGGCTCATCCGCTGTGGAATCTGCCCATCTAAAGCTGGAAGCATGGAGACCTCGACTCCTCTGCTCCAGACCGGTGACGGGCAAGCAGAGACTCGCAGGACAGAGGATGGGAAGCAGAGGCAGTCTCAGGCATGAAGATTAAAGGACAAGACTGCACACACACACACACACACACATCATTCCACTTCACTCCACTCTTACTTTCCTACCGCCACTCTGCCTCTCAGTTAAGCAGGCACAGCGATTCGTCATGTCAGAGAACTCGGGTGCTGCCATACAACAAAAGGTGAAAGGGAGTGTGGGAAAGGGCTGGTGCACAAAGCCCTCCCTGCCCCCGTCTGTCTCCCTGTCTCAGTTGCATACGCGGGCCGAGAGCCCCTTCGGCATCCCCCAACCTTATAGTCTTCAAGGCCCCCATCTGCAAAAACACAACCAATCTCCCTAAACCTGTGCCTCCATATCCCAAGCTTACTTGGTCATTTTGCCGCTCAGCGTGTCGTAGCTCGTGGTGCTTACATCGCCAGGAGGGAGGTTACAATTTTAACCGTGGCCTCCAATCCTAAAAGGTTTGACTTCATAGATAGTGTGCACAAAATATCTCAACATCAGGTCCCCAGAGCCACCGCCTTCCCCCCCAAAAAAGAAACCCCTTTAGCTCAGTCCAGACAGCCATTCAGCCAGAGAGATAGAGGGAGGAAGAGATGGAGGGATGGAGGCAGGGAGGGAGAGATTAAAAACAGCTATTCAGGGAGGAAAATCTGCCCGGTCTCTGCCAGCTCTACCCACAAGAAGAGAGAGCGGGAAGGAGAAGGATCTCCTTGAGAGTGGCACCAGCTATGCAGACACAGTAAAAAAAACAAACAGACAGACGGACAGATAAAAAGGCTGAGGGAGGAGAGAGGAGGATATTCACACTGTTCCAAGTGTCTTCTCATCTGGGCTGCATTTTCTCTGGTTGCTAGAGACCAAATATTGGGGGTACACACACACACACACACACACACACACACACACACACACACTTAGACTAACTGCTGACTCGAAGGCAAAGTGAATGTTGTCTGGCTTATAGCTGAGCCCAGAGGAAGGATATTTACCGTCAGTCTGCAGGGGAAGAGCAGTCAGTGTCTTACTGTCTCGCTGGTGTCCTTCTCAAACAGAGGAATGATTTAACAATCAATCAAACCTGACCTTGCCTTCCTGTATCACGTTGCTGCCTCAGCTGACCTCTTAGCCAGCGATGAGGAAATAAGCAGATTTATCATGTGAGATGATGCAACAGTTTGAACAAAACAAGGTCATTTTGCAAAACATTTTTACCAGTGAATAAGAAAATATCTTCCTTTATCCTCACTGTAACAAAAAACAAATTGAACACATTAGGACATTCATGGTGTTTGCTTCAGCCAATGGCACATCGAATCAAAGGTGTTTAAATAGAGAGGAATCGATGGATTAAAGGGAGATGGAGACATCATGCAGATTTGGAGTTTTCCCAAACAGTGACAGTATGTTGGCAGCCAGAGGAGGACACATCAAAATGTGTAATAACTACCTTGGTCCACAATGCAAAATGTTGTTCATTTCACACTAACGGATCTAAAATTGTAAGTTGCCTAGGCTTTTTTTTTTTTGGCCTGTTCTTTTCTACTGGCATGCAACCATGTGTGACTGTCAGGATTCTTTCTGTGAAAAATGACCAATATTCCTTTTATTCTCAGAGAAAAAGGAAATATTTTAAGATTGTCTTGACATTTGTACTGTATTCAAAACTACTGAAATATAATTACAATTTTAAAATCTATTTACATATAGAAACGTTTTTGAAATGATATATAAAACTTGAAATGAAATATTGGTTGTAGAAATGGAGAAGGAAATGAAGTGCATGACATATGAAGGTGACAACAGCAAAAACTCTGTATGTCATGTGCATGAATAATTAAATGATGTAACAGTGAAGGTTGAATGTAATGCACAATGTAAAGGCCAGTTTGAAAATGACAAGTGCAAGGATTAAATGAAAGATGTGAAATCCAGTCTCGTTTGATGACCCCAGCTTGATCCCATTTATGTGGCCATGGTGCAAGATTGGATGCAGATTTGCAGAGGCAGGTTAGGATTAGGGTTGGGGGCAGAACAGTGGCGATTTGAAATAGAATGAAGCCCACCCACAGCAGACAGCCTGAAACAGGAGTCGAAGTCAAGTACACCCATGACACACTGTCCTTCCTTACATCCATGATGACAGGTTGGTTTACCAGAAGGTGGTGTCAGCAATGTCTGTCTGTCAGAAATCTAAAGAAGAAGAAAAAGTATGTCATCACTGGGATGCACTAAAATCTATTATTTTTATTTCAAAGACATCATCAAACAGTTACTGTACTGAAAATAACACAGATAACATCTTAAAATATTGCATTTTTCACAAAGAATAATAGGACTGTGCCTTTCTTTTGTTTTCACAGAAAGAAACTTGACAGTCACATGACACAGGCTAAAAGAAAAGAAAAGGGCAAAAACATAGACATGTCACCATTTTAGAGCCTTCATTGTGAAACTAATACATTTTGTGTTGTGGACCAACCTCTCTATCTGATGTGAAACTGGGCTGAGGAGGGAGAGATGCCCAACTCAGAGCTCAATCATTTCCTGCTTGCTTAGTGCCTAATATCGACAGGCTGGCTGAGATCAAGAATATGAATAGGGATTTAGGCTTTGCTGTCATACATATGGATCAGACAGAACTGCTGTCATCAAGTCTCCAGTCTTATTAGGATTTGCAATCCAGTGACAGTAAATCCTCTGTCCAATAGTGCCCTAAACTATGCAGGACGTGGATAGAGGAGTGAGACAGCTGCTGATGGAAAAGGTTCCACTTAAAATGGTCATTATTTCTTTTACTGGGAAAGTTTTAGATGAACAAACAACAGCCCTTTTTTCACATTTTACAGTAACAAAAGCACAGATGTAAATAATAAAAATAAAGATGGCTGCTTTCCATTTTTGTTGCTTCAGTTTCAGGGCAGACAAAGGATGAGTTCAGTGATTTATTTTACAAAAATGTACAAAAGCTTCCAGGATGGTCAGGCAGGCAAAAGGTCAGAACCATAGAGAGCAGTCCAAACAGACAAACGAATCGAAATGCAGGAAGCAATCAGATGAGGTCCAGGAAAACTAGGCAAGAATCCAGAACTCAAGGAGAACACGAGGAATAAACACTAGGATGAACTGGCAAAAACAGAGTGGAACACACACGTTTCCACACCTGAGGGATCACTTATGGTTCGTGACTGCCTAACAGCTCCACTCACTGCTTTCTTCTAGGTGTCTATAGGGAGCAGCGAATGAGTGAGAGAGGCCGTTATTTTGGACACAGCTTAAGAAAGTTTTATTGTTAAGTACACAGGGGCTGTACTTTAGATACTTCAAGTGTCTGACATGTAGAATGATAATGGCTGAGAGATGCTTTCTCAGTAGGTGATGGCAGCTGGTTCATAGATGTGGATATGAAAATAAAATACACAACACTTGGAGGTTAAAAAGATGATTTGTGTTAAAGCTAAAAACACATTTCTGTTTTCTTTGGATTCCACATTTTGGCATCTGGGAGAAAGTTGGTCATATTGATAATAATACTCTCATCTGCCCCGTACCTACACATAGACTAATAAACTAAATCAAATGAAATTCAAATAATGCAAATAAATACAAAGCAGGAAGCATATTAAAGGGTTAAAGTGATGGGATATTGTTATTATAAAGTGTCCTGACATAACTTCTAATGTGATTTGACACATTACAAATATACATCAAATTGAATTGAACTGAAGATAGAAACACTGGCAAACAGTTTTATGCTCATGAGAAGTGACTAACAACATGATTTCTTTCAGTTATTAAAGCTGCATTAAGTCACTTTTATCAGCCAAAGGGCAGGAAGTGGTAGCAGGAGAAAATAATTGCATTTATAGGCAACACAAAGGCAGCCAAATTTCCCGCTGTGCCTACTTAATTCAATAAAATCAAGTGCAGGTGTGGCGAAAGTGTGTCTACTGGCAAATATCTGCCTGAGTCTGGCGAACCAAGGCGCCGAGCTGGAGGTGGCTGAGAGCTGCAGAAACCCTTTCACATTACACATTTGACTCAAAGTTAAAATCCAAAATATGCCCTAACTGTAAATAAACACTTTCCAAAAGGAAGTGCAGATTCTTTTTTCACCTTTCCACACTCAAACGCGACTATGTACACAGAGCAGATACACATGTTGGTGTGATTTGTCACCATCTCTCTTGGCATGGGCTGGCCCGCACTAATGGACAGACACTCTTTGTGTGCTAAACAAATTAGCTCCATTACTAGAAGACAGACAGAAAGGGTGAGAGAGACAGATAGAGAGAGAGAGAGAGAGAAGGTCCAAAATAAGGGATACAGAGGGAGATAAATGTAGTGAGAGGTAAACATGAAAAGCAAAAGGAGCGGGGAGATTTATGCATGGTACACAATGAATAAGAGGGAAGGCGTCTTATCAAACACACTTCTGTGCCAGTGTGTATGTGTGAGCCAGGCCAGACATCTAAGCGCTCCGAGCCCTCATGAGAGAGGGTAAATGTGCATTATCGTCCATCCATCACTCACTCATTACTCATTCACTTACTTACACTCAGGCACACGCACACACACACGGAGCACATACATGAATGCTGATACGTCCTAATACGTGCACTTAACACCAGGCTGGATGCGAGCGAGACACATTTATCTCCATGCAGCTGCGTGGAAGCGGCGCTGAGTGCATCTGCCAACGTGTGTATGTGTGTAGGAGCGAATGTGATCCGCCAGGTTTCAGGTCAAAGCAATCCTCTGTCAAATGATTGGTTCGTAATCTGATTGACAGGCCGACTCCCTCCTCCTCTCTGTCTCCTTCTCGCTCTCTCGTCGTTTATCATCCGTTTTTCGTTCTTTCTCGTTATCCCTGCCTCCTGCTGCATGCATTCCTCTGTTCCTCTCACCCCTCCTCTCGTCTTCCGCCCCTTTTTTAACGTCATGTTTGTCCTCCCCTTCTCGACCCTCCATCCTCCCTCCATCCTGTCTCACTCTTGATGATATAAACATCATTCTGTCTGCGCTAGGATTGCATTACCTGTGGCAACGCCGCTCATAACCACAGCACCTCCGCCATCTGGAAGTGTGTGTGTGTCTGTGTGTGTGCACATAAGGTCCTCTACACAGATGTGTATAAAACCGTGGCCTGTATGGTTAGAGTGAATGGAAACAGAGGCAGTAAGAGATTCCCCTCACTGACAGTGGTACTGTAGTGGCCTTGGATCTGTCCTCTGTAATTACTACAGGCAAACAGAGTCATATGAAGTGGACGGTTGATGTTTTTCAGTGCGGATGTGCTGCATCAATACAGAGATTAACACTGAGTATACCCAGTGAAAAAGAAATCTTAAGCACAGTTTCACAGGGTTCCTATAAATGCTCTCATGGAATCGTTTATGACTTTGAAAAATCTTCTTTGGAAAAATACTGAAGGTGTGTGAAAAAAATCACAACCAGGAACATCATGTCAGAAATGTCTCTGACTCATCTTCTGTTAGCCTTGGAACATGAATGTAACCAATCAAAGGACGAGCATGTTCACTACAACAGGTAGTTTTTAGTTGCCATGTCAATAAACCTATGTAATTTTACCTTATTGCCTTGGGTCCAGACCAAGCGTAAACCCACATCACCCATGGACATTCATGTTACCCAGATGGTGAATCTTTGTGACTTTGTTGATCACCTGACCTGAAGCCTGAAAGTTGGTGCATGTTCCCCTCAGGATGAGTTGTATAAACTTTGATGACCCTTTAACCGTTCATCTAGCACCAGCATCAAGTCAAAATTTCAGTTTGGTTTATTATTAAATATCTGCAAAACCAACATGTCCTCGTGGCATAAGTGACAGTTGGAGAATACCAGCAACAAATGTAATAGACCTTAATCTTACCAGAGTCTTCGTCATACTGGACCTTCATTGGCACATGGTTAACATTGAAATTAACAGTGAAATCATGGTTTGTTATGGCATGTTCAGGCACCAAAAATACTTGGTTAGGTTTCAGATAACATCATGGTTTGGGTTAAAATAAGTATGTTAGACCTAACTTAGCTTACATTGCTTACCTAAGTTAAAACCCATGAACTTTCTTGCTCGTCTCGTCATAATTACTATGGCCACTAGAGGTTGCTACCTAACAATAAATGTAAATTATGAGTCTTAAGTTCCTTGTGAGTAAGGGGTGGCAAAACTCATGATAGTCCCATCATCCTCAGCTGTACTTTGTGTTATAATATAATATATAATTAGCAAATGATATCATGCAAACACGCTAAACTAAGACGGCGAACATGGTAAACATTATACCTGCTAAACATCAGAATTATAACATTGTTAGGATGCTAATGTTAGCATTCAGAACAAAACACCATTGCACTAGCCTAAAATTAAGTCAAATCCTGACTTTTACTCAACAGTATGCGTAGAGACCCAAATACTCCTACATTTCCCAGAATGCAAACCAGCCCCAGTCTTTTGTTACTCATCAGTGGAGTGTTCTTTCAAGAAAACTTATTCATAAGATGACCATATTGATCTCAGTGGGAGGCCCTTCCCACCAACACGTAGGGTCTCTGTGAGGACACACTGAGGGAAGAGTTTGACAGCTCTTTGATTAAATGTAGTAGGAGTTCAAACTGAGCAGGGCCTCTGCACCCCTGAGGTCAAGGCCACTGTACCCCAAACAGACAGAGGGTGATCGATCTGATGGTCCTCAACTAGAGCAGAGCTTCCTTACCCCCGGCCTACCAACCTTTAACCTTTGATGTATTTACAGTGGGATTACAACCTGCGATGGAATTCACACACACACACTTTAGATGATGAAAAGGGAAAACACTCGCTGGAGTTTCCTTTGGCATTATCATAGATATTTAATGATATGCTATAGGCCTCATTTAAACTCTTAGCAGCTGTTTGGGATCTATAAAGCCATGTCACTCAACAATCAATATCTCCCTCACACACACACACTCTAACACGCACATACACACACCCTGGGAGGAATCTCTCTTATCGGGAAACATCAGATCAAGCAGATACACTTGAATGGCTATTGGGGCCAGATTGACTCACAGTGAGGGGACTTAGGATCAATGTTTTCGCTTGCAAGCCAAACACATCCTGTTGTTGTGTGTGTGTGTGTTTGAGTGTGCTTGTCCTGGGAGTGTTTGCCCAACCAGCTGTCCCCTTATTCACGGTATATTAATATTAAGATGGTGGCTGTGGCGAGGATCAGAGGAAGGGCCGGCAGCCCCGGGACAGGCCGAGCGCGTCCATGGACTCGCCTGACAAGAGAGGCCCCTGGTCGAGCTCCCCCACTGGGCTCCAGAGACAAAGACAAGCGCCTGTGTTTCCAAACATGGGCCCCTCTCAGCACCCAGAGGTCAGGAACTTAGAATAATCTAGCTGAAGCAGGAGGAACCGTGCTTTCTCATGCACACACACACAAACACACACAATTAGGCATTAAGGCTTTGATATGACCCTGCTTAACCCAACAGAGGAAGGAATGGAGGGGTGTCACGGGGGGAAGAGAGGGCTGTAGGCAGAAAGTTTTGAAAGAGTGGGGGTGGAGGGGGCAGTTCTACGTGGGCAGAAAGTCTAAAAAAGTGGTGGGGATGAAAAAGGCAATCATGGGACATATGAGTGCAAGCACATGGCCACTCTAAGAGAGAAACAAGAAGCGAGAGGGCCAGATGTGAATGGACTGTATGATCAAAGCAGACAAATAAAGAGGGTGACGAAGAGAGATCTTGCTGCCGTTGAGTCATGAATAGGCCTGGTGGTCGAAAAGGGACACACGCTCTTTGATCCTCCTCTAATAATATTTCTCAAGCACGGCCATGTCTGAAATGCCGCCACCAAAGGGAGACAAGTGACTGACAACCAGACACAAAAATCAATCAGCTGCCTGTGAAAAGACACACATCAGGTTTTTGACCACTTCCTCTATGCACAAATAAAGCCGACATTAAGGCATTGCAGTGTCTAGAATGGGAAGTCTAAATTATTTAAAGCCAGCTGACATTTTATCTCTTTAGCCTCACAACTTACTGTATTGCCATGAAGAGCAGAATAATGTCAGCTATAGCCTTGGGGTTGCAGTGCTTGTATTTTTGCCTCTCTAGACTACAGGGCTAAATTTGGATGACTCTCTCAGAGCCTGTCAAACTCAGGCTGCCCGTTCACTCACTGCAGGGGAAGGACGCCATCTAGTGCACCAGTGTGAAGGTTCAGGAAGGAAAGTGAGGATATCAGAGGCGTAGTTCATTGTGTGCGTCAGACATTCAGTGGGTAGAAGCATCACTAAAATTAAAAAGATTATCATTGTGGACTCTGACAGTAAGCACCATGCTGTCTCATACACATCTTAAGCCAAATTTAGATTCAGAGGAGCAGCTGTATAAAGTAGCTTTTGATGATGGTCGATAATGTTGTCTTAATTTTCTTTCTCATCTTTGTCAAAGAGAAAGAATTTGGAAACTGGAACAAGCTGTATCAACACATATATTCTTCAGACATCAGACTTTTCCAAATAGAAAAAGATAGATAAATAAAAAGAAGATATATGGATGAGTCTTGATATACACTCAGTTGTCAGTTTACTTAGCCAAGACTAATGTAATAAATCCCACCTTCATGAAGTTTATCATTCACATCAGTTTTTGTTGAAACAGTTTTAGGGATGTGTTGATTCAACTTCACTATCATTTTTGGAGGATGCAGTTTGTGGTGCTGTCAAACTGTATCTATGTTACTTTATGCTCTGGTAATGAGGTCAGGCCCTTATTGATATAAACATGGTGGTTAAAATGCGACACCTCAGACTCTACATGTCAGCTACGTGTCAAATAGTTTGGCACAAGTCAGGATTTGTAATAACCAGCTCAAGAAGTATCTTCCATTGCAGTGTTAGACCCATCAAAACAGAAAGTTGAGCTCCATCACAGTTGAAAACAAATGTTTAAACAGAAAGACTTAAAGGAACTTCAAGGTATAGTCTGACATTTTGGGACATACTGTTGTTCACTTTTTTGCATTAAGCCACATGATCAGAAGATCAAAAGTTCTTTTTGTGACACTCATATCTGTCCCTTGGGTTTGAAGCTGATACAAAGCTTGGTCCATAAAACCAGAACTTGTCTTTTTTCCATTTCCATTTGTGATTAAACAAATGAGTCTGTGTTAAATTGTAATCTTTAGGGAAGCTGGCAGGCAGATTCTTCGCCATCCTTGGACTGAGCCAGGATAGCTGTAGCTGCAGTCTTTATAATAAGCTAATCGTCTTCTGGCTCTACCTTCACACTTGAAGGACAGATACGAGAGCAGTGTCAATCTCTCTTCAATCTCTGCAACAGACTGAATAAGCAAGTTTCCCAAATATCACACTATTTCTTTAAAGAGGATGAGCCCAGGCACAGGTTGACATGAATGGGTCTCTCATCTGTGTTATATCAATGCTGGAGTGGAAGGACAAAGTGGAATAAGCTGCTTCATTTAGCAGTTTAAATAATCAACTCTGCTATAATTGACTCAGATGCATTCTGAAAAATGACACTGGAACATTTGCTGCGAACCAGGGCCTTTTGGGGCCCTTGGTAGTCTGTGGCCCTCTGTGGGGTAAATGCCTGTTTTGTCTAGTTGGTATCATAAGAAAACATTTGGGATATAAAGCTCCTCCATCATATTTGAATGTCTTTTGATATAAAGCACATGCAGAAGATCTTTCTAAACAAAAACCTGTTTGCAATAACAAGTTATGGACACCCCCTAAAGTTTAAATACACTCTAAATTAAACTAACTGCAGCAAACATTCAGCGCTGTAGTACTTTTCTTAACAAAAGACACAGCACAAAGCTGCAGCACAATAGAAAAAATTGGCCATCACCTCCCTCCTAATGGGCCCATTTCACCAAATCTAAGGAGAGGACTGGACAATTTGCTGTCTATAATAGCGCTGGTTGAAAGAGACAGGTTACTGAGGCGGTGAAAACCCACTCTGTCTGAAATGATGATGCTGGATCAGCTGTGGCACTGCGAACCAGCCGAGCGCGGCGATAATTAAAGCGCCCATTGATTGGACTTTACGCGCTCCTGCGTCCTCTGGACCGTGAGCCTGAGGCGCAGGGCGGGTCACTCCCTCTCACTATGCTAATGCCTATGGTAATATAGCCCGCCGGTTTAAGTCGATTATTGACATTTCCCTAAATGGACGGTTGATCCACAATTGAGGCTTTGTGCCGAGGCGTCAATAGCAGATTGATACCGGGGCAGGAGGTCAGCTTCATTTCAACTCCGCCGCTTTCGGCGAATGAATTGGGAATGACTTAGTTAATTGAAATATTAATTGGAAAGCAAATGGCATTTCTCAACTCCAAGTGGGATTTCTGTTCATCCCCTGGTATCGAGCAGAAATACACAAGATCCATCTATAGAGGCCCTGGGGAATAAGTCAAAAACCCTCATTTGTTGAGGATCAAGCTCTCGCTGCTTTCATTTATTCATTTTCATCTTTCTTTATATGTCTGTGTGTGTGTGTGTCTATGTGTGTGTGAAGAGGCAGAGATAAAATAAAAAGAGCATAACACAATAAAAGTCCCGAGGTAAAATAAAAAAGAGCAAGGCCCATGAAGAGAACTGGTCCTACCTTGCTTGCTGAAACACAAAATAACAAAGCTTGATGGTTGATAGACCTCCGGTGGGTGCTGGTGCTGGGGGGCAAAGCTGAACATCATGCAATCAGTCTGAGAAAGGTCGGCGTATCGATCGGCGTGTATGGCTCCGCTGTTACATATCAAAAACATCTCTGCTCTTCCCAACACTTCTCTGGCTCTAAAAATGACCTCAAGTGCACTGCTCTTTACGGCAAGTCCATCCCCAGACGGTCGTTCGGCCTGTCACGCCGAGGCTCCAGACTCAAGCCCAGACACATAGCTCTTTGTTACGGCATACCTGGCCTTTATAGAAGTTTTCTGGCTGTTTTTCTTACTCGAGTTGAACTTATCAGTATGTGTACACAGACAGAAAGGAGAGGGAAGGGAGTTAATCAGGTTGTCTGATCACTCCTACAAAAGAAGGAAGAAGAAGAAGGAGACATATCTTTATCTTCCAAAATGAGCCAATAAAATTCCTCAGTGCTGGATGAAGGATAAAATTAAACCTTGATCTGTCTGGATTCTTTATTAAACAGAGAGAGCAGACGTAGCCAAATATATCCATCTGATGAGACACTCCTTCAATTACTGCTCTCATTTGCGACATGCCACTCACATTGTGTCTTTGCCTGCAGGTGTGTGTGTGTTTGCTTTGAGCCGTGCACCAACCCGGGGATGTGTTTCATATCAGGAAACGCTCCTCTTCGCTTCAGCCTGATCCTAAAAGTCCCACATCTACTGTAATAGACTGGTAGACAGAGGGCACAAGCGTGATTCAGGGCATGTGAACCACGCATGAGTGGGTTGTGAATGCATACAGTGCGATCAGTAAGTTGTGTTTTGAGTCAGAGGAGTTTGGTTTCATTATTCGTTTTCTCGGTTATGCTCCGTGCATGGTGATAAGGTGGGCTTTTGTAAAACAATAACCACATTTATTGCCATCCTAAAATGTGTGTTTGTGCCTCTGTGTGTTAAGATAGCATCCATACCTAAATATGTTCTTAAGCGTTCCCTCGTGTCCATGTACAAGGTAGCTCGACGGTGTGCCTCTCATTCCCATTCGTGGTCGATATCGGATGAGGATATGAGAGACAGTATTGATTGTAATTTCCTGCGACGCTACGTTCCACTCTCTTGCTTTATCAGGAGACTAATTCCTATCAGCTACGCTGTCGGCCAACCAACAGCCCGGGCCGCTGCCCAGGACAACAACTAATGAATACGAGAGGAACGAATAATCCAGCGAGGCGTTTCTCCTCTGACAAACAGGTTGCCACAGGGATGATAATGATGAGGCTGGGATATTGGCTGTGGTGAATTGTGTGTATATGTGTGTGTGTGTGTGTGTGTGTGTGTGTGTGTGTGTGTGTGTGTGTGTGTGTGTGTGTGTGTGTGTGTGTGTATCGCGTGCCAAGTGTGGTCACTATGTGTGTGCCTGCATGCCTTTGTGGGTTTGTATATGTAGTGTGTTCTCCAGTGTGTGCGTTTGTATGTATTCTGTGCTCGGTGATGGTGTACAGCAGCCGATTTTAATGACTGGACACTCGGAACGACGGGTGTTTGTGTGCCTTGGGATTTGCTGTTGTTGACTGAAGAAGTCAAGGGCATGAAGCTAACATTTGCTTTCCGTCCTGACAGCAGGTGGATGGCCAATCAGCGATTTATTTTTGCTGTCATTGTGGGGCTGGTATAATGAAGTGCTGGCTGAGATGGACCACAGCGCCCAGATACATATTGTAGGATTCTCCTCCACTTCATTTGCCTTGTTTGCACCTGTTATGTCTCAGTTTTTCTTTACCTCTTTCTTAGATAGATTTCAATCGATACTCTTTATGTTGCTCTTCATCTCTATGCCTCTATGTCTGTCGCTCTCACCTTCTTCTATAGGCTTTATCTCTTTCACTGTCTCTCTCTCGGCCTCTCACTTAATCCATTCCCTCTTTCATCATAAGCTTTAAATTGAGTCCATTATATTGTCAGCTTGCTTGGCTTTACGCTTGGTTAAAGGCTGTGTTAAAACTTGAGGATTGACATATGCCTCCTTCTGAATACACCATTCATGGCCTCTCTTCCTTTAAACTGCTGTATAAATGCTCTTTTCAATGCTGTTTTTCTCTCTCCTCCTCCATATATTTCTGGCAAATCCTTCCTGGTAGTGACGTATAAAGATAAAACTGGTCTGGTCTCTTTCATCAAAGACAGCTCAGGTTAAAGTTAGACAGAGCTATGTTGGTGATGTTGAGAGGTCACCAAAGTCCAAGTTTGGAGATTAAAGACATTGTGAACAAGATGAGATATTGGACACTGGCAAGATATTTATAGAGATAGCAGAGAGTTGAGTATCTGAGTTTTCTCAAACACATTCTTGTACCTCCATTTCTGTTATTTATTGGACAGCAAATGACAATACAACATATGTGTGATAAATTAACATAGCCATGAATTAACCATACGTAACCATTCAGCAAAACGAATGCATGCAAATGGGTGGTGGTAAAAGCTAAATGACTAATTAAAGGGTTGGTTGGCGAGCGACTGTGGCCGCCGGCCCTTTGTGGTGTTAAGTAGAGTATAAAGCTAGTATGATAACTTCTTCCATTTTGAGTGGAAATTTCACGGTTGTAAACATAGGTGTGAAACAAGTACCCCAAGTCTAACAGTCAGAAAGACGCCACTCTGACTATCTCAAAACACATGCGTGCTTCAGAAAGAGCCAAAAATAATATCAACCACCTGCGTGGGTGTATTATGTGTGTGTGTGTTATTTTGAATTAAACCTGTTGATAAGAATATATCATTTATGTATCATCCAGCCATCAAATGATAAACCTCAGAAATTCCCCGCGCCTAATCTAACATTTATTAAAATTCAATTCTGCCACAGAGCATCTCATACTATCAGTAACTTTTCAAAGTAGAAACAACTTGTGGCTTTCAGACTGAGTGTAAAGGAAAGTGTTGGTATGTGCGTGTGTGTGTGCATATATCTGTGAGTGTTTGTGCTTTTGAGTGATGCTACGGTTGATCTTTGTATATTGTGGGCAGGACTGCGGTGAATGGTCTATTTGTCATCATAGGCTTGTGAACTCATTCTTTCCTCTCCCCACCCTGAGGCCGCAGTGACTATTCTCCATGGTGATGGGTTAGAGGTGTGATGGGGGAGAGGGGCTGTCTTTATAAGAGCGAGAACCATCAGAAAGACAGTGAGATCTTCACCAGCTGGAACTGAATGTGCACATCCTTCCTGCTGTGGAAGCAGGACTGGCTGGATTCAGCGCTCTGATAACTACTTGAGCAAGCAGCAAGTTTTAATCCGTGAGTGATTCAGATCAGAAGTTTGTGCTCAGAGAGACTAAACTTGGAGGACAAAGCCAAGGTGTAATTCTGAAGATGAGATTCAGCCTGGTGTCAGCTGCCTTCCTCTGCTTCGCCACATGGATGAACATGGTCAATGCAAGTGAGTACTGCAAAAAAAAAAAAATTACCAGATATTTGATTGAGTCTATGGTCTGAGTGTTTGGCAGGTTACAATTAAGGGTACTTAATCTTTCTTTCCCTTTCTCTTTCATCTGCCTCGTTCAGGCCATTCACCGGTGGCAAACTGCATATGTCCCAGGACGTCCACCACCAAACTACGAATTGAAAATATTTTGGATTACACCATTCAGTCTGAAGGCATCTGTCATAAAGCCATAATGTAAGTTGGACTATAATTTCACACTGTACAGAATTAAATCTTATCTATATACTTTTAAAGGGTGGGTTCACCTAAAGCCCAAAATACAACATGAGCACATTTTCTCATTTACCTCTTGTGGAATGCAGACAGCTTGGGTTTTATTGGTCCAGGTTTTCAGATACTGTAAGTATCTGCAAGATTTCAGCCACCGCACCAATAAAAAGACGGTGAATGACTTTTCATATTTGCTTTTCAGAGCATTGGAAAATCATATAATTTGAAAAAAAAAGACAGCTGCATCTCTTTTCAGAAAGTCTCCCTGTCATTCAGGTTAATCCAAAAACCCAAAAGTCAACAGTTTTCGTTGGAACCACTTTCCACTGGGAAAAAAAAAAAGTCCCTTTGAGGCCAGTTCACAGCACGAACTGTGGGTAATTCAAAGTGACAGGGATCATTTCTGCAAAGAGATGCTGCTGGTCAGTATTTTTAAACACCAATGTTCACTGCTTTGATATTTCAAACCCTATCTAACCAAACTATCTGCATGGCTAAATTCCACTGAGAAACCATGTTTTTGTTTTCACTTCACTGAACTACCACTTTAAGAGATTTTATGTTAGAACTTAATTAAAAACAATGTTAAAAAAATGACGATGCCATTAACAAATCACAATCAATTGCAGATTTGAGACAACGTCTGGAGGCAGACTTTGCTCCAACCCCGAGAGTAACTGGACAAAAAAAGCCATGCAGCACGTGGACAGGAAAAAACAAGCATTGCAAGAGAATGGACAGAATGAAGACGGGTCAACAGTCGACATGACACCAGCAGCGTCACCCACCAACATCACAGAAGAAGTACCACAGAAGAAAGGCCAAATTGGAAGGAGAAGTCTGAGGAAGAAGTGCAGGAGAGGGAGGAGGGGGAGAAAACGCATCTGAGGAATCACAGCAAACATTTCTCCTCCCAACTGGACTCGTCCTGCTGTATCGCATCAACAGTTGACAAATCTTAAACAAAAACAGCCTCTTATATATTATTATATATATATTATATATTATTCCGTTGATGCTTTCATGATGCAATAAATATATTTAAATGTATGTTAACCATTTCTTGTTGTCAAACAAAAGAGCGTAAATTTTGACCTTTTCCAGTCAGTTGCCAATAAAGCTTTATTTTTGAGACAACTGTGTTTTGTGTTTGTGTTTTGGAACAAATGGAACATACTCTGAGACGGAATTGGTATGTACATGCGAGAGGTTTGACCAGTTCTTAGAAGTGCTCATCGTGTTCACACCAGAACAGCAGCAAATGTGGTCAGGAAACCAACATACATATAAACAGAGATAATAGCAAATCTAAAAAAAAATATTAAAAAAAAAAAGGTGACCATCATAGATGCAGCTGCTATGTGCAAGACATAGGTATATACCTGAAAATAAACAACACCAGATGGACAGAAAACATACGGTATTTATATGTAAATAAAATGTACGCTGTATACACACTGTGGTCTAGTTTATGAGCGTTACTGTGCTGTCAAAACTGGAAAGGAGTTTTATTTATTAGTATCAATTACATATACATGAGTGACATCATGTATATTTATTGCTAGACAAATACCACCTGATGATACATACATGGCATCTATTGTCTAACACATGCTGTAGGCCTATCTTATATAAGTTATTTTGATTTTGACCTTTTTGGGACTTCTCACTGTTTGTGATGGCGTACAGTCAAACACTGTTCTGGTGTCAGGGGTCTGCAGTGATTTTCCCGGGTTGTTTCCTAACTTGGAATGTGTGCACATCCAAGAACTGAGCAGGTCAGCATCAGGGATCGTTGTTCAGCCCGTCTTTGTCCTGTTCGGTGCCCGATCCAAACTGGACTGGATGATGAGTTGAAAACAAACCTTTTGGTCATTTGTCATGTAGCTATATTGCAAATTGCCACATGCTCTTATATCTCCATGTGTTTATTGAGCATTATCAAATGTGAAATCTATGTCGTACCCACGTATCTTTTCAATCTACTGTGACGCACATAAAATACCACAGAAACCTCCCTCAATGTGAAAGTTAAGAACATTACAGCGCACAGAGTTGGCTGGGACAAATTGTGTTAGAATAAATTACGCACTGCAAGATGAATCATTACATAATATTTGTTATATCTAGTAAATATTTCACTTTCTACTCTTACTCAATTGGATATTTGCTAATGGAAACCTGCAGGTTATTAGCACAGGCCTTACATTTTGTCGTCAGTTATTTGCAAAATATAAGTTATTTGGAGTTTGTCAGTGTCAGAACAAAACACTGAATCTGAGATAAAATGACACAGTAACTATAGGTGTTAGAGAAAAGCAGTCTTTTCGCCTGTCCCCTGTTCAGCCAAAAGAAACAAATATCTTAATCATAAAACACTGAAGTTCATAATTTAAAGGGGAAAAGGCTTGTGCATTTGTGTTTGAGTCTAATAGTGGGGTAGTAGAGTGTATGTATGATATTTATGATATTGTCTTTGTGTTTCAGGGGTGTGTTTGGTTTTACTTGAAACTGTGGGGAGGCCATGCCACCACAACTACCATATCCTGAACGCTCAGTCGAGCATGTGTGTGTGTCTGTGTGTGAGTGCATGTTTGTGGTCGCCTAATTCAGCAGAAGAGTGAGACTGTTTCCTCTCTTCTAAGAAAAATAAACACAACGAGACGAAACGTTTTAGCAGCCATGCAACACTGAACATGTATGAGAGAAATGAAATTACGGTTTATGATGTAAAAGGTGTCACTAGTAGTAATGAATCCAAAAATTATTAGTGCCCGACAATTCCCTCGGCTCAGTGGAGCATTTTTGGCAACCTACTAAGGACGTGTCCATGTTCTATTGTTCTCGATTGGATGCTTACAAAATAGTTTTCCTGTGTCTGTGCACACTAAAGGGACTGTTCAGTTGGTACCACTTTCCACCTCATCACATATATTCCTATCAAAAACAGAGACTGCAGCCATTCCAGCTCTACAAGAAGTCCCTAAGACTCTGTGGGGCAAGTGAAACAGGATGTTGGAGAAATTAAAGGTGCATTTCCAATCCTGTTATCAATCCTATATTTTTTAAGAGGAGAGAAGCCATCCATTGTAAAATACCTTTAATTCTCTAGTAAACACATGCAAACACATTGATGATCACAATTTGGAGTTACGTTCACTGACAAAAAAACAAAAGATGCATGCAAAGAGAATACCAGAGCTCTCTCAAAACATTTGGCTGAAAACAGACACTAAGTCAGAACAATGACACAGTGTGTTCCAGGGGAAGTTACCTATTTGGGGCACTTTATGACAGAAGAGGGCGTCATAGTGCTCTCAGTCGATTCCTAACTATGCAGGGCTTTGATGCGCTGCTGTCTGCAGTAACCCAAGGAAAAGGCCTGACTGTGCATGCCAGAGTGACATGGACTTCTGAGCCAGACGCCTCCCTCACATGACTGTGTGGCAGCCGTAACTGAAGTTTGTTCTCCTAGATCAGATTTACAGGAAATGCCTCTTTCTCATTCAGAGCTGGAGATTTTTGTGAAGAGAGACTGGCAAAAAAAACAAAAAAAAAAAACAAGTGAAATTTGAAGTTAGTATTGCACATGACCAGTGTTGCCACAGTTACTTTGAAAAAGTAATCTGATTATTGACTACTCATTACTCCTTTAAAAAGTAATGTTGTTACTTTACTGATTACTTGATTTTAAAAGTAACTAAGTTAGATTACTAGTTACTTTATAAGTTACATTCAGCAGCTGCCGACAACCCCCCGCCTCCATGTAAAAATGACAACTGGTTTTGTCAATACTCACTTTATTGGAAGTGCATTTTTAACAGTAACGTCAAGTAAACAATGTATCTCCTTTTGTTGTTTGGGTGGCGGGTCCCCTCCTGCAGAAGCTGAGGCCGTGGCTTTGCTCGTGAGCTCTCTGCTCAACAGCACCTGGTGGGACTTGCTCTGTCAACTTGGCTGTGATGTACTGCGACTCTAAATGTTTCTTTAAATTAGACGTTGCGTTTTTGAAGCTTAGTATTTTGTTGCAAGCACAGAGTGTACAACGAACCTTAATATTATTGTCTTTAGCTGATATGAACTCAAAATAATGGCTGTATATCCAGGTAGAAAAGGCGCATCTCTCTCCTCCCTCCATTGTTGTTTGCGTTTGTGTCGCTGCTTAGGATTACACGTGAGTTGTCCTCATATAAATTTTTACTAAGGAAAATGGCAAAAATAGTAATGCACAGTGACTTATATTATAAGTAACTTTAATCTGATTACTGGTTTGGAAATAGTAACGTTTTAGATTACTCGTTACTGACAAAAGGGGTCAGATTAGAGTAACGCGTTACTAAGTAACTAAGTAACTAAGTAACGCGTTACCGGCATCACTGCACATGACACTCTACTCACACAGCCACTCCCATCTAACCTCTCAGCTCAACCTGCAGAGTTGATAACGAAAGCATGTAACCTGGCAAAGGGCAAAACTGTCAACATCTACACTGATTCTCAATATGCTTGTTGTGTAGAACATGATTTGAACTTTTTTAGCTAAACATCACAAACCAGTCTCTGACTCCTGACTTGGCTTGTCTCCCAGCTCCAGCCAGCACATTGGAAGATCAGGATGAGTGTGTGGTGACTAGGTGATGGTGAAATGGCACCAACTGCTGAACACCCATGGCATCATTTCAGATATCCAGGATGCTTCTGCTGACACTGCTGATTGCTTTGCCAATTCTGCTGTTGCATGAGAAAACATGAGAAGGTCATAGCAACCACAACAAAACACTAAGTAGCTACAACGTCCCCACACATAAGCGGCACAGCATTACCAGACCCGAGGGCAATGCATGACAATGACTGCAGGTGGATGGACACATGCCTGGCTGAAGTTACTCTCTCTCTCTGAGTGGTCATCATTCGGATATTTTACATTTTAGTTGTTATGTTATCCCGTGTTTCTGATATAATCTGTGATCAAATCCACTGTAGGTCAATACGTGCAGATTACACAGTACACCTGTTTCCCCTCACATATTGGGCTCAACCTCACCATGAAGATGAAGAAAAAGTCTCATCACTTCACACGTACACCTCGCTCTCACATCCGCACAGCAACAGATAGATCTCACACGTACATACACCTCACCACCAGGTGTTATATATACACTTTTTTTTAACACATTTTTTTTCACTCCCTGTTACATACATTAAGCTAAAATGATTACAGTTTTTGACAAGTGAAAAGCTTTGTTTCTGTCTCTTCTTACAGGTGTTGTCATTGCTGTAGCGGGTTTAGCTCTCCATGGCTGTCGAATCAGTCCATGTGCTGGAGGACAGATTGTCAGAGCAATAAACTGGATCTGTTTCTTCTCAGATGGTGAAACATTTCCCTGTTACTGATGAACAACGTCCTGTGGTTCTGTTCACTGATGATGATGATGATGATGATAGGCATTTTCCTGACTCGTTTCCCTTTTTCCTGCAATGATGAATATTCCGTTTGTAATGTGTAAATGTTTTTTTTCATTCACCCTCACAGCTTGCACTTAACATAGGAGTGACTGTGCTCCACAAAAACAGCATGCTTTCTGTATTGCACTATGTGATGACTTTTGAATCGTTACAAGCATTTCTGAATTTGATTATTTGTGCTTTACATGTGTATGCTTGAGTTATCAATGGATTTGTGATCATCCATCCTCATGACAGAGGAGTGTCATGGAAAAATTTACTCTGTTCTTTTACGTAGGTGTCAGACGGCTTACTTTGCCTTTGCCCTTCTGTTGTACGTTATCATAGCTTTTGTACACTTTCCTACTACAGTTCCCATCCTTGTGTGTTCCAGTGTGTTCTCCAAAGAGCAACTTCTCATCTTATGAATATGTCCAGCTCGCAGTGTCTCTTGGTCAGATGCACACAGGCCGCTGATGTGCTGCCTCCTTGCAAAGAACGAGATATGCATTGAGACATATTTCCGTTTTGGCTGGAATTTATTTCAGATTCACCAGAATTTCCATAACACTGCCCACAACTTTAATATTTTCCTTTGATGCTCTCATCTACCTTGTTTCAAGCCTCATCGGGCAGCTATTCGCACGCAAACTCTGATAACAACAATGTACTGAACACTACCTGCTCAGCACCAAACAGCAGAAAAAGTTAACAACTAGCTGGTGAACACAGTATGAGACAGCTAAAGAGACAGATTAGTACAGGCCCAAACAGAGCTGAGTGAATTTTCCACTTATGTTCACCAGGTCGTCAGAAGCACGTCTCCAAATGAATGCTATGCAAGATAAGATAATAAGATAATTATTCATCAGTCAGTGGGGAAATTTGCTTAATCTCTGTCGGATATCTTGATAATAAACTCTTATCGCTATCCTGTTTTACATATTATAAGGTGAGAGAATGTCGTGTTTACAGCTTGTTGCGCTGCCGCCATGTTGCCAGAAACAATAATAAAGGTTTTAAGATTTGTGACATTATAGGCCCTTAAACTTTAAACTGACTACTTTCACAATTCTGCATCATCATTACATCTAATTAATAAAACCAATTGATAATGGGGAACATATCAGTAAAAAAAAAGGGTCTTTAAAGGATTTTGTTCAAAGGAAGGTGGTAGAGCTTTAAAGATAGTCTGAGGAAATACGTTGACATCATTAGGGCGTACTGGACAGATAAACCCTGACCAGGCCGCCTACTCAGGTCTGTATGCAGGCCGCATTCACGGAAAAACAATTACGGAGTAAGGGGCAAAGGTTTACTCAGAACACAGATGCATGTGGTGATATTTTTAGTCTTTTCACTCTGTTTGACTTTTGTAACGTGTGTGTATGTGTCAGTGTGTGCTGTACATGCACGGACACCGGAGGGGCATGTGGTTAACCCATCAGAAGGAAAGTGCAATACCGCACCGCTTCTCTCAGTTCCACACAAAGTAAACCTAACTGACTGGGGCATAGGAAGACATTCATCTTCCTACTGCATTCACACACACACACACACACACTCTCTCTCTCTCTCTCACACTCACACGCAGAATGTATATATGTATTATCTGTCAATAGATGCATTTTTTTTTTTGGCTTGAACCTACCATTTTGAGTAAATGTTGATTGAAAATGAAAGCTGTAGCAGCCACGTTCTGCAAAATTGAATGATGTTATAAAGGTCTTATAATGACACCAGACATAGCATTGTCAAGACCAGAGTACAAGTCTTACAAGTCTTAACACCCCTGGGTTAGATTCTCATAGATGCATATCACACCTATAGCACATTGACACTTAGACTTATCACACCCGAAGTTGTAACTTTGCATTCAAGCATTCAGCAGCTCAGTCATACTAGTGGCAACAATGGTGGGCCACTAGGAGAGGGGTGGGGAAAATCCATTGC
The DNA here is from genome assembly GCA_037975185.1 of Centropyge bicolor. Lineage (NCBI taxonomy): Eukaryota > Metazoa > Chordata > Actinopteri > Pomacanthidae > Centropyge > Centropyge bicolor. The sequence continues at coordinate 3,495,977 of JBBMOC010000023.1, read as the reverse complement.
ACTGTGGTCGAGCAAACGTTGCACCGACCTCAAACACTCTCCACTCTCAGCCCCTCAAACCTCCCCCAGCTGTAGCACTTTGAAAACGAGCTGTACTTTCTCGTTCCACCCACACATAGTGAGCAGCAACTTTTTTTTTTTTTTTAATTATACATCATTGTGGTAGCTCCATCAAATGCTGGAAACATGTCGACTGAAAGCCCCCAAAACTTCCACCTGACCAGCTTGAAGCCCACCATGTCACACCATCACAGTCAGATGGAACATGGCGGCAACCAAAAAAGGTGAAAGCTGTTGAGTGCCGTGAGTCACTCACCCCTGGCCTTGACAATGAGCAGAGTAGACTCTTGATTTAAATAAATGTTGCATTTTGGTTGACATTTCATCTAGGGGCTTTAAGTACGATTCATTAGAGGGCCATTTAAAGGTCGTGTGTGGTTAGACAATAATTATGAGAGTGACATAGATTTGACCTTACAAGTGAGACTTTTATTTAATGTATATCTTCTCAGATATGTGTTTAAATCCCCAAAAGGTTTTGAGGATATATGTCCAACATAATTTTCTATATACATCACATTTATGTACAAAATAACACCTTTCAACTTAACAGCATAAACTGTGCCATATACAGTATTAACATACTCAAAATCTCAAAACAAATTCAATATTATAAGCTTTTTAAGGAAATGCTAAATATATTCTATGTAATCAGTATTTATTTAAGAGCTATGTTATGGGTTATGTTATGCTATGGTATTTCACACAGGTGATGAAAATGATCAGACATAATTATATTAAAGGTGTAAAGCATCCATCAACTAACTTATGTATCTGTCTTTAAAAAACAAACAAAACTAAACTAATCCTAACCCCTTAAAAGAATATTACTTCGGACAGTGGTGGAATGTAACATTTACATAATAAGTAGTTACTGTCAATAAACACACAGTTGGGGTTAAAAATGAGCTCCACTTGATTACAGTAAATTGGTCTAATAACATATCAAATCATTATCATTAATGATTTAAAAATATTAGATGTAATACAGACTCTCAGGAGACATTATTCTGCATTGAGTAATTTTACTTTTAATAATTCAAACCGACAATGATCACATATTTAAAGGGGTAATCTTACAATCTGGTCTTCCAACTTCCTCCACCACTGACTCTGCACCCACTTTATTATAATCTTACTGGAATTTTTTGGACCCTCTTCAACTCAAAAATCTCTCCCATCTTTCACTAAGAGTAGCCCTGCTCAGAGACCGAAAGTGTCACCATGGTGAATATCTGTGTCTTTTTGTGGACATGACACGGAAAAAGAGATGAGATAAGGAGAAGTAAGAGCACAGGGTACATACTTCAAGATGCTGAGATACAGATTGTAGCTTTTCTCCATACACGCACTCAGACAGTAACCAAAACTTAGCCCTTACATTGAAATCATTTTTATTAAAAGCACTTAGTATCATTGTGAAATGAAAGTAACACATTATTCAAATATTTACATTCATACAGAAAATCATATAAGTGTTAGATGGGTAAAAATTATACAAGGGCAAATGTAACGGATGTCGTGTAACTTTGCAGAATGAGGTAAGGAATTTCCCAGGAAATATAAAAGCATTCAATGTCAGTGGAAATCAAATAGTGGAAGAGAGAGAGAGTTTTTGATTTTAGTTTCAATAGTGCTGTGTTTTTTGTCTGAAGGTGGATGTTGTGTCAGTGATGGTGTGAGATACGCTGGAGATGCCAGTTCTTTCCATCTAAGTAGGCCATGCTGGTCTGTGTCCACAGTTTCTTGGGGTCAGCGCAGATTCTGATGTTTTTCAGTGTGGTAAATCTATTGAAAATCACAAGGCAGAAAGTACACATTCAGTAAGACGTTTTTGAAGACAAGATGATTGACTCTAAAATTATGATGGTTAATTGTGAAGGACAGTGCATCACAGTGTACATGTGCTGAAGACTGAGGGACATTCAATAAAAACTGTGAACATAAATGCAACACGGTCAAATTGGATGACTTACACCACTGCGTTTATTGGGCATGAGGATCGACTTTGTTCATAATAACTCTTCAGAAAATCTCGCTGGACTTGAGTGGTTGACAGCTTTCGACAACAACTTCCTACCCCACCTTAAATAAAGAGACAAGAATCCATCATTATCATTATTATCTTCTCCACAATCTAACATGGAATAATACATATCACATGTAAAATATGAGGCAAATAAAAATCTTCATAATGCTCTTACCTTGAGCAGAAGCTGTGTAAACCATGATAGCTACAAGTAAGAGCGAGACAAAGGTGACACTTGCCATTGTGTGTCTTTGGTCTGACACAGATATGATGTGTGGTCTGTACTGCAAGCTCTATTTAAACCCACCGTCTCAGTCAAGACCTTCATTTAGGCCACTTGCAAGTGGAGCATGCATGCTGCACCCACAGAAAAGTACATGGCTGGAAAGTAGAGTACACATTTCCTCCAACAGCAGCTCATCAGTGTGGTCCTGCCCCCTCCATTCACTGCTCATCAGTGGTCTGAGGGTGTCAAGACATTTTTCACTGCAGAAGGATGTGGTCTACATATGCAGCATTATGATATTAACAATTCAAATGATTATATGAAAAAAAAACTGTCATACCAGGATTTCAAACACTTGATCATCATGGTCAGTAAAAATGATCAGTGAGAGAAACAATTTTCCAAAAAAAAAAAAAAAAAAAAAAAAATTTTTCCAGATATTTTTTAACTTGTCATTCACATCGTATGGATGACAAAGGAGCCAAACAGTAGATTCTTTGGTTGTTAGGTTCAGTACAAATAAATCCAGTGATAACTTGGTGGACTCAATAGAATCCAGACTAATGTGAAACAAGATCCACACACAGTACAAATATACTATCTTTCTCACTTTCTCACACAGTAGCTTTCTCCTATCAGATTTTTGAGGTGAACTGAAGTGCTCTCATTTCTGCAACCACAGTGCATACAAGAGGAGAAAGTACATAACCTCATATTGGTGTCATGACATTTGCAGGCAAATATAAGACAACACACGCAAACGCAGATGTACATAGATGCACGGATAAACCAAACCACGTTGTTCTGTTCCACTGAAACTCACATGGTTTATACTGACCCGCTTTGTCACACACGAGAGGAAAAGGAACACAACAGAGACACTTTCCTCTACTGGAAGGTGAAGAATGCATGGATTCCTATACAGAGAGATACAATAGCAGATGCGAGTTATCCCAATGCTCTGGTGCTCATGTGATAAATACACATCACTTAACACAGCTAAGTCACACAAATCCTCAGCTCAACAGACGTGAGGATCCTCATTCCTCAAAAAACAAGCAACAACATACAACAACTATGTAATGACATACTGATTTTATAATTATATTATTATATGTATATGTATGTATATGTAACATTGTAATAATATTATTATTACATTCTTATTATTTACATTCACAGTACCAACTATTGTAAATATATTTTACACCAAATTAGGTAGACAAAGTAATTAAAAAATATATAAACTCCATAATTTTATACAAGGAATAATTCATATTGCGTTCATGTTATCTTATGCTTTGTCGTGTTTATGATTTATTGTGTTTATGTTGTGTTTGTATATATTATACATGGAATGGTTGCAGTTTCCCTGAACGTCCTACAGAGGGCGCTAGCATGCACAACGACGTCTGTCAGTAGAAGGGGAAGAAGCAAGAGGGAGGTAAGTTAGCTAAAGAAGTAAAGGTAAAAGTTATTATTATTTTTGCCATTTGACGTCAAGGTTAGCCAGGACAAGGTGTATTACGTTTTGGGATACTGGTTTTCATTAAAAGACTTTTAGGAGAATCCAAATTTACAATTATCTGCTTGGCATATTCTTCTATGGTAATGTTAGCTTACCACAATGCTAACCAGGTGACTCGAGTGAGTGACCGTGATGGGGGAAAAGAAATGTTGTGTTATAAGTGACAAAAGCCTTTTATTTTAAAGAGACTGAGATGGGATCTTTGCCAGCAGAAATGAGTCTCCAGTGGTGTGTTGGTTTAGTGGCAACCATTTCTTATGCTGGAGTAGTCCCTGCTTCTCTCTGTCATTTAATACTCATTCAGTGAAAATGGAGTTACTTGCAGTATGTTGTGCCTTATGTATGCCGTCTTTTCATGGTCACAGTGAGAGCCTGAGAGATGCAGACCAACACTATGGCCAGGGATCATCCCAGGATTTGGACTTTGACACGATGGATTCTTTACTTGGATTCCAGGTAAGCTTTAAATGGCTTTTAAAACTGTATGTGACCTATAAAATTGTGTAGTAAACTGAGGTAAAAGCTACTGACATAAAGCCTTAATACTATGCAGAATTTGTCCGTCGCTGGTTGTAAACACACCATACAAAATTGGCCCTTTCTCAACAGGAGAGAGAGAGAGAGAAGCAGTGGTCTAGAAAGTGAAAGAATAGAGGGAGCGGCGTAAGCAAAACGGTGAATAAGATAAATAAGAGCTGGAGACAGTAAAGCAGCGTGGTCACTACATTTTTATAGTCCCTCCCTCATACATTGTGTTCTGTTATTGACTATGGACTTCACACCTACTGCCCAAAGGTTGATGGCCAGAACCATCTCGGACACAGCAAAATAACAATAAGACAATGCAGGCTGAGGGCAGGGTCTCTCTAGACATAGACACCACCACACACTTCTTGTGGGTCATAAGTGCTGAGTGAGAGGGGTTATTTTTGTGTGAGTCTGTAAACGTTTTAGGACTGCATAATATACTAATCCTAACTGAAATGATTGTATCTATTTGAAATTCACATTCACAACATTGTGACCAAAGGGGCTTTTATGTCATTTTAAGGCCTATTTATTTTTATTTTATAAAAGAAAATTTAAAGAGGCTATGAAGGTTGATTTCAATTAAGGTCATTTCTTGTGACCCTCACAAGAAAATTAACAGCATTGGTTATTTAATCAAATGCCCAAAACAGCATATTTTTATTGTGACCTGACAAGTACCTTTAGTGGCTTTGAGAGTTGTGACGCTCATCTGTCAGGAAGAAAGTGGAAGGTGCAGGATGTTGCTAGATCACCACAAAACCTCAGTAAACATTGTAGTCTCTCAACCTTCAGTGCGAGCATTTCCTATTCTTATAGTAGTATGGTATATTAAAATATTTAGAATACCTATAATTGATATTTTTTTGTGCTGTAGCTTGTGTTTTACTACCACTGGTGTCACAGTTTTGCACTTAGCTCTTAGTTCAGCCTTTGGTTTTGTTCTGTCTTGTCACAGCTTATGCTACAGTTTGTGTTTTGCCATAGTTTTGTTTCTGCCATAGTCCTGTTCATGTGTTCAGTTCATGTCTTGTATTTGTCTTGTCATATTCTGTGTTAGATTTATGCCTTAGTTTTCTGTCATAGTTTTTGCCTGTGTTTTGCCTTAGTTCTTGTCCTGTCATGTCATTGTCCTGTCCTGCGTTGTCACATGTATTTAGTTCTGTCTGTTCTAGCTCTGTGTTTTGGTTTCTGTTCTGTCCATCATATTTCTATTTCCAGTGTCTTGTCTCCGATTCATGTCAATTAACAGCCACACCCACCTCATCATGTCACCTGTGTTTTCTGTTGTAGTTAATTACCATCACTCACTATTTAAGTCAGTTGTTTTCAGTTTAGTTTTGCCGGATCGTATTCTTCATGTCACGTTTTGACCACGCTCTTTATTCCATGTTCACGTTTTGTCTTCATGTTCATGTTCACGTCCTTGTGCTGCATTGCCAAGTCTTGCCGTAAGTTTTGTGGATACTTTGTTTTATTTTTATTAAAGTCATTTTTTGAATCAGCATTGATTGTGTGATGCGCCTGAGTCCTCAACCGCCCCCCTTGACAACTGGTCTCTAAAACGTTCCTTAACAAGTAGAGCAACACCAGTTTGTACAAATACAGAACAGAGAGAGCAGGTCATGATCACTTCTGTGAATCTATTTCCTATTCAAATAAGACAAAACAATCAAAATGAATAATCAGACTATTTTATGTAATAATAAAGAACATAACATGTATTGTCACTCAATAGAACAAATGTTGTAGCCAAACTAGATTATAAAGAAAGAAAAGTGAACACAACATTCAAATGAGGGATTCAACTCTCCTGCAGCCTCCATGATTGTGTACAAGAATCTTATAGTCAATAAGCACTGATGGAGCTGTTGCTCCGCTTCTCGGTTTAAAAATGACAATGTAAGTGAATTTTTGTAAGGGGGCCATTATGTTTAGTATGTCATGTCCCTCTGCAATGAGTCTGTTATTATGACTTACTGGTATATCCCTTGGTTAGTGCTGCAGAGAGCTGAGGCCTGCAGGGCAATGATTCACTTTAAGATTGTTCTACCAAGTATTGTACTGTATTGTTTTATTATTTGGCAGTAAGCTGAAGCCCATAAAGGTAATGATATAAGAGTAAAAGTAGCAATCTGGCTTAATTAGATTGACAGGCCTTGATGTAAGACAAAACTTGTGAATGGGGTGCATAAAAACTTTCCTCATGAATTCAGATTTAGAAAGTGCATGGTATGTTTCGCAATTTTATCTTCATTTTACTGAAGATGATCTCACTGTTCATACTTCCTTCCTTATTTTGAGTAATCGTTTCTGCTTTTCATTGACGAGGAATCCTAACGCTTCAGTCGGGCATGTCAGATCCGGTAAAGCCTGGCCTGTGAAATCCAATATCAGCTGACACAGTGAACAGTCTGCTGTGAAATGCTATATGTTTGGAGGTGCATTAATGCTAATTATTTTACATGCAGTTTTTTTCCGATTATTAGAACATTTAAATATTAAGTCAGTCATGAGTTTATGATGAGTGGAAACATATGTGACTTTTTTTTTTGATTATTGGCAAGCACATTAACTGCAAACATATAAACTAAAAAAAAAGTCCTTCTGTAACAACATTTGAAATCGCGGTTTGGTCAGATACAAACCAAGTGAAATATACTCTCTAAAGGTGAGGAGGTGTGGAGTACCGTGCCAATTTTCGGAAGCCTTCATTTTTAAAGATCGTAATTTTGTATACAATATTTGAGAAGTTGATATGGATTTTTGATTGATAACAAAAACAGTGAGATCCTCACCAGATGCTGGGTTTGTGGATGTTCTTATCTGGTTTTCATCATAATACATTGTGTCTCAACGAGGCTTTTTTTTTTTTTGTTTGACCAAAATTCACAAGATTAGTCTCTTAGGACCGATTTTTCTTCTTTTTTTTCCTGGTTATCAAAAGATAATTATCCTTCGACATAGGCCCCTGGTGACACCCCTGTCACCCCTTTTGCTTCTGCAAAATGAAGCAGCAATACAGACGTGTTTTCCTAAGAGGGCAGCAGGACATAGACATGACCTTCTTCAGAAATTAAGCTTCTGGCAACATCAGAGCACATTGGGAATGTCGGAGATGCCAAGTTCTGCTTTTTTGAAGTCCTGTTTTTTGATTTATTGCTGGAAGACTTGACATCCAAACTAAGCAACACAGTCCCAGAGTTGTTAGCATTTTGGAGCTATTTCATACTGTGAATTAACTTTTTTTTCAACTTTTTTTATCATTAAATTGAAAACACAAAAATGACAAATGATCACTGGCGGTTCTGCTATCTGTTGTAGAGTTCAAATACTGTTTGTGTGGTAAACCAAGCTCCATACTATTATGTCTAAACCCTTACCACTAACCTTCAATTTGAGTCCTGTGTGGACATGAACACTGTGCCAGAGACTTGTAGGTGGATATGAGTTATGCATTTCCTACTGGTCTGCAAAGGTCACGGATGATTTACTGCTGCTTTAATACAAGTCATTTTTAACAATCACTTTGGTTGAATGGTAATTTAAAGCAAATAAAAGCCAGACAGAGCAAATTAATTTGCTTTTTGAAGCAACTTGTGTCTTGTGGGACATAACTGGCAGCTGTGTATTACTGGCAGCAAGAAACCCTCGTCTTTTTGGCAGTTCTTTGGCTTTTGGCAGTTTGTCATAAAGCTGCAAGGAAAATGAAGTGAAAAATACCCTCCGCACATAGTCTGTGGTCAATCAGATATTTTTTATATCAAGTAATATGTTCCTATACTATCTGAATTGTCTGAATCAGAAAGGCCCCGTCAGACAAGTTGAGACTTGTAAATCACATGACAGGGTGCCTAGGGACAAATGACCAAATTTGGATGGAGGATAAGCGGATATTTGCGGTGTAAAGCTTTGTCTTGTGGTGGAGTCTCCTTCCTTCCTTTTTTCTTGGCCTTGCACTTACAGTGACAGCCAGCACCAGAAAAAGAGGAGGAATAGAAAAGAAAGAAAGGTGACGCATTGGACATGATGTTGCCTTTACATTATTGCTGAAATCGGCAGGATTTATATCTAAATGCAATCATTTACAACAACATGAAATGGAGATAAAAGTCCACAAGCCTGAATAATAAGGATCATTACTCTTGTACATAATAATATGAATGCCCATCCATCCATTCAATGTATTTATCTGTCCTCTGTTCACGTTTCGAGAAAATCTGTGAAAGAAAAGGCCAATTAGTGCACATTTCTATCCCCTACTGTTATGTGATAGATAGGAAGTGCTTTGCCGAGATAAACAGCTGGTGGTGCTAATTTTACAGTCAGGTGCCATTAAATCATTGTAAAAGAAGAAGGTGCAACAAGATGATGTAATTAAACTAGTGCCAGTCAAACCTCAAATGGTGGGGGAAAAAATGTAGAAGATACAATGCAAGTGTTTGTTTCATGTATTTATTTGAGTCATTTTATTGCTCGGCACAAATCTAAGGTTTTCATCTACTGCTCTTTGTCTTCTCCTTGGTGGATGTTTAAATCACGTGCTTCATGTACACCATTATTTATTTTTTGTTAAGTGTGTTATTAAGTCTGTTTCACTTGCACTTTGTTGCACGCTCCTTTTATTGATAAATCAACTTCTCCACTTTAGAAAAATGCTTTGCAATATGATTTATTAAGTTATTTAGTTTACTATTTGTACATTGATGTGTTAAATTTAACTGTTAGTAATAGATGAATATAATAGAAAAAGTATTCAAAGTGAGTAAATTTCTTCATCAGCTCAGTCAGTTTCATGATGAAATCACAAAAAAACGGAAATGACAGTCAACAGTTTCACCCAAGTGGTTCCAACTCCCACCCACCCTTGGCGAAAATTTGTCCGGTCAGTTTTCCTTGGTTCCTCTTTTCATAGTATAAAAGGTAGAGGTCTGGTCAGAGGAGATCAGTCGTCTCCATCTCCCAGATCAAACAGTCAGCTTCTGCAAAGAACCTCGGGATCATCTCAAGCAGTAACCATGCAGCTGTGCATCAGAAAACTGGCATGCCTGGCTCTCCTTGCCGGAGTTCTGGCTATGACAGCAACAGCTTCTGGTAAGTCACCTGTCAGAGATCCTGCATCATCTTACACTGCTAGCCTGCTCCAGTACAGTCCACATAAGAACTTACACTGTTATGCACACTTGAAAAAGTTGACTTTTGGATGTAAATTAGTGTATTTATTCAGATTTGATGTTGCAGATGAAAGAGACGTATGCTCATAACAGCTGATTCTTTTTTCCGAAAAACAGAAATAAAGGTAGTCCGTTGCTGCACGGAGGTCAGTATCGCCAACGTCACTGCTCCCATCCTTGGATACAAGATCCAGAGGAGGAACCCCCCATGTGTCAGAGCTGTCATGTAAGAACCTCCTCCTTATTTTGTTAAACTAAGAGTATGATCAAAATGTCACATATTCAATGAAAATTGGCTTGGAGCTAGTGATTGATCTTTTCTTTTTTTTTCCCTCCCAGATTTGAGACTGCAGAGGGAGACGTCTGCAGCCACTGGAAACAGGACTGGGTGTTTCAAAAGATCATGGAGCTCGAGTGAGTAGGCCATTGTCATCTCAGTCAATCTGCAATATTGTCCATTTTTACTAGCTGGTTGCTTCAGACATGATCACAGATCTTTAGGGGCAGCGTAAACTCTTATTTTAGCTGTCCTAACTTTCTTTCTTCTTGGTGTGTTTTACAGGAAGGCCCGCAGAGCAAAGATCGCTACTCCTGTTCCTGCCACTGCAACCGCCAGTCCTTAGAAAGCACTGTGCACCACCATGAATATCTCTAGCCAACTGTCTTCCTCTAATTTAAAATATTTAAAATGCTTCATAATGTTATTCTGTAATATTTAATATTTATTGCTAGGACTATTTATTTGTCTTTCCATTTTACTCATGTGTGCAGTTGAGTCTTAATGGAGATAAAACATACAAAAAGCATCCATAATGTCTGTTGTTTGCTATAAAGAAAATAAATGTTTTGGTCCTCAATCCATGCATTATGTTCTTATTGGACAATAATGGAAATCCAAGGGACCTGTGTCAAACAGCCATCATCTTAAAGCCGACAGAGGTACAGTGTTTGCAGATCTGTTCTGCCATCTAGTGGGGACATGGAATTACTTCAGGACAGTTTGGATGAGAAGAATGTGTCATTGGGGGAGTCTCCTTGTCTGACTGGAGCACCAATCCCTCGGGCTGCTGAATAGCACTAGAAACTGCCTCCCTGTCAGTCATGTCATGCATTTGCATGAGCTCAGATGGTGCAGGACATCTCATCGGTTAGACACCTTCCAGCAGATATGCTGGCAGCATCCTTTTCTGAGGACAGTAGGCACACGTGTCACGCCATGAAAACACAGCATGCAGAGCAATAGTCCACTCAGCTTGCACAAGTTGTTGGTCTTGTGTCATTTGTTGTTTGGAAAATGTGCCTTTATATGATTTTAAGGGGCTTTACCACCCACAGTATAATAAATAGGTTCATAAAAGAAGTTAATGGTAAGTAATTAAGTGATATGGTTAAAAGCACTAATCACTTAAAAATTCATATTAAGTTTTAATTACAGTAAGTTAGCCATGGCTACATTGAAAGTTACATCACACAGTGTTGTACAACCCTGATTCCAAACAGCTGGAAAGCTCTGTAAAATGTAAACAAAAACAAAATGCGATCATTTGCAAACAAACTGTTCACTGGCAGTTTTATGAAGCGTTCCTGAGCCCATGTAATAATCTCTTTTGAACTATCATATGTTTCACAAAGTGTTAAATATTGCTCCATCCTTGCTTGTGAACAACTGAGTCTTTCCCAGTCTTTTGCTGCTCGTGTTGCTGCCATCAAATACAGAATAAGCAGATATTTACAAAAATCAATGAAGTGGTCAAACATTAAAAATATTGTCTTTTTACCGTTTTTAACTGAGTATATGTCATAAAGGATTAACAAATTATCACATTCTGTTATAACTTTTTTGGAATCAGGGTTGTGTGTTGATTGAATAATTACAAACAACAATACTGGTGTACAATGAAGTACATTTATTGGTTCATGAGAATTGCCATTAGCACATTTTAACACTTTAACTTGATTAAACAGGAGAGTTGTAGCAGGGAATAAAACAGCATAGTCACAAAAGCATGATTAAAACAGAAACCCTTAACTAAACATTTGCTAAGTAGCTAAGCACATAATAAACAACAACATAATATACAACAATAGTCTCAAAGCTCTTCCCTCCTAAGTCAAGATTAATGGAGTATTAGGGCTGAGACTATGTTTAGGCAAGTAGGAGAAAGTAGCATTTCTTTCCGTTTTCTGAGATAATATCCCCAACATGACTGGATTATAGAAGGTTCAGTTTCTCTCAAACATTCCCGCGCATTTGCATTTCTATAAAACAAATTATTCGGTTCCAAAGGCCAAAACCTGGTTTTTGCTAATAGAGACTTTCAGTGCTGTTTGAGAGGGTCTCTGTGGTATTGAAAAAAGATCCAAGTGTGGGGTCCACGCTCTCCTTCCTCTGATTTCCACCTGCAGCAGAGCTGTCCTTGGACATCTCCCGCAGTTTTGAACTATAAAGAATAGAGGAGTTTTTACTCACAATGCCCCCAAACAAAAGAGAAACCTGTTCACATGCAGAGCTTGTTCTAATTTTTAGGCCATGGCTAAACTGAAACTGGTTGGTATTTAAAAGTGAGTAGGAGTCTCATACCTGAGTGATTGCAGAGCGTTCCTCACCCACTCATCCTTGCGTGTCACACATATCTCATGCTTCTTCACTGTGTAGAAACTGCAATAAATAAGCCAAGTTTATCAAATACATCAGTGTTTTATCTTGTCTTACAGTATAAAATATTTACTCTTGCAGGAACTTTGAATATAGCGAAATCTAAAATTATATGATATATATAAGGAAATATCTGATTAAAAAAATAAGTCATTAAGACTAAGTATCTGACTAAGTGTTCTGTGATGCTGTTCAGCCTCTTTTCTGTCAGTACCCAAAAAGCAAAGTAGATTTGAGCTCTGTTGTGTGATTGGATTTTGTCAGTATTGCATATTTAGAGTTATTACATTCTGACGGTTGTGACAGCAAAGCGTTGTGGCACACTGAATCAAATGGTTTATTTTTATAGTTATGAAATTCAGCAGAAACAATTTACTTTTCACAAAACAATTACCAGCATCTTTTGATTGTTTTGGATTAAATTAGTCAACTAATGGAATCACTTAGTCTTCATAAACCCTCTTGTAAAGGTTTCACGTGCTATGACTGCGATATTCAAATCTCAGGGTCAGCTTGCGGCTGGAGGGGTTGAGGTTTTTATAGTTCGTAGAACAGAGTCTTACATGATTGCCTCGAGGCGGCAGTTTTCAGTGATGGGCTGTTCTCTGTAGCCCCTTATAAGCTGGGAGGGTATTCTCTTCCTATTGTATCTTGTACAACAGGCTTTGCTTGAATGGAAACCTATTGCACACACACACAGAAACACACACCACATAATTAAGTCGTCATTTCTGTTTAGAGTCCTAATATCTACTGTATTTTAGTCTGATTGACAAGTAGTCAAATATGGTCAAACAAACTTACGGGCAGCTGGAGCTGGACTGAGCAGACCCAGTATGAAGAAGAGGAGAATGGTTGTCACAGTCATCATACCTCTGGGAGCCATGTTGACAGCACAAAGAACCAGCAGAGAACTTACAAAACACAGAACCTCGCCACATATATATACACTTATAGTCCCACTCATGTTTTTTGTAACGTGCAGCTCCTAAATTGAGGACAGGAAGCCCACTATTGCATCATGGCAGTTAAAGTTGCAGACATTGCACTTTGATCTGAAATTAAGCCTCTGCTGTGCCATTATATGACACCTACTTTTCTTTATATGAGAATATCACTGTGGTGCACTGATGCGTCAGGTTCATATTGTCTCCTTGGCCTCATATCTATATTTATGCTTTCTGGGTTAATAATCATGCTATGAAGTTTTTCATATACAGCACAGCAGATTCTAATCGCCACACGTTCTTCAATTAATTTTCTCCAGAGCTCAGTGTATATGCATAATTACGCTTAGATTGAATTTGCGTCTCAAAATGTTGCCTTTATCTTGCTTCATATATTTTCCATCGTTGACAGAAGTGACTGTAATATCCATTGTCATAATATGACATTGTCGCCTAAAGCACGAGTCAGGCTGTTTTACATGATCAGCAATCTTGAGATTGTTTTGTGGTGAGAACTGATGGAGTATGAGAGCCTTGTCAAAATCCCCTCTCCTCGTTAGCATGACCTATTTAGTCTGCAGAAAGCTGACAACTCCACAATCTAGCTCAGCTGACCTAGATAGGCGCAACATCTTCAAGTTGTAAACACTCTATAGCGCGATGTGCATCTAAACAAACTACATGTACAAGCTGTAAATGACTAGTTGTAAAAATCAACACCTTCTGTGCAGTAAAATACTGCGAAAGGAACATTCATGAATGAATTCATGAACGCAGCACAGTCACCATGGAGTTTCTGTTACACCATTTACACTACATACAGTATGTGATTGCAGCATAGATATTTTGCCAGGCAGGAAAAAAAAACCTAAACTGTGACAAATGATTTTCTTTCTACGCTCTTCAGAGTGATGCTCAACTGATCCCTGGAGGAGGAGGAGGAATCTATTTTTTGTTGCCCTTTTCAAGGAAATCTGGAGTGTGAAGGCCAGCAGCAGATTAGGGCCACTATAGCGGCACTTCAGACACACAGATGATTGCTGTCAGAGCACGGAGGCCGAGCTGCCAGTCGAACGAGTCCATCCACATGAACTGTAGCTGTGATTAATAGGTGTGTGTATGTGTGTGTTTGTGTGTGCCAGAAATTAGTTGATTTTTCATCTCCTGCGCCCCCAGACATTAAGTGAAATGACTCAACTTCATAGTAACTTTTCTACCTTAAAATGAATGCATCTTTGAGTATACAGGAATCCTCTAGAGTTAATTAGACAGAAACAAAATGAAAATTTACTCCTGCTATTGTGTTTATAATAATTAGAATGACTCTCATAAGGAAACGTACCCTGGTTTCCCATGCTGATAGGTTTCACTTAGAATGTTTATGTCAGGTATATATTGCTATTAAGCTAGTTTAACTTACTGATTTTTTTTGTCTGTCACAGCCTAGACATCACTTTTTTTGATGTAGGAAGGCTGAATTAATTTGGACTCTTCTGAGCTTTGTCATTTCGTGCAACTTTCAGAGATCATGACTCATTATTCTTGTGATGACTTGCGCCCAACTTGCGCCCTCCTTGAAGCCTCCTCTGTCCTCCCACTTGGCAGTCAGGCCCACACATCTCAATTTAGCACATCACACAAACTCATGGCTCATCTGATGTAGTGATGTGTCGGTCGCGAACGAACCGGTACAAAGAGCCGGCTCTTTGAAGTGAACGGCTCGAGCCGATACATGTCATTGAGTGAGCCGTTCTTCCCGCCTCGCTCAAGCGCTGGCAACAAAGAGTGGTTATACGTAGTGATTGAGTAGTCTCTGCACCAATGGGCGGTCGCTGAGAACCATGACGCAATCAAACTGGGACTCCACACACACACACCACACACACGCGCGCAATTCAGTTTGCTGAATGCGAAGTGAGCAACTAGCATGCGATCGGTGGACAGACAGACAACGGTGAGAAAGATTTAAAATGAAAAGAAGCAGTATTTGGTCACACTTCAGTCATGTTGATCATGCGAAGGCAGAATGCTTATTTCACACAGTAGGCTATTGTTATTATTACCACGAGGACACATTTGTTAAGACTGTGTGTTTGAATAAAAAGACAAACTAAATGAGAAAAAAACATTGATAAACCCTGGTGCTTTGTAAAACATAAATAATGTATAGGTTGTTAATTAGTTCTTTGGATGGCGTTAGATTAGCCTATCAATTGATTGCAATTACTTAAAATCAATACTACACAATTAATTGTGTGCCCTGCTAATTTTCCTCCATGGGGCCTTGGTAGGATCACGTCGTTGTCAATGCAATGTTACAAGCCAAAATAGTGCAAATTACACTGGGTGGGAACTTATAGGCCTAGTTTAAAAAAGAGCCATTTCAGAGCCAAAAGAGCCGGCTCAGTAAGGTGAGCCGAGCCAAATGTACCGGATCACCAAGAAGAGCCGAAATTCCCATCACTAATCTGATGGTGTCCGGCAGCAGCTTTTGCTACCTTCACCCATAGGGGGGCAGTGTTGGTATGGACCACTCATGCATGTCAGGCAAGACATGATAAATGGATGTGAAGTGAATGTCCCACACAACCTGAGTATCTGTCATAACAACAAAAGGGATTGCTTGTCATGTGTAAAATGCAAATCAGGCTTTGTTTTTATTTCTCAAACTGTAGAATAAGATGGTTTCTGTCCTGCTACACACGAATCAATCATGGACAGAGAAGCAGTAAATCTATCAGGATACTTTAGCAGCCACATAAACAACAACAACAACTGCCCCCCGCAGCAGATACTGCGCAAAACATATCATGTCATAAACATTTCGTGTGACAGGCGTTTTCACATGTTCAGGGGCAGTTTATATCCTGCCTTCTATTTGTATCAGTGCATATGTTTGTGTGACCTATTGCAACTACTGATAAAGGGAAAGGTAACATAATAAACTTAACAATCGGCCCTTTGACAGCCTAATCCCTGCTAATCCTCCACAGCTTATCTTCACACTGTCTTCCTCAAAGAAACACACACATACCCACACGTTCCTGTAAGGCTCAAATAATTATTCTCATTATTGATTAATTAACTGTTCATACAATCATACGATTAGTCGCTTCAAGGCTGAAACAATTAGTCGATTAATTGATTAGTTGACCAACAGAGAACTCCTCCAAAATGATTTAGATAATCTATTAACTGCCTATGTGTTTTTAAAACCATAATGCCAAAAATTCTGTTCCACCCTCTTAAATGTGAAGAATTGCTGCTTTTCTGTGTTTTTATGTCTCTGAAAATGGACTTGGACTGTTGGTCTAAAAGAGCAAAACAAAATATTTCTAAATGTCATCATGGAATATAATTGGCAGATCAACAGATGATGAAAATAATCATTACTTGCTCAGTGCAAAAAAAAAATGTCCAATGATAATTCATACCTGAAAATGCGTATTGCAAGTTAGTAAACTGATGGAATAGATTTCCTGCAGATACTCGGTTTACAGTCCTTTGAAAGAGAGGAAAGCAGCAAATCCTTACATCTGAGAAGTCGTATCCGGGAAAATGAGTTAGTAATTGATTTTGTTTTTTGCTGCGTTGGGCAGTGTAACAAGCTGTAAACACAACATTGACAAATTATCACTGTATCAACTTGATCAGCTAACGTGTTTGCAAACACTTTCCTATTACACATCCAGCAGACACGGAAGCTCATTAGCATTGCTTCAAAAGGCTCTGAAGATCTGAGGGGAAATGCAGCGTTAGTTATAATTCTGTGTTGGTTTGTCACCACGAGCGACTCCTTTCGCATCAGAAATAGTCATTTGGCTCATTGTAAAAAAAATATTGATAAGAGCAGCTTTAACATTTAGTCACTTATCAATATAGTCTGATCAATCCATTAGTCTCTAATTGTCTCCAGAAACTCCTCTCTCATGCTTCGTCTCTCATCTTTACAAAAGCAGCGCGATCAAAGGCACAACATGCTTTCTAATAACCTCTTCTTGTGATGCTGTGTATTTTGCCGATTGCAAATTTTTGGCCGACGTGTTTGCTCGAGGGTGGGTGGTGAAACACTTCTTCTCCTCCTCTCTCCTCCCCCCTCACCTCCCTCTTTTTGGACACACACTGGTGGACGGAGGGCAGGGAAAAGAGGGAAGGGGATGGGGAGAGGAGGGAGGGTGAGGGTACAGAGAGGGGGTCACCATTGAGTTGTCCACCCACACGAGGCCCCCTCTGGTCACCTGCGTGGGTTTGGGCCAAAAGAAAGGCGAGGATGCACACACACACACACACGCACACACACAGAGGGACACACACACAAAAAGAACAAAACAACGACAGCTTTCTAACCCCAAACGTCAAATGTGGCAAAGGAGCTCGGAATAAAAGCGTTTTAAATTAGCAAGAAACTTCCTCAAAACTACAGAAAGGGTCATTGTGAGTATCCTTAAAAGCACTTCAAAATAGAGGAGAGTTTAGGCAGCGAGGGAGGCGGCAGAGAGATGAAAAAAGCTCTCAAAGCACTTGGCTGTGGCATGATCTTCAAAAAAAAAAAAAAGGCTAGTTTATCATAATTAGCATTGTTCCAGACTGTCAAACCCGTGAGGCACGGAAAACAATGCACTCCCCGATATTTTATTGAGGACTTATGGTAAATTACTTGATGTATAATTATGTGAGCCGGGCAGATTCTGTCCTCACTGTCTCCTCCTACATCCCATCTGCCCTGTGTGTCCAGAGTGTGGGTGACTGAAGTAGCTGCGGGGGGGATGAGGAATTATTGTGGAAAATTATAAGAAAACTTGTGATGTAACAGTCTGAGTTGCACTTCTGCTGTTCAGGCCCCGACGCTGTAACATCCCCGGCCTCCAACTGAATGAGTAGCGGATGATGAAAAGAGGGGAAAATATAGAATTAAAGGACCCCTGTGACATCAGGAAGCGCCCAGAGGTATTTCAGTCTGGCAGAGCTCACTCCTGGCCGGGGAGACTCCGGAGGATACAGCGAGCCAGGAGAGGTGAGGAGAACAGAGGGGAAGAGTGTTAGAGTGGTAGAAAGAGAAGTATTTTTAGGGTGGTCTGTTATCTGCTGAGACGAGGCCGTGCGGTATCACAGCCGGGTCACATCGCTGAGGGGGGAAACAGCACGGGCTCTCCGCCGAGACGGCAGATAAGGAGGAACAGAACAATGAGATTTCTCTCTCTGTGTCTCAAACACACACTGCCTACGTCCACCAAAACACACACTCGCCCTCTCATAACCACATCCACAGGAAAGACACATTGCAGCTTCGCTCTCACACATCCTCTCACAGATACTTAGAAACCCTCAGACGTGTTAAGAGATCACATCAGAATGGAGCCTCGGCGCTCCGCAGGTGACCTGAGAGTGTGTTATTTGTCTTTTGACTGACAGACAAAAACCAACATTATCGTACAATCTCTTCACTCAAATGTTGATCTCTCTCATCCTCTCTCTCTCTCTCTCTTTCTGCCTCTCCTCTATTGTCGCCCTCTGAAGATGTAAATGCCAGCAGAACAGATGGATGGAGAGAACATCTCATCACTCTGACACCGTGTTTATGCAATCGCACACAAACACGCCACACTCGGCGTACGCGCACACAAACACTCATATACGCTCTGAAAGCAAGATGCTGATGGAGATTTCCTCAGTCATCAAAGTGAGCACATGATGCACAGCGCGCACACACAGGCAGACACTTTTGGTGTTTTGGTGTTTTTTGATGCAACCTTCTGTTCGCTTCTTCCTTTGTTTATACTAAACACACGCACAAACACGGACGCACATCCACCACACACATGCACACGTGAAGTGAGTCATTTGCCAGACTAGCAGCTGTTCTGGAGAGAAGTGGGTACGAACAAAAACGCCTTGGACATGCTAATGACGCTTTGTCGACCCGAGTTCAACCACAGACAGTCACACTGTACAGATTTAGAAAATCTGACTATTATCTGTCATATAGCCCAGAGAATATCAGTCTAGTCGTATGAATATTAAATGGTTTTAGCTCCCAGTACGATGTAAGCACTCTGTGTAGGACTGCAAGCCAAATGAAACCCTAACTCGCTCCAGGAATATCTTAGCGAGGCTTTGAGGGAAGATCCTTTTTCAACACCCAACACCACCCCCCCACCCCCTCTCCACCACCACCACCACCCACCCACCCAATCAAATCCTCACTGGCAGTGCGCTGCTCCTCATCTCTCTTCTCCGCTTCTTTTGTTCATCTCTCAGCCGCCCACACACCTACCGTCCCTCGGGCTTTTCTCTTTACACTCTCGCACACATGCATGCATTTACATTTGGCTACTTCGTATGTACTTTGCTTTATTTCTATCTGTCCTTTCTGGTCTCTTCATCATTATTAGACACTTGGAGATAGGCTATGTTTGTGTGTGTGTGTGTGTGTGTGAAGGCAGGTTCACATGTGTGCCCATACAAACAAAAACAGACACAGGGCCTATATTTAGTGCTTTACAATACAGATGTGTGGGCAGCAGCCATCTGGGGCCCCAAGTCGAACAAAAAGTAAGTGTGTGTATGTGGGTTTCTCTGTGTGTAGATGTGTGTTTGTGCAGCGTGGGGCTTAGGGCCAAACTTAAAGTAGGGGTTTGAAGCTGGGGGCCCGTTGTGGAAACCCCCCTCCAGAGAGCTGGGAATCTCAAGGGAGAGTGGGAAAACATCCCGACGGTCATCAATCAAAACTTCGGTGACACAAATGACCAGAAACAAGGGAGCGTTCTCCATCCATGTCACTGTGTCACCTCCGCCCCACAGCCATGTCCCACCCACCTGCGCCGCTGCCCCTATAGGCCCTCGCCGTACGCCGCCCGATGCGATTGGCCCGTCGGTCCCCGGGCGAAATCGTGAGCCCGTCTTGGCTAATTGGGTCTTTGTGATTGCGCAGTCTGTCGTGGCGCTGGGGGAGAATGAAACGTGAAAACGGTATTATGGTGGATGAGGGAAGAGTGGCAGGTCGAATCGGGGGAGATCGTTTTTGGCGTCTCAAAGCGCCAGATGCTCTTCCTGGGTCCATTATGATGCCTTACAGGGGATCGAGATGGTTTCGGCGTAGCAACTGGGAAGACACAAAGCGAGATGGAGACCGGCCAAGATGGAGACTCACGCAAGCACATACATGCAAATGGGACATATAGTCCCCTGGTTAAAACACACTCCTTGAAATCAACACTTGCTGCTCGAAACTCTTTGTCGGTCGATTTAAACAGAGGTTATGAGTCCTCGCCTTCGCACATGTCAAACAAGGACTGAGCCACATGGAGCACTTCTGCGTTTCACCTTTTGGGCTTAAAATGTACATCAGATAAAGTAAAACCCCACTGGATCAATGCAAATGAAAGTCTTCTTCACGCTGTGCCTCCATCGAAAGCGATTGTTCACTCTGTGAGAGAGAAGAGAAGTGTAGGAGGACGGGTCATAAGCCTGCTCTTTGTTTGCTCCACCACGCTTCGACACGAGGCCGCAGTCATGTGCCTTTTTTCTTTAGATCCGCCTTATTGTTAAAGAACACACCTGCTCCTCTTTCTCTATTATGCTCATACTTGCTGCAGTTTAGTGATGAAAATTATAAATGTGTTGACAGCTTGTGAAGCTCTTTATCTTATTAGCCTTAAAATATCCAGCCTCCTGTGAAAGCATTCATTGGGTTTCTTCTCCTTCCTCCCCCCCCCTGACAGCCGTCAACAGGTGGCGCTGCAGTCACACTCTTCGGTGCTGTGTGCTCCTCAGGACAAAGAGCCTCCAACAGCATCAGCTCCCAAACAAATTCAAGCCCTTTATGGGGAAATTGTGACACATTCATGTTTTGGTATTCATGTGACAGGTTGAGGTGATTTTTTTTTTTTTTTTTAAAGAAGCCATGATGTGATGTTTGATGACCTCATGCCTTCAGGGTTAAAGATGCTGAATGTGCTTATGTAAAGGTGCATTTGTTAACTTTACTCTTCATTATATCTTAGATCAGTGTTTCCACAGTGGGGTCCTGACCTGTCCTACCTGGAGAGTGTGTCCAGGTTTCTCCATCATTTCATAATTTAAACTTGTTATAGTTTATAATCAGGAAAGTGTGCTATCTCTTCTCAGGTTCCTCTGTTTTAATCCCTACAAATAAATCCACCAAACTCAATCCACAATTTCCAAAAATCCACTCCACTGTGGAATCCACTTGCCTCCTTTAGATAAACAGACAACCTAGAGATGGTGCATTGATCCTGATGTGATCCTCAGCGCTGTGTGTCACTCGGCTCATGTCATTTGAATTAGCAGTGAGAGAAGCATGTGAGTCTGTGAGACCGCCCCAATATCCACTGCTGCATCCAACGCGCTTCCACACTTGGGTTCATTCACACACACTTTTCCCACCGGGATGGAGCAGCCAGCGCGCACAGGCAGCCGGGAGCACGCAACGGCACACATGGCTGCGAGTCGACTCTTGTCCACTTTCATCTGGATCGTAACGTTAGTTTCGAGTTCGAGGACGAGGATTTATCCACCTAACGAAGGTGAGTGTGGAGCGGAGCGTCTCGAGCCGCGGCCGCCGCTCCTCACTGCGCGCCGCCGCCGCGTGCGCGTCCGGGGATGGAGCGGGGCGAACATGCGTGAGGCTGGAGCAGGCACAAAGTTGGATTATGGGGGAAATATCACATTTGTTGTACGTTTGTTATTTGTCCTGGTTGGTTCTCCTGAGTTGTGGCCCCAAGGAGTTGCAGTTGCATGTTCTGTCTTTGCAGTGCTGTCATGCAATTTTTTTTGGACATAATGAAGTTTAGTGTCACTCATCTTTTATTCAAACCTCAATAGTTTGGGTTTTGGGTAGTTTCTGTGTGCATAAATAAGGTTTTAATTAAAGCTGGAATTTGAAATGATGCAAACTCTTTATTTGATATCATGCAATGGAGATGGCAGTTATTATTTAAAATGTTTATTCATAATAGCAAATAGAGTGAATATATAAACACCTTGCTGTTATTTGTCCCAAGATGAATATACATGTATTTAGTGATAATTTTGTGGTGTGGTTGAAAACTTCAAAGAGCAAAAATTTAACTCATTTCTCATCTTTAAGATTTTTATTTATTTATTTGTTTATTATATTGAACCTGTAGGCTGTTTGCCCTTAAACCACCTGCATGTGTGTGTGTGCATCTTAGTGACCCTGCTGGATACCAGGACAGTGCCAGGAGAGCTGAAATGGGCAGCCAGTCCTTCAGAGGGAGGGGTGAGTGGGAGCTTCTTCTTCTTTATTTCTTTCTTTTTTTCTTCTTTTTCTTCTTCTTTTTTTTCTTTTACAGATACACTGTTTACAACCTGTTCTCTCTTTGGAAAACACACTCACTCCATCTCTCACTCACACACACACTTGGTCTGGAAACTGTAAAGAATCATCCCACAGATTTTGAAATGTGCTGTTGTTCACCAAGCCTAAGTGCTAATATGAGATTGCTGGCGTCGTGTTTGGCACGCGAGAAGGCATAAACCAGCTTGGTGGTGGGTGTCATTTTTAAGGAATTTTTACTACCATGCAGTTGCCAGGATGAATCCTGGAAATATCTATTTTATATCGTATCCTCTCATCTTTTTGTACTTTTGGTTGCTGGTACATTGTGATCTGCCATCTATGTGCCCTTCCTCTTCCTCTTCCTCTCGCTCTCTCCCTTTTTGCTCAGTTTTTCTTTCTCCCCTCTTTGTTGGTTTAAGAGTTATTGGTGAACTTGACTCTTATTCCTTCAGTCACCATGCTCTCATTCTCTCACATGCTGCTTGATTGACGGGGTCCTGGTCTGCACGCACTGAGCTTTTGATTACAGGCACCCCCCACCTTCCGCATCAGCTCCACACACACACACATACACACAAAACACCATCTCTGTATGGTTGGGGCAAGTGCAAAGCTTTTTTTTTCCTCTGACAGCTGTGATTTCTGTCTGCTGACAAAGACTCCAAAAGAGACTAGACAAGGAGGCATCATACCCCATGACAGCCTTTTTTTTTTTAAACAGCTCTCTCCCTCAATACACACATATCTTGCAAAGACACACACGTCCCCTACATACAACAACACGCAAACACACACAAAGACGTGACCATGTGCTCATGCTCACTCATGCGTACACACTGTACATAGAGCAGTGCACAGGCTAAAGAGTTGGACCGATGGTGGATTTTTGAGGCCAATACCAATGTTGATTTTTGAGAACACTAAGAAAATATGACAACTGATGTTTAAATATTAAACTTTATCGTCAAAAATGACACATAGACTGTATCAACAGTAAACCTCAATGGAATCGAAAGTAAATAAAATAATAAAATCAGTTTAAAAAATATAAATAATGGACATGAATCAAGAAAAGTTAAGGTCAAATGTACATGTAGGCTTTGACATTTACTGCACTGCCATTTCTTTTTCCACATATGCCAGCATGTGTCTACACCAATATTCATTTATCAATATGTTTGTAATAAACCAACATTGGCCAGTATGATCAGCCCTGATGACATATCGATCAGGCTCAATTAGACACACACTCACACACAGATCCCCCAACACACACACACACACACACACACACACACACACAGACACACACACACACACAGACACACACACACACACACACACACACACACACACACACACACACCCATTCTGACATTCCCTGACTCTCCCTCTCTTTCTCTCTCTTTCGACACGGCGCATTTAGTGTGTATACAGCTCTCACTAGAGCAGATTATTATTCAGTGGCAATAAAAAGCCAATTTGGAGTTGGGAGGCTCAGCGGTCATTTGAAGGGTCACAGTACAAGGCAAATAGTCGGCTCTATTGAGATGGATGGTGCAGCGAAGGTTGAGCCCGCTTCACTTGTATGGAAATGTGCCTGTAAAAACCTTGGAGTCGCAACAAATCTGAACCACTGTCCACTGCAGAATATTGATGCAAGAATGAACGGTGGCCCGAGAGCTTTCAAATGACAGCAGTGAATTAGAGGAGAGGCGCCCCAGCATCTGAAATGTATTTGATCTTGATTTTCTGTATTTATGAGGGGAAGAATTTCCTCAAGTGGATAGAAAAGCACGACAAGTTGTCCGCAGCCAGTGTGTTTTTCTGGTCATCATTTCTGACTTAAAGCTTGTGTCTGCTACAGCTAAAGATAGGGTTTAGTGAAGTTTAGAGTCAAACTTTATATTATAATACTGGTTTCAATTCATGCCAGTACAGCAAGAAAATCAACTCTCAGAGACTCTAACCTTGCTGTAATCACCCAAGTAAACATTTCGCCTCATCTATTTTTGGTCAAGATTACATCATTATTTGCAGCTGCCACCAGGGACTGTTTTGAGAAGCTTTGCATTACACTGCTTTTCAGAAACTCTGACATCTGAAACGTCAGAATCAGCAACCTTTTAAAAACAAGATGCTTCTACACTCGCATTATCTTATTCACAACATCGGTGTATATTGTTTCAGTTTCTGACAAAATCACTTAAAAGCATTGCTACATGGCAGCTAATTATTGCATTTTAGATGCCAGAGTTTATTGAATAAGAAAAAGGTCTGACTTGCTCTTAACTGCTTTACCTTGTGAAATTTTCATAACTCTGACAATGAGTGTTTACTGGTTAATGAGCACTTTGATGAGGCGTCTGTTGAAAGCGGTGGATGCCCAGAAATATTTATGGTACATATTTTGAAGTTAGTAGTAATACATGCATGCATGTGTATTTGTTTCCAGTGGGAGGAAGTGAGTATTATGGATGAGAAGAACATCCCCATCAGAACGTACCAAGTGTGCAACGTCTTAGAACCCAATCAAAACAACTGGTTGAGGACAGACTGGATCCCACGGTCCGGTGCTCAGCGGGTCTACGTTGAAGTCAAGTTCACCCTGAGAGACTGTAATAGCCTGCCAGGGGTCACCGGCACCTGCAAGGTACGAAAAAACATACTGATAATGTCTTGACAGAGCATCATGGTCAATGTATGGATGTGAGGCGCAGAAGAAAATTAGATAACAAGGACTTTAGATAAAGGCATGACTTCTTTAACATGTTAACTTTTATGCTCATTAGTTAATGGACAGACTGCTGCTAATGGAGCTTTATAATATATTACAGCTGCTGGTTATTCAAGCACAAAGCCCCCTTTGACTCATTATCATATTAAGAGAAAAGATGAGCCCTGATGATGATAAATAGACGCCTCAGTCTGACTTTTTTTTTTCCTGTCCCTTTTGTCTTGCAGGAGACATTCAATCTGTACTACCACGAATCAAACGAAGACAGAGAGAGCTACATCAAAGAGAGCAGCTTCATTAAGGTGGACACTGTGGCAGCAGACGAGAGCTTCACCCAGGTAACACTAAACAACTGAGTCAGGCTTTGAGTTCTTTATCCTGCCTCCTCCGCTCACTTTAATTTGCTCTTATCTTGGAAATAAAACCCCCTGTGGCACTTAGCTGTGATTTTTTTATTTGTTTTACAAGCACTTTTATCTTGGATGTCCATTCTGCCATCCCAGGAATGTTGGCAGGGTGCTTTCGCTTAGTCTTTACTAAAATTACTTCTGATTTTAGCATTGTAGGCATTACAGCTTATTTTACCTTTGCAATCGATAGAAGTCGATCTGGATGAGAGCCAAATGCTGAAAATGTGAAGATCAGCCGTGGTTCAATAACAACTCCCACTTTAGGTTGAACAAGCAATTTGAATTAACAAGGCCTGACACAGTTTACTGCAAATTTCATTAATGTAACTGCACTGTCTTCCCGTCCAGGTGGATGTCGGTGACCGCATCATGAAGCTGAACACTGAGGTGCGAGACGTAAAAGTGACGACCCGTAAAGGTTTCTACCTGGCCTTTCAGGATGTTGGCGCCTGCATTGCTTTGGTTTCCGTTAGAGTTTTCTACAAAACCTGCCCGCTCACTGTCCGCAACCTGGCAACTTTTCCCGATACCGTTACCGGGGCTGATACGTCTTCCTTAGTGGAGGTCAGGGGGTCTTGTGTCAACCAATCAGAAGAGAGAGAGGAGCCTAAAATGTACTGTGGTGCTGATGGAGAGTGGTTGGTTCCTATTGGTGGATGTCTCTGTAACCCAGGATATCAAGAGAAGAGCGGCACATGCAAAGGTAAGAGATGCTGAGCACGACAGAGCCACTGTATCGTAATTTGTTGTTGTTTGTTTTTGTGACGGTCTGACTCATCGTTGCTACAAGCTTTCTGGTCCACTTGTGTTGCCACTTCCCATGTCTCTATGAGTAAAAGTCATTAGTAATCATGATTTTCTTTGTGTTGTAATTGGCACCTGTTTGATTATAATGTGGATTGTTTTCTTTATTTTTAAGGATTGTCTTTAGCATTCGTGTCATCTCAAAGAGGATAGTCACATGGGTTTAACCTTGCAGTGTGTTCCACAGCACCACAACACATTAATCATTGTGGATGTTTTTTCCACCTTTTTTACAGAATGATAATGAGTTGTGACAGATAATTCTTCTGGGCAAATGTTGTTTAAAGACAGGTTGGCAATACAAAACTGTTACAAATTACAATCCATTAGAGTTGCTTCCTTTTTTTTTATATTTATGTATTCCCTGTGTGGTTGGCAGACAACCAGTGAAGCATCTATAAGATATAACATGTTATTCACATGAGCTTTAAGAGTTGCTGGAAGGTGATTTTTGTTACCTTTGGACAGATCCAGGCTCACTGTTTCCCCCTGTTTCCAGTCTTTGTGCTAAGCTAAGCTAACAGCCTTTTGACTGCAGTCTTATTTTTAATAGAAAGTCATGAGAATGGTATCGACCTTCTCATCTAACTCTCTTGGAGGAAAGCAAACAAGCATATTTTACCAAGATGTCAAACGATTCCTTAAAATATTCATCTGTGCTGGTTGCAGGAGATAGCACTAACTATCATTAATTTTTCAGTCAAAAAACTGGAAGGCATTTTTCTCTACAGTCTGTACTTTTTGAAAAGTAGACCTCAGTAACTTAGAGCAATCACATTACGTTATTAGAGTTTAATGCATTCAAGATGTGAACAGTTTTTTAAGTGCTGCGCTGAGTATTAGGAGAAGCTTACAGGTCTCAGTGTGAGGTGTGCTGACATAACAACAGCCATCTGGACAAAAATGTCTTTCTATCACTTACAAACGTGGTCTGAACTTTACGGTAACAAATATGCAAGCTGTTCACACCTCTCAGCAACATACATGTGGCGTGGATGACATGAAATGTTTGCAAGTGACTGTTGTGATAGTGACGACTACTAAATGTGCGCGCTTGTGTGAGAAAGTGGGGTGGACAACAGACTCGGTGGAGACACTTTTACAATATGGCCTCACTCCCCCTATTCAGTGACATATACAACAGACACACAACATGTTCGCTCACACACACACACGCAGATGGACAGAGACCAATAGAGAAAAGGGAAAGCGACTCACTGATCTGCTCCCTCAGTTTTATTTATGAAGCCTATCCCAGCAGGCTAATTGTATAACAAACAGGCTCATAATTCAAACGGAAGAGAAGAGATGCTGAGAGAGAGAAAGACGGGGAGATGGACATAAAGCGAAGGATGCAGTCGGTGCCAGTTGGTGATAAAGAGGGGGAGAAAAACTTGACTTTTTTTCCCCTTGCAACAAGAGCGGTAGCCAAAATACGCTATGTGACAAATGTTCTCTAAAACCTTCACCCTGCTTGCCCCGATTGTTCTTTCTGAAAAGAGGAGGAGGTTTGCCGGGTGGTCCCTGAGGCCTGAAAGATGTTCCTCCTCAACTAGATTTAGGAGAGACCCTTGACTCTGCTGAACCTCCAGCAGATGTGAAGTGCCATCTATCTATCTGCTGCTCTCCTCTCCGTCTCCGCGCTTGCTGCCTGTCAGCGTTGTTGGCCTGGGCTCAGCTGCCTCAGTGGAAATCCATCAAAGTCTGGATGAATACCGAATGCTGCTCAGCGAAAACTCTGACCCTGCATTATTGGATGGACGCCTTAACGCTTCTCTCCATTTTAAGTTCGAAATTTAGAGAGAGAAACAGAGAGGGAGGGCCGAGCGGGATGGAGGGAGAAGGCAGATAGATTTGAGAGGAGATTTAGATTACCTGTCTCTCTTCCTGTCACTGGATCTTCTAGACCCATGTGCCTTCACCCAGTGTAACAGACTCTAGTAAAGACAGATCGACAGAGCTGAGTGAATGTAGCTTGGACAGAGACACCTGTGATTACGGCTGGGTTCATACTGAGCAATGCGGAAAAAGGACTCACTTAATGCACCAGTTGACTTAAAGGAAAGAAAAGAAGTAGTCAAGCACATATAACCGCCTATATAACAGCAACGGTTTCTTCACTTTGGTTTTTGTACTGAATAAACAATCATGTTTACCAGTTAGTTTTTGAGCAGAGCCAGACAAGCTGTTTCCCCTTGTTTCCAGTCTTTATGCTAAGCTAACCTTCTCCTGACTTCCTGCTAATGCACAATGTCATCAATTTTCTCATCTAACTCTTGGCAAGAAAGTAGTGAGTGGCGAGTGTGTGTATTTCTCGAAACTACTCCTTTAATTTCATTCACAATATACTTAAAATTATAGCATAAAGTCCAGACCAAAACATAGAAACGTGTAATAGAAGCTAAATGGAAATTGTTAATTCAGCTTTGTCAGGTTTAAGAGCTTGTCATATATGTCATATGTCTTAGATAGATTGTTATTTACAGCAAATTTTGGCGTTTCTTCTTCCAGAGTCCGAGTGCAACAACTGTGTAATTATTTCGTCTGTCTGGCTTTTTGCATTTCTGCTCTCCCAAAGACTCCTTTTGAGATGAACTTAAACAAGAATAGACTGAGCTAAAGCGGTGAAATGTGAAAAGTTCATTTTCAGTCTTGACACAGAGTAATGAGGATGGAGAGGATGAGAGGAGAAGCTCTGGAGAGGAAGAAGGGATTAGATGTTGAATGGGGCGAGAGGGGGATTGAAAGAAGGCCACTGACAGCAGAAGGCATCAATACAGAGCTGCCCCTCCCCCCGCTGGGGGTTCGTCATCGGGTGCAAAGGGGGCGAGTAGAGAAACACAAGAGAGTGGGAACTCCCCCTCTTTTCTAAACCCGTGGTTAAGACCGAGGTCATGACTGAGCCCGATGAAGACGTCAAAAACTATGACTGACAGCCACACACACACATACACAGAGAGAGAGTGTTAGCTGCAGAGTGCAGGGTCATGACCGAGGTAGATGAAGACGTCAAAAGTTTGACAGCTGCAATCCGTCTGGGAGGATCGGAAACGAGGGAGGAGAGACAAGAGGCAGAAAGAGGAGAAACAACAGAGAGAATTTGAAATGTGAACGGACGGAGAGGCGGAATGAAAGAGGAGCCTTCTGCTTTTTTTGTTTCACCGTCTCTCTCTCCACTGGCCTCCTTTTTTCTCTGTCGTCTGATTCTGCTCAATTCTGCTCACTGCCTGGGAGGCTTGGAATGTTTCTCACTGTGCGTTTCTGTGTTCTCCCGGCGTCCAGAGAGATTTCATGCTTGTGCTTCTTTCCAACGCACCTGCAGTGTCTCGTCAAACGGCAGAAAGCGTTTTGGACGAGAGTGATGAAAAGAGGGAGGGAGACGAGAGAAAGACAGCGACACTGAAAGAGAGATGACAGAAAGAAAGAGTGAGCGGATGATAGAAAGAGTGCGTAATCGCTGTATTCAGTCCCTCTAATTATTGCATCGCGTTTCTGGACTCTGGACATGTTGGATTGCTGATTTAGAGTGTGTGTGTGTATCTGTGTGTGTGTACTGTATCTCTGATTTTCTGCCTGACAAAGCCCCCCCTCCCATATACTCACAGTTTGGAGGACTGCCCAGGAATGCCTAGAGAAGAGTGTGGTGGGGCAAACAGAGAGGGAGGAAGAGTGTGTGTTTGTGTGTATGCGTGCACGTATGGCAGGTGACAAAGCAGCCAAAGGAATGGCACAAGTGATTGTGTGAAGCAAGCCAAACCCAGGTGGGGGGAATGGTTTGCATTCCACCATCACAATCAAAGCGTGTGTGTGTGTTTTTTCCGAGTGTGTGTCTGTGCTATTGTTTCCTTCTCCCAGGTTGTTCTTAATGTAGAAGAGGTTTGCCAGCTCCACCAGTCCGTCTGTAGCTCTCTGGCGTAGGAACAAGCTCAGCTCTGCCTCTCTGTCTCTCTGTCTTGCTCTCATTATCCTTCCTTTCTCTTCCTCAACTCTTCTCCCTGATCCACGGTCAGGGGTGGGGGTGCTGCTGCTGGTGGCAAGGGGGGGCTGATCTGACTGTGATGGGGAGGAGGGTTATTGTTGTAGAGCCCCTTTCACATGCTAATGTCCGGGCTGGCACACACACACACACACACGCACACACATATTTCTCTCTAAACCACCAGTTTTTGTGAGTATTTGAATTTAGACAAACCTAAAGCTGCAGCTTCCACTGAGCACATTCCTAAGGTTTGAAATGCAAAGTGATGCGAGAAAGCAGTGCCCTTGTGAGATTTGAGATGAATTTGATAGGAAGCTCTGTAGGAATGTGAGTTCGGCAGTCCTTTCAATGAAGACGTACAGTAGGGGGAGAGATAAGAATCACGCCTTATCTCCAGCCTTTCTGTGGGTTTTAATTAACAGGGCATGACCCCTGTGATTAATAGTGTCCCGCCTTCTCGTGTGACACTCCATCAATCCGTCCATCCATCCGTCAATCTGTCCCTCCCTCCATCCATCCATCACAGAGACAGGTGTCAGACTGGAGCGGTCGGGGGTACTTCCTCCATCTACACCCCTCTGCTGGGAAGGAACAAGGGATGATGACAGATAACAAGGGGTCAAGGAGAATACACACACACACACACACACACACATTCAAACAGTGTGCCGACAAGGCTCTTAGTTGGATTCGCAGTGAGCTGCATTTGCATTTTAGGTAGCAGAAGAATGCATATGCAAATGCAGACAATGCTGATAATAATCAAAGGGCACCTTCCCCTCCGCTTCTTCTCCCTCCTCTTCACTCGTTCCCTTTTTTCTCTCTCTTCACCTCTTTATCTCTGGCTCCTTGTCGGTCTTTTTTTTTTCTCTAGCTGCCTCTCCCAGCCAACCTTGCCCATCCTTTACGTTCTCTGTCACTTTCTCTCACTTGTCTCAAGCAGACGAGCGGCAGATTATTCCCTCCGCTGCTAACAGGCAAAATCTGAACATGCTCATGGACACGTATCTAAACATGCCTATGTCTTATCAGTGTGTGTGTATTAGTGTCCACATCCCTTTCAGTTTGCTGTTGGAGCTCAGGCTCTTTGCGTGGCCCTTGGTAGCGTAGGGTTAATGTCGGGTTAATGACACCCTCATGAGCTCTTATTCCAGGTCAGCAGCGCTCCCCCTGCCACCCTCTCTCATGGAAACCAAAAAAAAGGCACAAAAGCCTACAGACAACAGAGAGAATAGAGACATGAGAGGCTGCTGAAGGAAGTTTATGGCTTCAAATACTTGCTCCTTTCTTTCTCTTCCTCCTCCATTCTGTCCTCTGTGTTGGAGACAAGGATGGAGGTTTGGGGGACAGAGACAAAGGCAGTGCGCTGTCCCCCCGGCAGGGTCTTGCTAAGCCCTATAATCAACCCTTAAGTCCATAGCAGGTCAAATACTTTTCTCTGTCTTTCTCTGTTTAAATTCCCACTGTTTCCCGTCCACGGCTTGTGAACCCACGTTGATGATTGAAAACAAAGGAATGCGCACAACAGCAGGCCAGTGATAATACTGTATTTTTATCTCGCATTTGACGATATCAACTGACACATTATGATGAGTCATTCACGACATGAAAGCCAACCTTATCAGCTGTAAATGTGTTTATGGATTTACAGGTTTGGAACGCACAGTTTCCACTTGCACGTGTTTGTGTGCGGTCTCATTTGGATCGGTATCGATATGGAGCCATAAACGCTGCTAGTTGGCTTCAGAGCTTTCTGGCAGTTTGACACTCGGGAGAGGAGAGGGATATAGGGAGATACGACAAGAGCGAGGGAGTTATCAGAGACACAAAGCCAGATAAGTAGAGGTCGAGGAGGAAGTGCGCGAGGAGCGAATGAGGGAGGTTGTGAAAAATGTGAAAGCGAGGGCAGATGAGTGTGTGAAAGAGCAAATCTACGGAGGCTCACACAGATGGGGCAGGATGGTCGGTGTGAGTAGATTACAGAGGAGACTTCCTCCCTCTCATCTACTGATGAGAGTGTCATAAAGCACCCTGACACACTCAAACACACACACACATGCACGCACACACATCATTCCCACATTCCTCTCCACTCCCACTGGGATGTCTTCATCTCCCTTGGAAATGTGAAAGGGTTGGAAAAAAAAAAAAAAGGAGAGAGCCGGGAAAGATGGTGGGATTGAGGAAGGAGAGTGAATAGGGTGTGATGATGAAAAAGAAGGTGTTAAAAAAATGATTGCACTAGAAACAAATGAAGGATTTCCTTCTGAAATTAACGAGAGAAAAAAATGTCTCTAACCAGCCACGCTTTGCCATCTCTTTTGCTTCACCAGTGGATGTCAAGCAGTATAATTATGCACTCATTTATTGTATTGTTACTCTGTCAATGCATGAATTCCTTGGTATACAGAGAGAAGATTTCTCTCCCTCCACTCCCCCTCTGTCTCTCTCTCACCCTCTCTCTTTCTCTGTTTCTCCTCTTTCATATATTTAAATGTCAATTATATTTGTGTGGGCTGCCGGCACTGTGGAGTTTTGATGTATTCAGTTCTAGTGTTTCTGGTTTCTGTGTGTGTGAGTGGGAGCTCATCACTAAGTGTTCTTTTAGGTGTTTCTGTCAAAATCAAAGATAAAAGAAGTCACAGTGCCCCTCCCCTTCATGCTATATCTGTTTCTCTCTTTAGATTTTCTTTACAGTTGTTTGTCTTTGGATTGAAATGCAGCTCATGTATTGATTAGCTTGTTGTCTGGGCTGTCTGAGCTGTCAATATGGAACACAACAAAGAGTGTATCAGGGGTCAGGGGTCAGCAGGCCTGAAGTCAATGCTGACTGCATTGCTTTCAGACCACACCAGGGTCGACTTCAATTGGCAAAAATAACATAATAACTAACAACTAATAACATTTTCTTGCGTGTTTTCTCATAAAACATTTCCAAACCAATTTTTGGAATATGTTGATTTTCAGTGGGACAACGTTAAACCATAAATTTGCCTGTGTGATTGTGCACATTAGGGCAACTAGTGATTTATCTTCATCTGTGATTAATCTGCTGATTATTGTCTTGATTAACTGAACAACTGTAGCAGCAACAGCAAAATAATTCAACTTCTCAGAGCCTGTGTTGACATATTTAATTTTTTTTTTTTTCAAACCATGAGGTCAAAAAAAGTTCAAGACAGAAAAAACTGAAAATATTTACATTTTATGAGCTATACCTTAAACAATGACTCAGTTTCCTAAATTCTCATTAATTTTCTGTCAATTAATCAAACATGTACAAACCAGCTTCCAAAAACGTTCAGATGCTGTGTAAAACATAAATACAATAGAATGTGGTAGTATGTTAATTCTTTTTGACATATATATATATACTTTACTTTAATATACTTTATTAAAACAGCACAAAGACAATATATCTAATTTTCTACCTCATCAAATTCATTGATTTTTGTAAATATCTGCTTTTTCTGAATTTGATGGCAGAATCATGTTTCAAACTTCTTTTTACAGGAGCAACAAAAGACTGAAAGTTGTGGACTGATCCAAAAACACCTGTTTAGATCATTCTACAAGTAAACAGGTTCATTGGTAACAGGTGATATGATCATAATTGGCTATGAAAAGGGCATCATGGAAAAGCTGAGTTGTTTACAAGCAAGGATGGGTCGAGGTTCAACACTTTGTCAAACACATGATCCTTTTTAGTGTCGTGCATAAACTCTGAGTCACTCTGACCAGTTTTTATCAACATCTTCTGATGCCGGTGTACGTGGCTTTGTATCCAGCTGGCCTGGCATTGTTACTGAGGTGGAGTTTGAATCCCTTTGTCTCTGTCCCCCTGCAGCCTGCTCTGCTGGTTTTTACAAGGCCAGGTCTTCAGCTGCAGGATGCGCTAAGTGTCCTCCTCACAGCCACTCGCTCAGAGACGGGGCGACTGTCTGTGACTGCCACTCTGGATTCTTCCGGGCTGACAGCGACCCTCCCTCCATGGCCTGCACCCGTAAGAACACACAAACACACACACACACTAGTAAAACTATAGATAAGTAAAAACACAGACAAAATGTGTGTGCATTTCGTGCAAATAAAAGCAAAAAAAGCGTGCTCATTGTCTCCCCAACTCTCTATCTCTACCAAACAGAGGGAGACACAAACTTGTCTGAATGCCACCCCTGTTTCATGATCCCATTACTTATGACTAAGCCACCATCTACATCCTGTCTGGGAGTGATAACTAAAGACATTGAGAAGTGAATAAATGTCCCCTCTCTCCCTCTCTCTCTCTTGCTCTCTCTGTCTCTCTCTCTAAGTCTCTGAGTTGGTCCTGTGTGACAGACTTGGAGACTTCGGTCTGTGTGTCATAAACTTAATTATGCCTATATACGGCACATGGTTTCCTTGGCCTGGGAAAAATGAAAACACACACACATACACACATACTCTGTCTCTCTGCCACACACACACCAAAAAGAAATACCGCAGAAGAAAACATCCAGCCCATCAAAAACATCTCTGAACAGTATGGTTTTCAGTCTGATGCCAGATGTCTACATTTCAGCTTGTGCCAACAGCTCGTTGCAAACCCCCCCCACACACACCCCGTACACGTCTACTTCCATTATGTGCAATGTATGATGTAAGCTTGGTTATCCCTGTTTCTTCTCCAGAGCCACCGTCAGCCCCACAGCAGCTCATCTCTGTGGTGAACGAGACCTCGGTGGTCTTGGAGTGGGCCCCCCCTCGCCGCCTTGGAGGACGAAGTGATACCAGCTACAGTCTGGAGTGTCTCATCTGTCAAACAGGGAGCCACAGTCAGACAGGCAGTAAAGCCCTTGCCAGGAATCGCAGCATCTCCCAGCCTGAGGCGCAGCACAGTGGCCTGGGGATGCAGTCAGACCAGGGGATTGTGGGATCTGAAGTCCAATCAGGGAGAGGTGTCTTCCAGAGCAGGCCAGTGCCTGAAGATTACCCGAGACTTGGATCAAGTTCCAGCTCTCAGCTCTGCCTGCCCTGCGGCTCCGATGTGCTCTTCTCTCCCAGCCAGACCGACCTGAAGACCACCAGGGTGGTCGTGAGCGAGCTCAGGGCTCACACACACTACACCTTCATTGTCCAATCGCGCAACGGGGTCTCCCAGGCCAGCGGTGCAGGGACAGCCCAGAGCGTGTCTGTCACGGTCACCACCAACCAAGCCGGTGAGAAGAAGTGTCTGAGTGTGATAAATGAGTTTATGAGATTGTTGACAGCAACACAAAATCTGCTTATAGATGTTGTCCGTAAGTGGGTCAGCACAATGCAAACTGCTGCTCGCTGCACGTGGGCCCCCAGGGAAGCGAGGCCCCATGAGTAATGTTCAAAACTGTGCAAGCATGATATGAACAACCTCTGTGTGTAGCTACATACTTGCATGCTAAAGGTAGTATCCATCCTAAACACTTCAGTGCTGAAAAACAGCATGTGATGTTTTCTGCATTCAAAATCAATAAGGAAGTGTATTTAGAATATATATTTTTGTTTGCCACAGTGCAAATTCAATTACAATATAATTTCACTGCATTTTAAGAATGCTTTCTGAGAATCCTCATAAGCCATGTGTGTGTTCTAAAGATAAAGAGACTAACATATTTGATAAAGAAAGAAATAAAAGCTAAAGATTTTAAATGTTCTGCATTTAAATGGATCATCATCACATTGTATTACTGCATAACAAGACTGTATATTGCTAATGTACTTCAGATGCATTGTTTACATAATGTTACAGTAGAGCTTAATGGAAGAAAAGTGATGGTGATCCATTATGCGAGGACACATTCATCATAGATCAGGCAGAGACACTAGTTTCTGCACTAACAACAATTAAACACAACTACGAGACACTTTTCTTGCTTTCTCTCAACTACTTACTATCACTGTCATAGCTGCCATGGTTATTACTCTGTCCTCCTACACCTAACAACAGCTGAATTAATTATAGGGTTGTTCTCAAGAGGATGTCAAAAAGCATTCTGGGAAAATGTAAATCACTGACTTAAATACAACTAGACAGAGCCAGTTGAGGGGAAAGTAGATAGGACGTAGTAAATTACAACACTACATAGCAAAATCATTGACACGTAACGAGTACGAATGTTTCTGAGGCTGGGATTTTCCTTGTGTCAGCTCTTGACCACAGAAGTGTTTGAAAAATCACCCAGATTTTATGGCGTGTTTCATTTTAGTTGCGAAGGTCTCAGCTGGTGTGTGGCGCTCCTCACACATGCTCTCCATTAGGTTTTTTTTTTTGTGTGCATGCTGTTACATCTCAACTGTCGTTGCTTTAAGTCTTTTACGGTGGCATTTAGAAAACGGCACACCTGCTTAGTTTCAGGTGCCCCGGGGAAATAACTTAGCTGTGTACGCACAGCATGAGAGCTGTCTGGGATGTGTCAAGTCCAACCTGCAACACCATATGGCCAGATATCATATGAACAGCCACAAAGGAGGACAAATGCCATAAAGGGGAGGAAAATGGAGGGATGTAAGAGGAGAGAGAGTCTAGAATGAGGGGTGTCTCCGTGGAATAGAAAGGAATGAGATCTAGGTCAGTTCTCAGGTGCACTGGGTCAATGGGATTGTTGACAAACAGGCACCGCAGATGCCTTTTGAGCTGTATGCAAGGCTGTAAAACTGTTATTATCTTATGAGCAGCATCATAGAATATACAGTATAGTCACTGATTAATCTCATCTTCCTCTCCCGCTCAGCTCCCTCTCCAGTATCGTCCATCCAAGCCACCGATGTCACCAGGCACAGTCTGTCGCTGGCGTGGCAACAGCCGGATCGACCCAACGGGGTCATCCTGGAATACGAGGTCAAGTTCTATGAAAAGGTGAGTTGCCCGCAGGTTAATGCAGCTCAGACTGCTGTCTGGAACGTCAATATGCTGGCACGCCATTTGTATTTCACTGATGGCAGAGATGGATTTGCAGTCAGGCACTGAAAAGAGCCCCCCTCTCTTTGTCCCGTCTAATCAGGATCAGAGAGAGAGGTCTTACCGCATAATGAGAACCTTCTCTCGGAGCGTCGATGTCACGGGTCTCAACCCCCTCACTGTGTACGTGTTCCATGTGCGAGCTCGCACAGCGGCTGGATACGGGGAGTTCAGCGCCCCATTCGAATTCTCCACCAACTCAGGTATTCTGGTGACAATGCGTTTGAGTTTGTTGTGACGCAGTTTACAGCTGTGTGGTCCCTGACTTTTGTGTCCTTCCCTGT
Organism: Centropyge bicolor; assembly: GCA_037975185.1. Lineage (NCBI taxonomy): Eukaryota > Metazoa > Chordata > Actinopteri > Pomacanthidae > Centropyge > Centropyge bicolor. Next base: position 3,458,320 of record JBBMOC010000023.1, on the reverse strand, counting down.
TAGATCCCTTCCCTCTGATTGGAGAAGGAGTAAACTCAGCCTTCCTGCTGCTGTCTGTCAGCGGGGTTGGAATTTTACTGCTGATATCGGCAGCTGTCTTCATCATTAGCCGCAGGTATACACACGCACACAAACACACACCCACACATACAAACACGCACACTGAGCGTCCACAGAGGAACGCACACCTATAGGCTGGTTAGGTTGGCTAGAAGTTTCCCATCAGTACATCACTGACGTCAGTTTGTGTATTGCCTTAACTACTGCTTTTGAACTGCCCCAATCCACACAAACAACACACACCTCCCCTGCTATTGTGTGTAAAAAATGTGTGTGTGTGTGTTACCTGGAGCTTTTAAAGGGGATTAGAGTGGAGACAGTGATAATCCCTTTGTCCCTGACTTGTCATTACTGTCTCTTCAGCAGCACAGCTTGTGTGTCAGCTTCCGCTGGTGTATACAGTCACACAAACACAAGCATGCGCAAGTGCCCACAAGCATACACACACACACACAAACACATGCACACACCTGCTCACTCACAAAGGTGTTTCTGACAGTTTCTTTGTTTAATGGAAAACACCTTTTATCTTGCGCTACCTGAGGCATCGCCCCTCCTCCCTCCCTCCCTTAAATGCTTTCATCAGCTCGCTCTGTCTTTCCTGCAGCTCGCTGCTCTCTGTTCTCATTGTCATCGCTTTCTATTGCGGCAAATCCTGAAAAAAGCCAATGAATGCGCAGCACCACTGGGAAAAAAAATAAACAAAGTTAAAAACAATGCGACACATATGCCCCTTTGTCAGTTTTCTTAACTGTAAAAATTGCAACAAAAACGTGCGAGACAAGTGAAAAGAAATGGTTACAGGCTTTGACAGGCCTACATGTCTGTTCTATGCCACTGTGTTAAATGTCCATCATTTCTTTTGTCTCATCAGGAGGAGCAAGTACAGTAAAACAAAGCAGGACTCAGAAGAGGAGAAACATCTTAACCCAGGTACTACACACACACACACACACACACACACAAACACACACAAATACTGCACTGTAAAAAAAGACAGATGGATGCTTAGTTTTCTTCTCTTCTCTCTGATCCACCTGCACATATCATATACACATACTGCCAAATACATTTACATAACATATGCAGCAGTTATACAACTCGTATTTCTCACCCTCCTCTGCATCCCTCCTTCTCCTCCACGTTTCCTGTCCTCTCCCGCCTCTCCTCTGCCGCAGGAGTCAAAATCTATGTGGACCCGTTCACCTATGAAGACCCCGATCAGGCCATCCACGAGTTTGCCAAAGAGATTGATGTTAGCAGCATTCACATTGAGAGGGTTATTGGCATGGGTAAGCCTGGCATTAATACTCTCACACACACTAACCCACACACACATGCTTACTTGGCGCTGACGCTGCTGTTTGCTCTTTGTGTGTAGGAGAGTTTGGGGAGGTGTGCAGTGGTCGGCTGCGTGCTCAGGGAAAGAGGGAGATCTACGTGGCCGTCAAGAGTCTGAAGGCGGGATACTCTGACAAACAGAGGAGGGACTTCCTGTCTGAGGCCTCCATCATGGGACAGTTCGACCATCCGAACATCATCAGGCTGGAGGGTGTCGTCACAAGATGTGAGTTGTTGACTCACAGTCAACTCTTAGTACTAGTTTTTGTATTATGTTCATGTTCTAATTCAGCCTAATAATTCTTTATCTGTTCAGGTAAGCCACTGATGATCATCACAGAATACATGGAAAATGGATCCCTGGATGCTTTTCTTCGGGTATATGCAATTTATTGTCTTATTTATTATCAAACAAATTTTGAGTAGCACGTTTCCAGTGTAGTAAAAAAAATGCACAAAATCACAAATAAAATGCTCTCACTTTCCAGCTCATCATTCCTGTCCCTGTTAACTTGCTCTTCTGTCTCTATAATCTCAATGTTTCAGAAACACGACGGCCAGTTCACAGTGATCCAGCTGGTTGGCATGCTGCGTGGCATCGCCTCAGGTATGAAGTACCTGTCAGACATGAGCTACGTTCACAGAGACCTGGCGGCTCGAAACATCCTGGTCAACAGCAACCTGGTGTGCAAGGTGTCTGACTTTGGCCTGAGTCGGGTTCTGGAGGATGACCCAGAGGCTGCCTACACTACAAGGGTAAGATACACACAGATACATATAGATATTTAAGATATATTTACACAAACTGGATGTGAACATGTACATACAGTCTGCTGCTTTCTTTGTCTCCTGATTCCAAATTTATTGATGTTAATCACTTTCATTATGTATTAATAGGCTTTTATTAGACATCAATCAAAGAATAAATCTTAAACCTTTTGGAAAAGCAAAGCCTTTATCCATTCATATAAAGTAATCAATAAACAATTCCATCATTCATTGAACCAAAATGACTGTTTTAGGAGGCCACTGGAACTTATCTGTCCCCTGGTGGGAAGATCCCCATCAGATGGACGGCTCCAGAGGCCATAGCCTACAGGAAGTTCACCACAGCCAGCGATGTGTGGAGCTACGGCATCGTCATGTGGGAGGTGGTTTCGTACGGAGAGAGACCTTACTGGGACATGAACAACCAGGATGTGAGTGTTTTTGATATAGTCTGACCTAAGAGTTGGAAAAGCTCATTCCTGAAATCCTTTGCATATATAAAGATAAATGTCAAATTGATTTTCAAAATACTCTATCCCCTTCATTATATTTAAATAATGAATTAAAAGAATGAATGATTTATTCAGACTATGGATTTCTCTAGCACTGACCTTGCAAGATGAGTGTAGACACACCTCCAGTTTAAGCATATTATCAGAAACAGTTATTTGGAAATGAAAACAACAGTGACTTCATCCAAGATGTTTTCCATTGCTTCATAAAACTGTGTCTAAATTGCAGGTACGGGAGGTCAAAGTTGAACCAGGAAGTAGTTCTTTAAGATTTAATGAATGTTTACAGTTTTAGTAATAACTTGAAGATTCACCTTCATTTTCATTTCCAAATAACTGGTTTATATAATATGGTCAAAGTGGGGATTTGCTTAAAAGCTGTCTGGGCGATTACTCGTGTGGTTGCCCCCGACGCACTGTTGCACTGTATCAGATTTTAGCCCTGAATTTGGTGGGAAACATTTAATCATATTTAGAGGGGAAGATGGCCAAAAATATTAACACTCCAACTTCTTGTCAAGTTCCCTCTCTAAACAACTGTTAATACACCAATCACAAACATTAACATCGATTACAGTTTTCTTTAATTTGTGTGCTGTGAGAAAATGAAAGCTTTTACTTCCAACTTGAATTAACCCCATTTCAACTGTTAAATAAATGTAAAAGGCACCACTTCTTTAGGGTATTTTAAGACAAGACTTCTGGAGAAAAATAAGCCGTCCTCTGTGTGACGGACTGAATTCTGACCGAGCGTCTTTGACCTCTGCTCCATTTCACAAAATGTAAATTCTGCTTTTAAATCATCCACAGACAGGGCAGCGAGCCAAGATTTTGTTCAGCGGTCAGAGAACATTTTATTGAAGATAAATATTTAGGCTTCATTAAAAATGACTAGAAGTTGCTGCTTAGTGTTGTCTCCCTGCCAAGTGCACACTATCTAAATTTAGAGGCACTTCAGTTGTTCTGAGCAGTTTTTTGAGATCTGAGACAAAAATCCTATTTCAGAGCAAATTTGCAATCACTTTGCTATCAAAGCTTATTAAGTTTGAGTAGGTCAAAGAGCCATTCTGGCATATGGAAATTTTCAAACATGATTGATTTCATCTGCAGCACTGTTGTAGTTTAGGAAAACTTTGCTGATGAGCCATTCTCCAGACACTTATTTACTGTCTTTTTTTTTCCAGAGCAAATGAGCACACACTGAGCTGCTCCTCTTTTTTTAATCTTATTTGCTTTAGTAAAACACTGGCAGAGACTGATTTTACAACCAAATTTATTTGCATCTTTAAACCAGTGTTTTCAGTGTAACTCTGATTTGTCAATCACTGGGATCTGCAGCAGAGGCTGTGATACCTTGCTCATGTAGGCAATTAAGGCTGTCATATCTCTGATGTCAGTCAGCAGTAAATGTCTATAAATGGATGTTTTCTTCACTGTCGAACATATTCAATGATATCTGTCTGCACATGTGGACACTGCAAGCAGGAACTGCTTATAGCTAACTCAGGACACTTTTAATGGTGCTAATTAGCCAAAATGTGAACAAATATTTATCAAGTTTATTCTATAGCAGCAAAACATCAGAAGTCATCTGAGGGCACTTTTTATATAAAGCAGGCCTGGTGTGTATTTTTTGTAATATGATTTATGGAGACTGAGCAATTCTAATCAGGCATGTGGTGACAGTGTTGAGGAAAAACTCCCTTTTAACAGGCGGAAACCTCAAGCAGAACCAGGCTCTGGGCGGGCGACCGTCTCAACCAATTGGGTTGAGAGAGAGAGAGAGAGAGAGAGAAATAATGTACAATAAATAAGACGTAGTAGCTTGCAGCTTATGGTTCCTGTTTATGTATCCCTCAAACAGGAAGTGAGACAAAGAATAATAATAAGAGCTACAAAATCCATTAATGTGAAGTTTTTTATGCTGCACTATGTTGGATTTTTTCTGACAGGACTAAGGCTCCAGTTTGTGTGTCAGTTCTGTCAGAGTGGGGGGGCCCACAGTGTCAGACTATTGGCCCACAGTATAATGCACAAAGGAAATAGAGGAGCTGCTCACAGCTGCAAAACATTTAGATAAATTGCAGATGGTGGTGAAACAGCTCTGGAAAGATCTTGGGAAACAACAAAAAAGCAATAAATCTTCAGCAAAAGGTTTTTGTTCTTTTTGTGAACTTGGATTGGCAGTGGCAGTTTTGACTGATGTCTGTTGACACACGCATTTCATCAATTCCTGGACAAATCCTTAGTGCACATTGATTTATTTCAGACTAATTGCAAACACTGCAAACTGTGACCATAAGTATAGTATTAGTTTACCAAACACTGACATCTCAGCCTGTTTATGAGCCCTGCACATGTCTATGTCTTCTGGTTTTATGCAGATTTAGTTCAGCATTCGTTAAACATTTTGACCTGGAGCAGGCTTTTGGAAACAATCCTGCCTGTTAAAAAAAAATAAAACCTTCACCTCTGTCCTTCCTTCAGGTGATTAAAGCGATCGAAGAAGGCTACCGTCTGCCAGCTCCCATGGACTGTCCTGTGGTGCTGCACCAGTTAATGTTGGATTGCTGGGAGAGAGAGCGAGCAGAGAGACCAACCTTCAGCCAAATACTCAACATGCTGGATAAACTCATCCGTAACCCCGGGACTCTGCGCCGCACAGGAGGGGACAGGTATGCACCGTACATGTAAATGCAGACATTAATGTTTCAACATCACTGGCAATTTCATAGAAACGCATCCATATTCATTTAATATATTCAAACACATGCTTTCATACTGTACTCACACCCACACCTACTTTCTTCCACCCAGATTATTAGGCTTACATCCACAGTGCTCCTTTAATTATGATTTCACACTCCTATTTCTGTATTTTCCCACCACCAACCTGCTCGCTCTCACCACCTCTCCCTTTTTTGCAGACCCACAGCCACCATGCTGGAGTCAGGGGTGGGTTCAGAGGTGTGTGTGTCGGTCGTGCCGGAGGTGTGCGTGCCAGAGTGGTCAATGTGTGTGTGGCTGCAGTCCGTCGGGTTGGAGAGGTACAGAGACACTCTGGCAGCAGCGGGATACACCAGCCTCGACAGCCTCCTGGCTCTCACACACCAGTAAGTGCGCCTCCGTGTGAAAATGGATTAAAGCGAGAGTCACTTTGGCGTTTGCTCATCACATTTCTTAGCGCAAAAAAACACGAGCTGCGCAAACAGAAGCACGTCTCTGCTTTCACACAACAATTATACGTACATTTTTTTCATATATCACAGTCAGGGCGGGAGCCACATTTAGTCAAGATGGTAAATATCTGACACAATCCCAACAACAACCCCAGTGCTTACTGTATTTTGTAGCATTACAACAGCACAAACATATTTAATTGCACACATGAAAGAGCAAGAGATAAAGTGTTTTTGCTGTGCTGTCACACAACTGTGGCCATGCAGTTTCTGTATCTGGCACTCGCGAGGGTTCAAACAGATTAGTTCACATGAAGAAAAAGTTAATGAAAAACAGAGCTTGGAAGACGGTTTCTGCACACTTTCTTACCTCTGCATACCTGGCTAATCGCCGCGTGTGGAGGGAGAAGGTTTTAGACGTCGTTCGGTGATCCCAGAGGGGAACTGCAACTTTTACTCTTTGTCAAGATGTCAGTTGATGCCTTACAGCCATGCTTACAGCACTTGTACTGTGTAATTACACAAACATGTTGGTGTAGTCTAATTTGGTGAGTAATGTCAGCCGGTGTCTATTTAGTCAAACAGCGAAATGCTCCTTTAATTAAAGGATAACTCTAGTGTTGTTTCATCTTTTTATTGTCTTTGTACAATTCCCCTGAAGGCCCCAAAACACAACGGTGAGTTTATCCAGCTAAATGGTTTGTTTGATGTAGCTTATCCCTCCGTGTCACAGAGCTCTGTTATCATCCAAAATCTGTTTAAAAAAACACATAAAAGAATCATAATGCATGAGTGACATATCACTTAATTGCACTGAATGTAGCCCTTGAAAAATTTCATGTGAAACTTGTGCGACTGCATTTTCACTGAGCATGCTCGGGGATGTGGTTTCTTTGCTCTGTTGCTTTACTCTTTTATGTGTTTAATAGTTCTGAGTGACAATGGAGCTCCATGGCACAAAACCACAATCAGGTTTTGGCTGCACAGACAAGTCGATAATAATGGTTGTAGCACAATTGGTAGACAGGGTTGGCTATTAATTGTCAGGGTGGTGGTTAAATGGTTGTTCACGTGTCCTTGAGCGGAGACTGAACCCCAATTAGCTACAGTTTGCATTGGGGGAAGATATTTAAGTCCCTTTGCACGAAAAAACCCCAGGCTTTATCCTTTGAATACTGCATGTTGTGGTTTTGTATGTCTGAACATCTTTGTCTCTGCACCCACAGGGAGATGGACAGACTTGGAATAATCACACCGTCACACCAGGACATACTAATTGCTAGTGTGCAGCAAGAAATGTTGTCTCAGATGCAGCACATGCAACACACGATGGTTCCAGTCTGAGCCGGAGAACGGATACAAACCTGTTTTGAGAAGAATTTTTTCATTTACCTCATCCATGCACTTTAGAGGGACTTTTCACCAGTGGGAATACAAGGAGCGGAGTAACAGTACGGAGTGAAAAGAGAGAGAGAGAGAAGCAGCACTTTTGTGAACTTCCATCCTGTGGAGTTTTCTAAAAAAAAAACCATGATCTGGACGTGGCCACAGATAACATTAAGCTACTACGAGCTCAGACTGAAGCCTCATCCTCTTATCCAATTCTGTTTTTCATTATTTTATTATCTGTTTCTGTGAAGGCTGACATGTTAAAGGCTGTGCATAAGCAGAATGGCTTCCAACTTTTTTCGTTCGCTGCTTTGGGCTTGACTTGAACAAAATGTGTTTTGTGTTTGCTCGTATGTGTGCGTGTGTGTGTATGTGTGTGTATGTGTGTGTGTGTGTGTGTGTGTGTGTGTGTGTGTGTTGCGTGAGTGCACACAATGTGGAATCTCCCTTTGTCAATACGTCAGCTATCTTTGAATATACTGAATATGCAAAGTTACCCGAGAGAGAGAGAGAGAGTGAGAGGAGCCGGACAGAATGTATCATTACGAGCTCTTACCTGTTTCATACTGGAAGATCATCCTAACAAACTGTATGATTTGCTTGTGTTTTTTTTTTATTGTTATATTTCTTTTGTATTTTTAATTTGTAATAATTATCATTTTGGTCAATGTAGACATTTAGAGTAGAATGTCATCCATCTGTGTCAATTGTATATGTCCCTTATTTGACGCTAAGAATTAGCTACATGAAGCGTTCTGTTTATTTATGGTCTTTTTTTTATCTAGTTTGTACATTGTAAAATAGAAACACTGAGGAAATATTGTAATGATTGCCATATTACATTGCAATAAATCCCAAAATCCATCCATTTATGTAGGTTTTAATCTTGTTTAAACAGATCTTTTGGGTTGTAATGTATTTAATGTACAGTACATATTGTAATGTAGAATCCAATGAAGCCTCGAGCGCTTTATGTTCATCATTTCTGAGTTTGCTGGAAGAAGAAAGTGTCCTGCGTGAAAGTTGAGACTTTGAGTTGAGTCACTGCCTGTAACAAGGAAAACAACTCCGGAGGAACACCCAGCTGAAATGCTGCTGGTGTAATCACACACAGTGTTGGGTTGTGTGTGTGAAAGACAAGACGGAGAGTGAGAGTGAAGACGAAAGAGTTGTGGAGAAAAACCGAAAGGAGAAAGAGAGCTCGAATTAAAAGGAGAGAAAATTAAGAGTGGGCTGTCACCATGAGCGTCTGTGTGCCATCATGTTTTTTTGTCGGCTAAATTGGGCTGACTTTGCAATGCAAACTTGTCGAATCAGCAAACATCTGTCTCTCGCTACACAACCACACACACACACATATATATGTACACGCACATACACACACACATAGGAGGGAGTTGATTGGAGGAACCTTTTGATACATAAAGGAAGAGAAAATATGATCTGGATTCTGGCAAAAATGTCAATGTTTTTCCAGCCTAATGAGAGCTGCCTACACACATACACACACACATACCACCCCCTACCTCACTCCCAATACATCCATATCACACACAGCAAACAAAATGCTGATGGTGGTTAATGAGGCGGATGCCTCTGAGTAAGAGACAGAAAGAGGAAGAGAGACAGGGAGAGTCGGTTTGGCTCGGGGCGATGAAACAGGCAGCTTCTGTCAGATAATGAGACACTGACAACACATTTAGCAGGTAGCCTTTTGTGATGATGCATCACACGCTGAGCTCTACTTGAAAAGGTAGAAGAGCATCTGTTCCTGTGGAAAATAACTGGACAACAATGGACAAACTCCGTCCTAACCGCCTCAGACCACACAGCAGCCCGGCTCAGCATCTATCAGATGGACTGACATGAAATGTAGCACAGACGTTCTGGGTCCCCAGAGGATGGATCCTAATAGCTTTGATGATCCCCTGACTTTTCCTCTAGCACCACCATGAGGTTGACGTGTGGTTTTGAGTGAAATATATTGACAACTGTTGGATGGATTGACATGACATTGAAACATTCATGTCCCTCTCAGGAAGAACTATATAAACATTGGTGACCTCTGACCTTTCCTCTAGTGCCATCATCAGGTCAAAGTCTTTTGTTCATTACTTTGGTTTATGAGCAAATACAATACCTGCAGAACTGATTCCCATCATCCCCTCCTCTAATTGTCAGCGTGACTGGTTAGCACTTAACTCAAAGCACCGCTGCGTCTGAGAACAGCCTCACAGAGCTGCTAGCATGGCTGCAGACTCTTCAAAAGCTTTTCCATTTGCATTCGCTGTCACGGCCTGTAGGTGTTCCACACTGTGACAAAAGGGATCGATGAGGGGGATAAGAAGGACACCGTTTAGGGCTGAATCCACATTGACCGATGCTAGAGTGAGCAGTAGTAATTTTAACCTTAAAAGACACTCTTGTTATATTGAGGAGGGCAGATCAAATTGAATCTTTCTGTCTCCGTATCTCAGTGGGAGGTGATTGTGGGTTTTTGTCCCCAGATTAGGGCGGGTATAGAGCCAGCTAATCCTGCCCGCTCTTCCATGTGGGAGTGGCAGCGGGGTGTCTTTGCTGCGCGGCCAGCCGTAATGTAATGGGTGTGAGATTGGGCTTTGTACACGAGCACGCTCACTCACACACAGCCGGAGACACACAACACAAAGTCTAGATTTGTTTCAGGATTAAAGGCATCACCTCAATGACTGACATAATGCCACAGGCATTCCCACGGTAACCCTGATGATGTCGTCTGTGTGCTGGTGAGAGTGTGTGTGTGTGTGTGTGTGTGTGTCGCTGTATTTCTAGATGCTGCTGATGAGAAATACATTGAGAAGAGAAGCAGAAAGAGCAGAGGGAAATGTGACGACATACACACACACACACACACACACACACACACACACCACTCAGTCCCACTAGAGAAGCAGCTGCCCAAGTTGGCAGGCCATGTCCCTCTCATTATGCTGGCCAGTCACTCGTGTCCTGGATCTCTCTCCCCTGCTGCTGCGGCTGCTGCCGCTGCTGCTGGACAGGTACCATCTGACACACATTAGCCTGCTATTAATGACTTGTGCTGCAGCCATTATCACACACTTAGGGAGGAACATCCCCAGGGTGCCGTTTTTGCATCGACATGCATTATATATCCAAAACCATCCAATTTTCTCCAAAATTCTGCAAGCAAAGCGATCGGTTTTGTCAAAATAAGACTCTTCACGGCTGCCCGTTCTTGTTTGTCATTTGCATGTGACCTCGAGTTAAGTCCAGGACGTCTGCGAGTTGAGGTGACTCTTAAGGAATGTGGGGCGTGGCTGGCAGACCTCCCACATCAGATTCATTGTTTACCCATGATCCCAAAGGGAACACTGCTGAGATTAATCCTACATGTCTGGGCTCAAACAATACAAATACCGTCTCAGGATCTACAACAACAACAACAGGTGTTACACACCTCTTACTCTCCTCACAGTCTAGTACAGGGTTTAACATTGTGTCTGTCCAGGTTGAGGTTCCTGTGATCAGAGCATCAGAAGACAAAGACGCGTCCGTTTGTCACTCCCATGAAAATGTGTGAATGCACAGGAATCTGTTCTTTCATGTCTCAGCCATCTTCACAATAGGAAGTTTGTTGTTTTACTGAACAGGTTATTCTAGTTAGTAGCACACATGCACAATGTAGATCAGAAGGAGAAACCGCTCTTTCGTAGCCATGTAAACAAGTCTGAGAGGACATTTAAGAAAATGACGAGTCAGATTAGATATTTCCTTCACTAAAGATTTCAAATGTCATATTTGGCCTCCTGTAGTGGTCGGAGAGACTCAGATCTCTGAGCCAGAAAGTGTGTACAGCCAAAATGTCTTTGATGAAGACACTGAATCAAACTGCTAATTAGTTGTCGAGATTTTAAGTTTTTATTAAATGTCATGGTACAGAGAGCGATGAGCGTATACAATAACACAGCAATGGTTCTCGTCAGCAGTGAAGTGCAACATGAATTACTGCAAACAAAGATAAAACGTCTGTTCATGAAAGCACCTATTCCATGTAACTTTTGTCTTATTCCAAATAACAAAATGAACTTATAGCATTTTTTTAAAAGTTGTAAACACATTTACTTATACAGCAAGAAATTGATATGCCAAACTGTTGCCTATACACAGTGGCATTTATTTGTAGGTGTGTTTATGTCCAAGTGATGAATGCTACCCTGCTTGAACTGTTTTGGTGTCCACTAACTCTGTTCAGCTCAGTTTTAAGATAAGATATACCTTTATTCGTCCCACAGTGGAGACATTTCAACCTTTTCTTCTTGCTGTCTGCTGCCGAGTAGAACACAAAGATTGTGGGTTCAAACAGCAATTTTCCCCTATATTTTGCTTTATTTGCATTTTTTGACTCAGAAAAAACATGGCACTCATCTGCAGGAAAATGCTTTTGCCAAAGGTTACAAACCCTCTTTTCTTTACACGTGCCTCTTTATGCCTTCCAGTTACCTTCAAGATTGTGGTGTTGACAACCTCCTGCCCTGTGTAAATTGGATGTAAAGATCACGAAGTGACTTAGAGCAGAGTGGAGTTTATATACATAGATTTTTCACCCTGAGCTCAGTGGTTCGTTGGGTCATTATCAGACAATATCACTGACTCCGAGACACTGTCCCACACAGGCTGAAATACCATTACTGCTGTTTGCACTGAAACTCAATCCACTCTCACTGTGTACGCATGCATGTGCTCCTGTGTGTTCAGCGCATTCACCCGTGTCATCCAATTTCAATATTTAGGCGAAACCTCCACAGCTCCGCCAGCCTCCAGGTTTGACAAACGTCTGCAAAATCACCGGGCCGCATTTGTTTTCCGCTCCACCATAACGGACGTCAGGTTGCTGAGAGCCCCCACAAGCGAGAGAGACAGATTGAAAAGAGATGGGTGGAGGGAAAAAGACGGCGGCACGCTGGCAGGGAAAAGTTTTGTCCTTCATCAGCCCTCCATCCCTCTATCCCTCCATCTCATTAAGGATGGATAGATGATCAATAGGAGAGAAGCAGTAGAGGGGGATTAGGATTAGAAATCAATGGCTTTGTTTTCTTCAGCCTGCCAAAGATAAACACTGCCTTAAGACACTGACAAGGCAACACAGAGACTTTCATGGCTTTTCATCGGTGTGTGTGAGAGGGCACGGCGTTCCCCGTGTGTGGACACAGACATCTGTTAGCAGCTTCTCACGCTTAGTTAAAAAGAGACACTTCGATCCCTGCACGAGATCGGGGTAAGGGGGGTGGGGTGGGGGTGGGATCTGATCCAACCAAGTATTAATCTGCTCCCGTGAAACACAACCTCAAACACGAGACTCTGTGCATCACGGTTGAAACGCACACGTTGATCTGTGCGTGGGAGATGCAACTTATGCACCGCAGATCAGAGGTGGACTGCCGGTTCGCAGCGAGTCACCATTTCAAGACTCTCTGAGAATATCTGCAGATGACTGATGAAGAGGTAGTATCATAACAGGCTCGCTGCTGAGAGGACTGATGCTCCTAAAAACCTGAGTGGGCTGTAAGGAGTGAGGCAAGGCATTCTGGGTAGGTGAGGCTTCACCTCCCACACAGACATTCAAAAAACATACCCCCCCCCGCTTTGATCTCTCTCTGTCTTTCTTTTCTTTTCACGTGCGCTCACACGCACACACACACACACACACACACACACACGCTGGCCCTGCTTGTTGTGCCTTTCGCCCCTCTCCCCTTTGAAAGAACAAAGCCATTTGTTTGTGTGTCCTGCAGATGAAAGCTCAGCTCTGTCACACACTCAGGTTCACATGCCGCCGCTCCACAATTCATCTTTAAGTTTGTGAAATCTTTCTCAAATTACAACTCAAGAACTACGTCTTTATGCTCATTTGTGTTTGCAGCTTGCTCGCTTCATGTCAAGCGTTTTTTGGGTTGCCTTTTTTCATGATAATCACCATGATATTGTTCCTATTCAAAGTCACAGGTGTCTGATGCCTATCCCAGCATGCACTTGGCAGAAAGCAGGGGGGGAGGAGCAGAAGCAAACTGACATGAAAAAGACATTAAAATCCATTGTAGCATTCGATCCCTTTGACGTCCATGAGTTTGGACTGAGGGGGGAAACCAGAGCAGCCTCAATTGGATGCTGGGAGAACATGCAAACTCCACCCAGAGACCACACAGGTCCACCACCTTAACTCCCCATCAGTGCTTAGAGAATAAGGCTGATGACATTTTATATTTTGTTATTGTGGCTCTCAGGCTTTAGCCCATTTGTATCTAATGAAGACATCTAATAACAAGTCAAACCATCAGGTCAAAAATTGTTCAAAAAGTGTTGTTGTTTTTAGCAGATGTCACTCAAACAGAAGCTGATGATGAATTCGTTGGGATCTATTTTCAGCTGTGGATTAATACACACGTGGTGCTCTGGGGGGGTATTCAAGGCAGCAAAAGCAGCGTATGTGTGTGACAGAGAATCAAAGCAAACTGCAGTGGCCATGTTCATCATAATGAAGTAATATGTCAACCAGTACAACACTTTGGCTCCCTGATGAGTTTTTAATAGTTTTTTTTTTTTGACAATGAAAATCTGTGGAACAGAGAAATGAGCTACTGCATATCAAATTTTGGGTGCGAGATCTTTTCATGGGATTTGTTGACCATTAGAAAAAAATAGCAAACCTTTGATAATGCTTTATGATGATCAATCAGTTGTGTCACTGGACTGGTGGTCCAGGAAAACCCTCCTGGCTGAGTGTCAGGGAGAAGAAATTAAGGAGGGAGGAGAAGAAGCAAAGGGATTAGGTGTGAGTCAGTGTGTGTGTGTGTGTGTGCACGCGTGCGTGTGTATAATCAAAAAGGACGAAAAGAGGGGAGAAACCAAGAGAGAGGGACAATTTCATTCCAGGACAATTGGGAAGGTGGCTGCTGATCCTTGTCCATCACACATTCCATCATGGCCCGTCATGGCTGACTTGTCACCCTGAGTGACATTCACAACTTCTGGTGCAAAAATAAAGCACACGCACGCGTACGCGCAGCAATGCTTGTGCACAGTTCATGCACAGAGCAATACACTGAACACACTCACTGTGATGTCTTCTTGTGGCAACTTCTCATGCAAATTTTACTTTTCCTATGTGAGTCCGTATAAGCCAACTAAGATCCAATGGGCTGTTGTGATTGAATCCATATCGTCTGTTTTATTCCAGTGTATTTTTAGCAGCAGAGCCTGTGCGGATACATGCAACGCCAACCTCGGTAAAGCAATCAAGATATCATATCATTATGTTTGCGTGGGTTAAAAGTCAGTGTGATGTAAATATACCAGCCTCCCTTTTATGGTCTATCAACGACGCAATAAAATTAATTAAGGCCTCAGAAGCTTATACTGGTATAGGTCTTTGTGCTGTTTATTTTCACAGTGCAACTAAGAGTCTTCATACTGTATTAGATTCCACTCAAGATGTGGAAAAAATTGAGGACTGTATTTTCGGAGACCTTGTGCTGCCATCTAGTGGAATTATTATGCAAATAATCTTTTCCAACGTTTTCAGCTGGTTTGTGAATCTGGTTTTAAAAAACATTAAAAATCCACAATCCGTCCAAAATTATAATTTTTTTACACAATATAATCTTTATTTTTTTCTTTTACACAGTGATCAGCTACAAACACTGTTGCCTACAAACAGGCAGATTAGCTTCAGCAGACTCAAATAATAATATGTTACAGCAGCGATCGACACAGTCAGGAAGTCTCATTATGGTCAGTCTTATTGCAACGAGCATCACCGAGTATGGAAGATGGAAGGTGCTGCCTGATTCATTTTCTCACTAAACTGTGCAGAAAATTGAGGTTGAGTTTCAGTTTAGCTTCATTATAATCTGGTACTTTGTGGTTAATCCAGTGTCATTAAAGACCAGAGTATCTATAGTTCATTCTTCTCACACAGCCAACATGCTAATAGCTGGTTCACACTTTCATGGCTTGTAACAAGAAATGGAAGTTACACACCTTTTGACAGTTTGACAGATAGGCAGGACAGAAACATCTTACACTTACTGTACACGTCTCCCAATCACACATCAATACGCATGCAACCACATGCACAGACAGAGACATAAGGACACGTCCAGACTTACATGCATGTGTTTAAGGACACACACACACAAACACACACACCGAGTTATCTACAATTTACAAAAGATCATGAGGTTCATTTTTTTTCTTTTTGTTCCCTCTGGGTTCTAAATCCTGAAAAGGTATAAATACACAGTTGCTCTGTTGTTTTAACTCTGCTTTACCCAGCTGGTATTTACTCACAATAAAATGCTCTGTATGTTTCTGTTCTTTTATGATTACATGTGACCGAAATATCAAAAACAGTTATGAAAATGAGCTTGTCAATAAGGCATTTTGAACACAACCATTCATTGTCTGATCAAAGTTTCTTAAGTGGACCACAACACACCACTGGAAGAACAGAAAAGAGTGTTTTCACACGATGACTGATGACAAAATAACGAAACATGTACGATTTCATAAGACTGCAGCCACGTGTACAGTACATTGATAAAGTGGTAAAAAATAAAATTATGTACAGCTTTGACATGCCCCTAGTGAAAAATAAATGCCTGAATAAACTCTGAAGTAGTTGTAGTAGCATTAATCAAAAAGAGAAATCAATGTGTCCGTATTGCATAGCCAGAGCTGACAGAGTGCAGCGTGACTCATGAACACTAAAAACCTACAAACAGCAGGCAGCGGGACGGCAATTATACCTGACTCAACAGCCACCAAAGTCTTTCACAGTGCCACTCAGCTGAGTGCGATTTGAGTTTACATCTCTGCTTGATGACGGGGAGATTGTCCAGGAATTGATGCTTTTATGATTTTGCATAATATTTTGATAGTTGCATGTCTGCAGGTTTGTCTGAGTGTGTGCATGATTGTATTGTTGTATACTTGCGATGCATCATTCCTTTAGTCTCTGTTGGCAAAGCAAGCTTCCACATGCAGCATTGAGTCTCATAGTGTCCCAGTGGCTTTGTTATCAAAAGCTCACAGCTTCTGTATCTGGAGACGGCGTCTGGCTCCACCCGTCACTGCTGTCTCCACTGTGAGTTACTGGAAGAGCAGAGAGGCAGATGAAGAGGGATAAGAAGGAGAAATACTGTATAATCACTCATGTCTGTTCTGTGAATTAATGACTAATGAATGAACAGTCCACTCACTGTCTCACTCTCCCCATCTGAGCCCCTTCTGGACTCTGAGCTGTAGTGCAGAGGAGAGTACACCCAGCTCCGATCCTCCTGATTCTGATGTTATACAGAAATCAGCCAGCAGAGGGCAGCAGCAGAGGAAAGGAGACAAGAGGAGAAACATGAGAGGGTAACTGGGGAAAGACGCACTTATGAAGACATTTAACCAGACACTGAAGAGTTTAAAGATGCTCTGTGCAATTTTGCATTCAAGCAGCATCAAGATGAACTTTTCAACTGCACACAGTGACACTTAGTCTATGATTGATGTTTGGAAGTAACTTCTTGTTTCTTGTGCTTTTAAGTGTCACCTCTCTTCTCCAAAAGGGAATATCTAAAGAGTCTCAGTAAGAAGAGATGACATATTCTGCATATGCTAATTAAGATTAATGTAATTTCAAAAGACCTTGAAAGACCCTGAAATGTTATTTTCTACATCCGCTTCTTATTATGACAGATGAGATCCTCAATATACACATTTCTGTATTCATATTTTGTTCTGCCTTTTCCCAGTGGTTTGAAGTGGATGGGACTCTGATGACAGCTGTGGGGTTGTGCGCTCATGTTGCCAGCATCAACCCCCATCTGATCAAACCACACGGACACAGTAGAGATGATGAGTTTTTGAGAGTTAAACTATTCATGAATAATTCCTAAGAATGTTTTTTTCCCCTAACTTCAACATCATTGCTGCTTATTTAGTCATGAACATTTAATGTTATAGAAATATAGAAATACAGCATATACATATTGAAATAGAAAATATAAATATTACATGTAATATATCAAACCACCTTTTTAGGGGCATTAAAATGTCCCGAGTGTAGCTTTAAGAAACAGGAGATTTCATTCTAGCCGAGCACTGACAGCACTAATGAGCTTTTCGGCTCCTCTGTGATACCTGAGAGCTACGGAGCAGAAGCTTGAGGGAATCACTAAAAGTACAAAGCAAATACAATCCACAGAAAACTACCTGCAAGACATATCAACATTTAAGTCGGCGTTTACTGGTGACATGTCACATAAAGATGCATGCTCCATTTCAGTTCACATTATGGTCCCTTCAGAAGCTGCAGTTATTAATATGCAATGCCTTTTTGCAGACTTTAACACTAAATAAGTCATGTGAAATTCTCTGTGGCTTTTACTTTAAACTTCTGAAGATCCATAAGCAGCTGAGTGTGTGACAGTCCCAGCGGCGCAGCAGTGTGATGGTACGTGGAACAGATGACTCTAACTACTTAAGTGGCGACTTACATTGTAACTCGAGCTAGAGTTTAGCTTACGACGGCCAAGAACTGGAGAGTACACCCAATATCTGCCATCTGCATACTGATGGGTGGACACACACACACACACAGATGAACACAGAAATGCATAGAATGTGTGCATGTTAACATAAAATGAATTTTTATACAATACAGGAGAAAGAGGAGAGAAGATAAGAGATGAGAGAAGCAGGAAAGAAAGTGGAAAATGGAGAATGAACAAAATATATAACAAAAAATTCACACAAAGAGAGAGGATTATGGAGAGCTGTGCACGACACTGACACGACGCATGAATGCAGATTGACAGATATGAAAACATCATGCTGTGCAGGACCAACAACCCCAGTGTTTCACTGATGCATTCAAAAGCATGAACTACGACCGGTGGCAGCCTCGTGCTTTGGAAAAAAAGCATTTTGAACAGCAAGAGCGACCCAGTGTTACGTGCACACTGCAACACACACACCCTCCCCCACCCCCCCTCACCATCATAACTCTACCACGCTGTCCTGACTGGGCCACTGCAAGAGACCCAGTGGATTAAAGAAAGAAAAGAAAGAGGGAAAATCTTTACTCTCTGGAAACAATCCCGCAGCGTACTCATACATTAGATCCTTAATTGAAGCACTTCAAATCACTCCAAAGTACTTACAAAGTAGATGTCAGATACTGGCACCTCTCCATCCAATGAGTTGTGGCTGCTGGACACAGACAGCTGATTGCATGATGCACGCGGCGCCTGCCGAGGCACCTGAGGGCTTGGAGGCTGGGAGGAGGGAGGGGTGGAGGGGAAGTGGTGAGAGGGCGAGCGAGGAGATGCAGGACAGATGGGAGTAAATGCTGAGGCGGGAGGGAGGGTGGAGGTATTTCGAGCTGAAGTGAGAAGTGTGGATTGCGCGGCTGAGCGAGAGACGGGAGAAGAGAGAGTTGAAGACTGAGCCGCCGTGGGAGAGGTGAGCGGTTTGTTGGACGGACGGATGGATGAAGTGATTGTGGAGGATGGCTGGCCAGCTGATTGAGCAGCGGGGGAGGAAGACAGGAAGGAAGGAGGAAGGGTGGCGGAGGAATGCGCCGAGGATGGACTGACACAGGGAGGGGTGGGTGAAACGACGACATGGGGCTGGCGATGAGGCGACAGGTGGCTCGGGGAGGTCGTGTCTGTCAACTGTGTGAGCTCCGTGCTCTGTGGGATTTTACTATATGAAACAAGACAAAGAAAACACTGTTAAAATACTGTCACACAGGCGGAGAATTATCCCAGTGTGGCACGGCTGTTCATGTACCTGAGCTCCACCTCCACTGTTATGGTATCCTGCTTTTCCCCATGAACCTCAACTTTCTGTGACCTGAAAAGTACGGAGGATGATCCGGGGTGTGATATCAGCAGGGAACACAGTGCATTGCTTTGACAGAATATTGTCATTATAGATACATCGTTGAATATTCATGCAATTATTCCTCACCTGGCCACACTTGGAGAATGCATTTGTCTCCTGTAGCGTGGGTGCTCTGGTGTGTCGAAGGGGGTGGTGGGTAAGGAGTTGTTAGAAGAGAGCGTGGTAGCGATGGAAGCTGTGGTGGCATCTTCAAAGGAGGGAGGGGTGCAGGGCGGCTCTCTCCCTAATATGCATAATTAACCAAGAGATAGAAAAAGACAAAGATGAAATGCAAAAATACTACAAAGACAAGAAAGAGAATTTATACCTCAGCCATTTAGACTAGTGCTGCACTCAAAGCTGTACATGCAATCAGCAGTTTTATATTTAGTTGTTGGACATTTACACAGTTTGGATTGCTTGCATGACTTTTTCTTTATATGGCCACATTCTGTTAATTTCTTACCCTATTAATGAGTGTTGACAGTAAATCATGCTTGCACACCTAACCTCATTTTATTTATCTATGAATATCTACTCTCGATGTGTTGCTTTTACTTTCCCCCTGTTGCTCCTGCGACTAAACCGCTGCCACACTTCTATTTCTCCACAGGGATCAATAAAGACTCACTTCATTTCAATTAAAGAGAGAATGGAGCTGTGAGCTGAATGTCATTGAAGCTAATAGTGTGCAAATATCAGAGACACGCAATGCAACAAGGGAAAACCAGCACTTACCAGTTATTTTCTGCTATTTTATTCAAGCAGCATTAGTATGTTGTATAGACTTTTCTTCACTATCTCTGGGTTTAGGTTTGGTATTAAGCTATCCACTGAGACTCGAAATGAAAAACTTGCATATCGTTGAGGACTGATTACTAGAAGCAAACTACCATTGTCCTCCAGCATGGGGAAGCTGCGAGCTCCTCGCAGGTTCTCCAGGTTGTCCAGGTTTTCCTGCCTCTCATCACTGAGCGACGGACGCTGCCCGACCGAACCTGTCCCACCGCTGGACTTGGACGTGGACAGAGCCCCTCGTCCTCTCTTAGACGGAGACGATCGCAACGCTGTGAAAGCAGGGGACAGTTTACATGTACTCCCAAATGTCCCAATAATTAATCTGCTAGTGGCGCTGTTGTATAGGAGTGTATGGCTCATGCTCAGATGTTAACTCACAGCAGCTCTTCTTGAAGACGATGTTGCTGCAGAATTTGTAGAACCTCTCGGCATAAAAACCAGGTCTGTGAACTGACACTGTGTCCTGCAGGGGGCGGAGACATGGGACAACATTGGATACCGTTTCAAGGAGGTTTGTTTTACCTGGATACAGACTGTTACATAACGATCATGTGAGAAAAGGGACTCACCCCGTCATGGATGAGCGACTTCCAAGTGTGCTCCAGTTTCTTGATCATTCTGTCAGACAAGACAATTAAATTATTTAGATAAGCTCATTCAGTGGCTTACTGTAGTTACCTGCTAATTCAGGGCTGAGCCAGAGGCAACAGTCTAACTCACAGTGTTAATGTGCATTTCAAGAACTATGTTTCCTGCTATGCACCACGCACATTTCTCCACACTGGTCCTGACAGTAGCTCTTATGTGTCCTCTGCATTTGTTCTTATTTATAGACAGTATGACATGTCAGGGGATTGCTTTTTCTCCCTGATCGCTCTCCATCTTATAATATTCCTCGCAGACACATAATGCCTGGATTACTCTAAGCCTAAAGCTAATAATTCCCAACTTTGCAGCCAGAGAAAAATCCAACTTTGTGATTTAATGTGTCCTGAAGTGTTTAGTAAAAGGCAGGCTGAAATGACAAGTGCAACCTTGAGCGGTTCCTCAGACTGAGGCGGCAGGAGAGGTGTAAGGTGATATGTAGAGCACTTTAAACACCATTATATCGTCACCGAATTTGCTTTGAAGTGTGTGGAAGCTTTCTGACATTGTGAGAAACTCAATAGAAAGAACAGCAAAAAAATGTAGCCTGCTGGCACATAGTTTAAAATGTGATGTTGAAAAGTGTGAATTCACATTACACATTTTCATTACATAACACCTTTAGAGTCTTTAATGTTCTGTTGCCTACCTGTAAGACTGCAGGATGTCAATGATTCCAATGAACAGCAGCAGGTTCTCTCCTTTACCACCCACAGCTGGAATGCCACCCATACTACACACAGACAAGAGAGCGTTACCAGAATCAGTAAATGTAAAGACACGACAAAAGCAAACATTATAAAATGGTGACCTACGTGTCATCGTGGTCCAGCGTCTCCCTGCATGTGGAGCTTCCCTGTATAGACTCCATGGCAGTGGAGTACAAGGCCCTCTGAGCTGCGCGCTTCTTTTCGTCACCGCCTCCTGCCGGTGAGCCCTGAGACTGACGGTCTCGCTCAGCTTGGGTCTTGTTGTGGACCCCCAGCAGCAAACTGTAGTCCATAATCTTAAAACTCTCCAGCACCTGACGTGAAACACATGCATGTTATTTCAAAACATTAACCTAGCTCCTGAGAAAATTATTTTTTTTGTGTGTATGCATTTCTCTCCCATCTCATCTTCTTTTCTTTTGTTTGCTATATAATTCATCTACTCTATATTTACAGAATGAGTCAACAACTGAGCAAACACTGAAGTAGTTTACAGTATGTGTGTTGGCGGTGCTGCTTTGTTAAAGTAAGATAAAATGCACAGTGTTAATCTCCTCTCTATCTCCTCCTTCTCACCAGACAGTCCCTCTGCAGAGTTTTGACCAGAGCGCTGTACGTGTCCTGGTCCAGAGTGAGGCCTTCAGGAACATCACTCAGAAAGTCCAGGTCTTTGAAAGTGGGCTTGGACTTCTCCCTTTCCTTCTTGGACGCTCGCCTCTTGTACGTGGAGCCCTTCAGATCGAACTTGAGGTGCATGCGAACTGAACGTGGTAAAATGTTGTTCATCACGACAACTCGGATGTTCTTGCCCCCACACTGGACGCAGTAGAGGCCAAAAAACTTTGGCAGCAAAGTCCGCGGGTTCTGGTTCAGGTTCTGGAGAAGAGGCGTTTATGGGGCACACAAAAGGAAAGAGACAAGGAGAATTAAAGAAATAATAAGGTGTGTAGTTTGTGGACCATGCACCTGTCAGACAGCGTGACCCATCGACAGACCTCGGGCTGCTCTTGTGTGTCTGCTAAGGAGGACTTAGTCCAGGTCTCAGTCAGGTACAACCTCTGTGCTCAGATCTATTATAAAGTCAGCTGCTGGCGTCACTGCTGACCTGAGCCAACACCAGGAGGTAGGATAAAGAGGATAAAGATGACTAGAGGTTTCAGCTGCATGCATGTCCACAAACACACACACACACACACACAGCTCTGAATAGACACAGTGCTGCAGAACATGTGGCAAATTCCACTAAGGAACAGAAATGTAATATAGTCGACATTAAACATTTGCTGCACCTGAACATAGATAAAAATAAAGATAGAGAAAATACTTGCTTCGCCAAGTTTTTTGGTATTTGAATTCTACATACTACTACTACTACTAATATTACTATTCAAATTTCAGTATGTTATATATTATAATAACATATATATTGAAAATGTAGAATGAATTAAGAATTTGGAAATGGCTATGGAATTGATTATATGAGGGAGTGTTGACTTACCATATAGTATCCAGGTAGGAGTTTCTGTAGAAACTCGGCCTCTTTGTGCTGAACAGTTTTAATGATGAACTCGTCATCGCTGGTTACGTAGAATATGGAGCCGCTCGCTCCTGGATTCGTCAGTTCGATCAGCGGCTCGTTGCACAGAGAATACTAGACAGAGACACAGGGAAACAAGCAAAGATTTAAATTCACACTGGAGTCTCACTTGGAGTCTGACAATCTGACCCCCAGTGTCTAAAAAGAATGTTTCAGCACAGCAACAGCCACAGGAGCAGACTTTATTTATTCTTAAGTTTACCCTGCCTGTTTTAAAAGAACAGCGTGTCCCTCTGGTGAAGGCCTTTGAGAATGTAATTTCATTTGAGATGTTTGTCGAGTTTGTAATCTCATCCCAGGTTTGACACTCCGTGGGTACTGCAAGTCTGCCTACCACTGTTAATGTTGGATCCAACAGAGCTTTCAAAACAGCCAAAAGACTAATATATCTACCCACTCGCATGGTATTGCTCATCAGCAGCATAATGGGAACTTTGTTTTAAAGTGCAAGTGCGTATACACTACTGAGTACAAAAAGGAAGGGTGTGGGTGGGAAGAATTACACATCAAGAGGAGTTTAACTTTCTGACATTTATACCATAATGTAATATCAGCAACTATAGTGAAGCCACTTATGTAACTGTGGGAATGTAGCTTTCATTAAACATAAACACTCCAAGAGCATACAGTGTGGTCTTAAATTTACAATGAATGTTTTACAGTGAAGTAGAGACATTAAGACTTTGTAAATAATGAAATGAGTTCTAATGACGAGACTTCAGTTGAAAGAGGAGGAGAAAGTAAATCTGTCTCACAAAGCAATTTAATTTTCTAAAGCTTAGTCAGCACAATGCACTTATACTGCTACTTTGCCCCAACTCCACCGCCAACACAAACACATCCAGACACAAACACAGACTGCTCTCTGACTGTCTGCCGCCACTACCTGGAGTTTAAAAAAGAAAGCTTTAGTCTGATAATCTCCCTCTGGCACAGGTAGAATGTGAGCTTAAACGTGCAGCTGAGAACACAGTCTATCTCACCACGTGTGTGTGTGTGTGTGCATGTGTGCAGCCTCACATGCAAAATACATGTGCATGTGCATGTGTGTTTGTGCGCGGTCACAGTTTTGTTTTTTATACATGTAGCTATACAAGGTGGCTCGTTGGTCTAGGGGTATGATTCTCGCTTTGGGTGCGAGAGGTCCCGGGTTCAAATCCCGGACGAGCCCATGGTTTTGTGAATTTCCCCGCTGTGGGACGAATAAAGGCTAAGGCAGGGGATGTGTTTTCTTTGATAACTCAGATGCTGCTGATCAGCAATCGAATGCTTCCAGACGGAACTTCACACAAATCTAAATTTAGAAAATGTTAGGGTCATATTCGACAGCATTACTACACTGCTATCAAATGAATTGAAGCAAGGAAGTCAAACAAAACACAAGATATTTTCAGATCTCTAACCAGACATATTAATGTAAATGTGTAATGCTGCTATAAGGTTGAGCTTACCATGGCTTTGCTATATTTAATAATTGATTAAACAGCGATTTTCTCTCCAATATACATCAAACATTTAATATGTCTACAAAAGCAATGCAAACTGAAAATCCAAAGATCTTCCTTTTTGTGGTCATAGACAAGGAAATTGTTATAGAAATGACCCACTGATAATAGCTGTGGGAAATATATAATACCCACATACTCTGTTTCAGTATGGCTCTAATCCAACATACAACTTTAAAACAGAATGTTACAATTCACTAATCCTTTTTGACATATACTCAATTGAAAACAATACGAAGACAATATATTTAATGTTTGACTTCATTTTGTAAATATCTGCTTGTTCTGAATTGATGGCAGCAACATGTTTCAAACAAGTTGGGATAGGAGCAGCAAAAGACTGTTGAAAGTTGTGGACTGATCCAAAAACACCTGTTTGGACAGGTGATAGTATCATGATTGGGTATGAAAGGTTAATCCTGGAAAGACTCAGTCGTTCACAAGGGAGGATGGAGAGAGGTTCAATACTTTGTCAAACACATGACTGTACAAAGGAGATTACTACATAGGCTTGGAAAAAAGATTTCAGTTTATAAGACATTTGAACATTGGTGATCACTGGCCATGAGAAAACATAAATATCTCACCAGGTAGTCATCTGGTCGGATCCCAAACAGCTCTCTGAAGTAGCGGAAGGCCACAGGGGCGTAGGTCTTAAACCTAAAGTCTGGGTAGTGGTGAGCCGGAGTGAGGTTACTGCCTTCGCTGCATGGAGCAAGATGGGAGCAACAGGAAGAGTGAAAGAAGATAAAACATTATATTAGACACTTGTGACACATGTGAACATGAACACACACACTCACTCACTCACACACACCTGGGAAAGAAGATGCTTTCCACAACATAAAAGTCCTGCATCAGCACATCTCTCTCAGGCTTGGAGCTGAGGTTGCCAACAGTATATCCAATACCCAATTGGATGGCTCCTTGCAAGGCAGAGGAGGTGGTCTGGAGGCGGAGGACAGGGAAAGAATAACAGAATAAGGTGTGGGTGGAAAATAATTGGCGAAATCGTGACGTGGCAAGCAAACCTACAAACAGTATTTAAGACAGAGTGCAAAGACAAAAAGTGACAGATGAAGAGGAAAAGCCTACTTTCTTGTACGTTGTCTCTCCGGAGGCATCGACCCTCCTGTGGCCTATTTTTTTCTCATGGGCAGGACCCGCTCCGAACGGGGACGGCATCTGTCCATTAAGGGAAATGCAAATGTTATACATGAAATAGGAACTAAAAAGTTTGTGCACAGTGCCATCAGAGGTCATATGGAATTGAAGCAGTCAACAAAACAATAGAGGTGAGAGAAAGGAAAAAGAAGAAGAAGGCGACAGAGACAGGCGAGACAGGCAGGTGTATAGTGTGAGGTAGCCTCTCACCTCTGTTATCTGAGCCTTCCTCGCTGAATCTGTGGACAGACAGAGAAGATGCAGGAGAAAAAAAGGTTGAGAAGTGTCCACATTTATGCATTATTTAGACTGATTCAGTAATTAATGATTTAGCAGGGAATGTTAACTTTGGCATCAGATATTTCAATTTCTATTTATTTACTTATATTCATTTAACAAAGAAGGTGTATGAGCATCAAAAAGTAGAAATTTGAACATATAATCTTCATCTGCTGGGCAAGATCATGTGATACGATCGAAACCTCCAGAACACTTACTAAGGGATCTTGTGGTGAGATAACTCAAAGCAAGCTTTCCTACAAATTTAAACTCAACAATTTGGTTCCAAATAAGTTGGTGGTCAACTCACCAGCAGAAGAGTTCAGTCCCTACAGGTCACCGATTGTTTGATTTTCCAGAAAAGCTGACATTCAGTTGTCAGACCACTGCAGAGTGCAGCCACAGTTTTCTATTCCTGGATCAGTCAGATTTGTACCAAGAAGGTAAAAACTCTATTGGATTGACTTCCTCCCTAATCTGAGGGCTGCCATTGGCTGAGGCCTTCAGATCACATCAACAACCAATCGCATGTGAGGATTAGAAAGAATCTTTCCCACTGTCACGAAGGACTGTCTGTATGTGTCTGTGTGTGAAAGAGGATGACAGAGCAGGAAGGAAGGAGGGAAGTGAACGGGAAAAAGAGACAGTTCATAGTACTTCACGGTACTACAGGCTTCCTGGTTTTCAGTTGCTAAATTTCAGGGTGAGTGTTAAGGTTAAGAGAGTGCAGCAGACAGAGCACAGATAATGAATCTTCATGTTAAAGTGCAGCACACACTGTAGCAGAGTTGCACGACAGAACACAATAATAAATCAAAATACTTAATAATACTAATGATTTCTCATTAATGGGTGCGGAGATACAAACAATGTGCAAGATAAATGCAATGTGAATTCTTAAATGTTGAACAACAGGCTATAACATACAGCATATCTGATTCAAAATCTTGACAACTGTAAGGTTTTATGGTCCATAAACACATCACTACTATCACTACTGAACTCTTAAGCTACTTTACAATGGCAACTGCATTTATGACAAGATTTAGAGTCTACAGCTACACTAGTGCCTCCGTGAGGCTGCTCGGAGGCACAGCAACACTTTCAGATAAATGCTGACATCAGCACGTAAAAATGCTCCTAATTGCATGTACAATGCTTACCTCGTTCACGTCTTACTTCAGCATGTCACCCTAGTAAAAAAAACTAAAGTACCGGACAAATGAAGAATTTGGCCTGACGATGGTGCTAGATAAAATGTCTGAATATCACTAAATTTATTACAAATCATCATGAGGGAAACATAAATCTCTGTGCCAAATTTCATGACAATACAGCTGATACATGTAGAAATATTTGACGCAAAATCACAAATGTGAACCTTGTGCTGGCACTAGAGAAAAGGTGAGGGGATGAGCAAAGTGAGTAGAATTCATCCTCTGGGCACCATGAATGTCTACTAAATTTCATAGCCATCCAAGAGTAGATAAGTCAATCTACCTAGACTCATGCCGCTAACAGGACAAAACAATTGAGAGGTGAAAGGTGAAGAATGTTTTGCTGCATGGAACAAACTTAAGAAAAGAAGTAGAAATAGCATTCCAACAATTTTCAGCCTGCAACTGCGTAAACAAAAAAAATTAGCAGATCCTTGATTCCTTTCTGCAGTGACAGGACACACACACGGCTGGCCACACCTGTAACCTGCAGATTAACAACGCGTCGAAGCCTGTCAGGCGGAACAATGAGAAGGAGCATCCACACATACACAAAGAGTCTCTGTGGGATTAGGGTCAGGCCAGAATAATGTGCCACTGAGCTGCAAGCGACAAACAGGACAGAGCCACTGCGGCATTTTCTAAATACTATGTGAGAAACAACCAACCTGTGAGACAGTTGTTTTGAATGTGATAAAACTGAAACAAATACAGATGTAATGGAAGCTCCCTCAGACATTCTCGTAATGAAACATTTTGTGTCAGTGTTATGAGCAGGATGCCTTCAGGCCTGAGTGTGTCATAGCAAAGAGGATTAGATCTCTCTCTTAGCTGAGAAAGTGGCGGCCTGTTGCTGTGACATTAATGTGACACTCAACACAGGAGCAGGTTTTTATTTCCCGAGGCTCTCTGCGGTATAATCTGGTGGATTTAATCATAATCACGCGTTCACTAACATCCAACGTTTACAATGAGCACGCACATGCAAAGAAAACTCACTGGTTGATTTAGACCACATGCTCTTTCTTCCTTTCTTAACATAAATATCATAAACCTCGGGCACGTTCTGTCGTATTTGCAGCCACACAGCAGTGCTTGGAAACGATACCCACGAGGGATCAGTGTGTGGTTTATGTTATAAATCCATATCAGATTATGTAAAGCACTCTTCAGATTTAGCCAGGAAGAGGAAGAGAGAGATGGGAAGAATTATGAAGACAGATAGAGGAGCACAATGACACCTGAGAGACCAGCCCACTATAGCTGCTGCTGCTGCACATACAAATGACCACTGCATGTGCAATGCATATACTGCATGTGTGTGCGCATCCCATACAAATGAATAGCACATATTGAGGTGAGATGCAACCTTCATGCCACATCTTCATCCCCTTCATTTACCTTGTGTGTGTGCCAGCCTGCAGTGACTCAATGACACCATGAGCAGCCTGGACTTGAATCTTGACACTCTTATCTAACCAAGCAATTCATTATTCATCTCCACAGCTTTGGTTCTGGATCCACTTTAGATGCAAAAACATCATTTTCTCTGCAGCAGCCTGTTCTTTTAAGTCAATGCCACATTCCCATATAGATGAATGTTAGGATGCTGCACACTCATGTTCAACTTCTCTCTCACCTGCCGGCTCTCAATAACACCAACATGACAATGACAAACAATGAATGAGTGTGTTCATGAGTGAGAGACATACGGACCGGGGTCTCCCAGCTCCAGCTGCAGGCAGAGGCCGGACGCCGCTTCCTCACTGGGCCTCCCGTCATCTCCGGGTTCCGCAGTCCTGCCGTCCATCTCCCGGACAGTGCCACGACCACGACGCGTCCTCAGCGGGAACGAGACGACACGGTGAGAGCTCAGAAACGAACAAACGATCCTGCCATTTCACCGGTGTTTTTCCCCCCTTCCCTCTGCCTCCCTCACAGACTACATGGCTCAGAGGATGGAGACGCGCGGCTGTAAACAGACGCAGCAGCGGCGGCGCGGATCATGAGTGCGTCATCATCCGCAGGCAGAGAGAGCGCGTGGCCCCGGCGTCATATTACTGTCAGAGCAGCAGGGACCATATAGCCTGTGTAGGATAGTATGTAAGCAAGTATGTTAATGGTATATTGGTAAGATCTTTTGGGCGACGATAGTCAGGAAAAGTGGCTGAAAACTCACACATGATGAAAAACAATACAGTCATGATGAAACATGTTCTGTTATGGAAATGTATGTATCCTTTTCTAAACTTGTACAAATGGCAGCCAAGCATCAGCAACGACACTTGTCCTCACTGAAATAAAAAAACAACTCTTCTTTTACTTTTGTTTTTACTTTCTGTTTCACAACTAGGGCAAGCAACCAAGTGACTGTTACAGATAAACATGCCCCACAATTTTATTTATTTATTAACACGAACACAGTTATAGATGAAAATTATGTCAAAACTATACTTTTCATGTTTAATTTTCAATTTTCTGTTCTTGGTGGAAATGTTGATTTATAACCTGCATATGGTGACTTTATTTTACTAGTCTGTAGTTCTCCTATTTAATTGATATAGTTGTATTAAATCAAATTCCATTCATTCCTATAGTTTGTCTTTATCAAAAGTGCACACCACAACTGAACATTTGTTTACAGGCAAATACCATTCAACATATGAGAAGGGTTTCCAGGAATACATCAATGATTTATGATTTACTTTGGATTTGTTTAATGTAAACTTCCAATTCTCTTCTGTTTTCCCTATTACAACATAGCTGCTTCCTCAGATATTATTAGGATATTAAGGACACATGAAAAAAGCTTTAGGACATGCATCATTATTTTTTAAAAATCAATGGTCCTCAGGGCATTTTTGTAATGTAAAACCTTGTATCACTTCAAAAATATCTATAACAATGAATTCCTTTTTTGAATAAAAAATATTTCAAAATAAACAAACCACTATTGCAACCATTGAGAAAGACAACAAAACTTCTGGCTCAAACAAGATTTTAATAGGTGCATGTAAATTGACATGACAGCATTTATATTCCCTTTTCATCACATGATAAATCATGAGTTACAGACACATAACAGGCCCTTCAACAAGTTAGGCGCAAATAATATTATCAGTAGCTTGTCAGAAATCTCTGAAATTTATGGCATCTTATGTCCCTACACAAAACTAACAATGACACATTAGCAAACTTGTCACCTAACATTCAGAAAGAACTAGAATGGTACTTGTAATAGAAAAAGGAATGGCTGTTTGGAGTTTGAAGTAATATGTGAAGTGCTTCTACTTTAGGTGACTAGTGAATGTCCTCTCATATGGTCTTATAGGATTGGTGTGTGTGGGTTCTGGAGGTTAGTTGCACGCTGAGGATCATCAGGCCTGCCCTCCCCATGTTGGGTTTACAGACAGGCCGTCACTGGTCCAGACATACACACACACCAATGCCCTGCAGTCCATGGGAGAGGAGTCAAATAAACACATGGGAGACAGTAGTATTACAGGTACGTTGGCAGGTCCTTCTCCACAACCTGCAAAGAGAATTATGTAAATATTTTAGTATGACAGCTGGGGAGGGGAACACAATGGTTCACTATATAAAGCAAACACAAAATGACTAAATAAACTCCCACAAGTTAAGATTAACAACGGTTTAACGAAAACAAAACAGCAGAAAAATTCTGTATGCACCTACATCATATGTAAGGTGCCCCTTTTCACTGCATGCACAGAAATATTATTAAAAGCACAGCGAGTGCCACTTACGCTGGGATCATCTGTTGGGCCATATCTCTTCACCACTTGTCCCTCTCTATTAATCAGAAACTGTTGAGAAATGAGACAAAATTATTAGAACAACAAGCAATTTTTCATGACGCTGAGGCAAGAAAATTAAGCTATATTAGCAAATTACCTTTGTGAAGTTCCATTTGATGTTACTGTGGAGAAAGAAAAAAAAAGTATTACAACACAACCAGTAGACATTACAGCCAAGGCTGTGTTACATCCTTGACATAGCATAGAGTGTGTAGTCAGCTTCAATTCAAGTGGTTATAATGGATTACAAGAGTATACCGTTTCCAGAATGGATAATTATTCAGTTCATGGAATAACTTCTCAAAAAACTCCTGCAGCATTATCTACGTCTCTGTTTCCCATTTGCATGCTCAGCATGTAACACTCGTGTTTTCACCAAACACCAGCTCACAGTAAGCTGTTGTAATGAAATGACATGATAACATAATCTCGTCACTGCAGTTGTGAAACATTTCACAACCTCACCCAAAGCATTCAAGAATCAAAGAACAAAGAAGTAGTGGGATGAAGTAACAGAAACTTAACAGGATGTGTATGACACACAGTGTTCCCATTCCAGGGTTCACTGAACATAGGTCCTGTTCTTGTAGTTTTGGCTACTATTCCCATCACTTATGGTTAAACCACAAAATGAATAGATTACATATTGAGGACACGGCATCTCCCAGCTTTACAAAACTGTTACAATCCTCAGAAAATTAGATCAAATTAGTGAGTAAAATACAACAGCTTCATGTGTAATATTTTTAATTATCAACTTTGCTGCTTTTAAATATACAGAAATTCATTCAACTTCTTACACATAACTCTACGTCACAGTAAGGGAGCATGTTGCCTTAGAAATAGTACTGATTCTTGCTCCACTAATGACTGGTACATTTCAGTTCATAGAGGAAGTTGTGAGACTTTTTGGTGAGTAAACAGAAAAAGAGGGCAACAACTTACTTTCCCAGGGTTCCCTTGCCTTTGGGCTGCGCCTTCATCCACTTCCACAGAGGGTGAGCGTTGTCTCCATTCACCTCAATCTTACTAAAGAGGTCAAACTCAGCATTGTAACCTTTGGCGAACTCTTTAATCTCTGCATCAGTCCCTGGCTCCTAGATCAATCAAAAAAAAAAAAAATCAAAGTCAGAAAACTGGAAATATAAGTTTTGCAACTGGGCTGATGAAGCTTTACACTGTACATATAGATGTATTCAGTAATGTATCTAAAATATGCAAGAATCTAGCTGACATGTTTCCATCCTACAAAATCAATTTATTCAAACGAGAAAGATGAACAGACAATATTTTAACAGTTTAAGGATCAGGTGTTGTATTAATGGAAATTCTCATTACCTGTCCTCCAAACTGGTTGCATGGGAAGCCCATAATGCGTAAACCTTTCTCAGCATAGGTGGCGTGCATTCCCGCTAGCTGAGTGTAGTTTACCCTGGTCTTTCCTCATTTGGAGGCTACATTTACTATGATGCAAACGTACCCTCTGTTCGGGGCAAAACAGAATGAACAACAGGTTAAACTGAGAAAACAATTCTGCAAAATACATGACAACTTCAACAAATATTTCACTCCATACTGCTGCTCTTCCAAATTCTATGCAAATCAAGCATTGTGATATTATGACATATTCATAATCTTACCTGTATTTCTCCAGAGACACCTCATTGCCATCAATATCCTTGGCAGAGAACTCGTATATGGACTTGGCAGTCTGCCAGTCTCCCACCTGAGCACACTGCACAGACATGAAGAATGGAGATTGTATATAGGTGAGTGTGTGTGGTTGAGTAAGACAGCTGAAGGTAGAGGCTTGTCAGGGCTAAAGTCCATGAACACAGATATAGACAAGATGAATCAGATAAAGGGAAGGAAGCCAAAGAAGTTGCCCTTAATACTCAGTGCACGTTGGCCTATTTGTGTCATCATTTATGCCGACAACGTTGAGTTTACATAAATAACACACTGAGGCTAATTAGTCACCTACATATACAGAAGGTTAACTCACTCAAGAAATGGAAAGATTAAAAACACAAAAGTTGAACATGAACCGTGGAGCTTCTCCTGATCTGATGCAAATTTACATCACCCAGTTTGTAAATCAGCACCACGTATTATTAGCAACTTTGACAGCATCCTCATCCCTTTACTTAAAGCTAACATTACAGCGAAGCAAGCTAAGAACAGCAGTCACACTGTCACATCACATAAGCAGAGACATCTGAGTTAAATTTGCGTGACGAATTCAGCCGGAAAGATGAACAGTGAATTCAAATCCGCCCGTGAACGTTAAATTGACTAGCAAGCGCTAACGCCTCAGGCTAAAACACGAAGCTAACGGCTACACCAACATCGGACCCATTTGTTTGTAACACCGCATTTAATAATAGAAACTTTGAATGTGACCTTGCTGATATTTTGTTTAGCGAATACAAAGGTTTAAATGTTCTGACCACAGCAACATGGAGAAATAGGCTAATATTGCTAATGTGTGTGTGCTTACCATAGCTCTCTGTACTCCCCTGCTCCCAATTAAACCCAATAACACGGCTGGTCTGAGCCACATGGCGGAAAGAGTGACGACCGCTGTCATATGATCATTTATCACCGCCCACTTCCGCCGCTGCTCCTCATTGGTGCGATGCATCGACGCGGCCGCCATATTGGTCCGGTGAATCTCATATACCACTGATGGCGACGGCATGACCCGCCCTACCCTGCTGCTGATTGGCTTATCTTGATTTTTTGTCCCACCTTTAACCAATAATTTTTCTCATACCTAAAACTAAGCCGTCCGTCTCTGACTAACGGAGCCAATCAGAGTCAGAGTAGGTCAGGTTAAAACTTCGCCATCCTAAGACAAATAAAACTGTCCACAATTAAAGTCACAGCTGAATTTTAAAGATATTTTTGAATGATTAGGTTGTTACAAATGCCAGATATTTATTCATATTACAGGTTACTTGGTTAAATTCAAAATATTCATGCCAAAATATAAATGACTCAGATCTGCATGTTTACACAAAAGAGATGAACAATTCATATTTAGCTCTAATACCATACATGTATAAAAGATTGATGAATAACATTTTCAGCATCTTATTAATATATTACTTTGTCCAGCTGCCAACTCCTGAGTGTGAAAATCTGTCTGTTTACCTGCTAAATGCTTCACTATGTTCAACAGCTAGTTGTTGACCTTACCTGTCTGCCCTTTGGTGCTGGGCAGATATAGTTTTTGAATTTGCATTGGTTTTGCTTGCTGATTTCTTTACCAAAGGATTTTAATTGCCTCTGTTTGAATGTGCTATATAAACAAAGCACCCTCGCCTAGTTATAAAATGTCTAAACAAATATGCTATTAGAATAAAAAAAAGGATCATGTTAAAATAAACAGACCACTATAGAAACCATTCACAAAGTCAGCAGCCTTACTATTGCTCCAATTAAATTTTAATAGGTTCATGTAAATTGACAAATTAATGCCCAAGAAAGCATTTATTTTCATATTTTCATATCATATTATTTTATATATTTCATCACATGGTAAATCATGAGTTACAGATACAACAACTTGTCACTTAACACTCAAACAGGACTAAATGGTAATAACAAATAAGCATAATCCAACAAAATGAGATGAACAAAGTTTTAACTCAATCAAAATAGTACCCGTCTAACATACATGCCACATTTCACAAGGTGCACAGAAATATTATGAGAAGCACTGAGAGGACCACTTACACAGGTTACACACACTTTTTAAAAAAACAGAAATTAATTCGACTCCCACATAACTGTATTACACTGAGGAAGACACACATAATGCTCATTAGTAACAATGATGTAGTGAAAAATCATGATAGGGCACATGGTCTACAAAGTTATACTAGTCAACTCAAACAAAAATGATCTTCCACTGCTAAATAAATCCATATTAATAAATGAATAAAACAGAAAAATAGGGCAACAACTTACTTTCCCAGGGTTTGCTTGCCTTTAGGCTGTCCCTTCATTCACGTCGTTGGCGAGTGAGTGAGTGCGTGTGATTAAGTCAGGCCTGAAGTCCATGACAGCACACCAAAATGCTTTAATTGGAGGAGATAAATGGGAGGGAAACAAGACGGGGCACCACTGCTCTTAATACTCGGCACACTTCGGTCCATTTGTCATTATTTGTGTCCGTATCTTTGAGTTTACATATAGAACAGGTTAATGCTGAACAAGGAACTACAGTTCGATTTGTGTGACAGGTTAGTGTGGGGTACAGTGAGTTTTTATAGCTTTAAGCAATAGACCAGTGAGAGGACACAATGACCGACTTTCTTCCTCCTTAACTGAGCGTGAGAGTTTTGCTCACCAACTCACTGGGTGGAAACTGTGCAATAGCATCTCTTGGGGAACATGACAATTGAGTTCTTGCCTAAACATGTTTGTGCAATGGGAAAGCATCAGCTGCCTTGGAAACGTTGGACAGCAATAGAGAACAGGCACATACACTTCAGTGAAAGACTATTGATGCTTATCTGTTTTGGAAATCTGATAACATATAATTAGAAATGTGTGCACGCTGTATGCACATTGATTTGTCATGAACCAGCTGAAAGAGTTTGACAAGGAACGGAGACACACCAAGTTGCCTAACGGATGTGAGCACTTTAGGCTGAGGACCCTCAGCTCTGACTGCACACTCCTGAAAGACTGAAGTGAATTTGTGTATTTTCTCTATACTAGGAATTGAGTAAATTAAATCTACAACCCTGATTATAAGAATGTTAGAATGCTGTATAAAACAATCATGATACTATCACCTGTTACCAATGAAGCTGTTTACCTGTAGAATTATCCAAACAGGTGTTTTTGGATCAGTCCACAAATTCAGAATAGGCAGATATTTACTAAAAAAAAAACAATGACGTTAATGAGGCAGAACTTGTCAGAAAGGATTAACAAATTATCACATTCTGTTATATTCATGTTGTACACAGTGTCCTAATTTTCATTATCAGGGTTGTAGAGTATAAAATAACAGTATATATTATTGCCTTTGCTGCATCAATGCAAGTTTGGTCTGTACATTTACATATACATTACATAAACATGTTAAGGTAAGATGACATTTCATATCTAATGTAAGTATCATGTATGCACATGCAGTAATGAGGAAAATAAACCAGTGAGAATTGGAAAAGAAATACCTTTTTGTATTCATATTATTTCTTTGAGTATGAGCCACAGTATTTTCTTTTTTTGTGCTTAAGTTTTTGTCTTGTACACGCCTGGTACCACATATAATGGTACTATAGATTTACTGTGAACCAAATCTGCCTTTTGCAGTTACTTTGGTACAAATTAATCTGAGCTGAAAGCTATGAAAGCGGCCGGTTCACAATCAGGAATGTCTTCTCAAAGTTGTAGTTTTATTCTTCTTCCAACAGAGGGCGCTATCTAACTAGGAAAGATTGCCGTGCAGACTTCATAACATTCATGTCTTTGGATGCAATATGAAACTTATGATGAGAAAGAAAGATGAGATTGAGATTTCGGAAGGATGCAATCAAAGATTCAGGCATGGCTGAAGATTCATTGATGTAATGTGAGGTGTACAGTATACTGCACAAAATAAATGCAAATCTAATACAAAATATGTTAACTCTAAGATGGTGTAGCTGATCCCTGCATCTTGTGTGGCTCATATTTAAGTTCTGTGTTGTGGTTCAGTTGTTTCAGAGAGTTGATTTTTGAGGAGAAGACAGAACAGACGTTTGCTCATTGGAGGGTGATATGAAGTTAAACCAGTCTAGAGGATTTTGACATGCATCTTATTCAAATCCACAGCATCTTTTGTCTTACTACTGCACGTAAATTAGGCCAAGGACTTATTCCTTTTCACATCTTTGTTCTGGGACATTGCTTTGAAATAGACCCCAGTGGTCTGACGTCAAACTGGTGCCACAATTAAAGTCCCCATGAAACCATGAAACAGCATTCTGCGTCTTTAATTGGATGTATTCCCTGCTGAAACTGGCTGTTGTAGGGGGACAGAACACACAAAGGAATCACTTCAACATGTGAACTCACAGATTATCAGCTTGAGAGGAAGGTTAATGGTTTACTCGTTGGAGGGAAGTTTTATTATTTTTATTACATTACTTGCACATTCTGTATTAATGCAGGTTTAAGTGTCCAAAGAGGATAAATAACAGGGGGGAAAAAAAATCTCATTTCATTTCATGGGAGACTTAACTTTACCACTCAAAGTTAAATACACATTACTTTCCTTACTTATTACAGCTAATGTTTTCTTGACAGCATGACAATTTATCATCAGATTTAGTCAAATCCAACTACTTGTGTTGGTGTTGCTGTTGTTTAATGCATGATACTGAACTAAAAAGCAGATTATATGTATTGATTATATAATATAAGATATTCCTTCATTAGTCCCACAATGAGAAAATTTCCGAAATTCAAAAGTGGGATTCACACCCACGCCTCCAGGGGAGACTGTGACCTGAATGCGGCACCTTAAACTGCTCAGCCATCCTGACTACTATCTGAGTTATATAATCAATCAATACATTTATTTACTGTGAGCAGACAAGGTACAATTATCATAGTCACATTAGAAAAGACAGTTGTTATTACATACTTCAACATGAATCGATCAATGTATTTAAAAGAACAACATAAAGAACATATTAAGATATGCACAGTCTGTAATTGAAAACTATCCAACAGCGCTTTATCCTTTGTCAGGATGAATCAGTTTCATGTCAGGTCCCTTACTGAGATTTCATAAGATGGTATTTTATTAATAGCTGGTGTCTTCAACTACACGCTTGGCCATATGCCAATGTAACATCTCATCTCTCTCTCTGCCAGATGAAAGACACAGGAGTGGGAGAAGTCAAGCTACATTTCTAATCAATTACTTTTAGAGACCTAATGTCCAATGAGAAGACATGGATTAATACAGCTTTGCATTTCATAAGATAAGACACAATCATTGCTGAGGTTTATCAAAAGTGATTTGTCCAATCTGACTTGTTGTCCCACACTACACTGTCTGGATGGTGAGGCCAAACGATGGTAATTAAAGGGATGCTGCCTGTGAACTCGCTGTTAGTGGGAGTAGTGGGTTGTCTGCCCTCCAACAGGCACACATGCAAACTGGCATCCACAGTAAGTGTGTTTGGGCGATGTGGAGGTCATGTCTTCTGAGGAAGGGGATTTTAATTAGATTTTGACAAAACACAGAATCTGCCACAGCTTTCAACCAGAAACATCAGTTCAAAGCCCCTAATTAAACACCTCGCATATAGCCAATTAAAACTCATATCAAAGGGGTTCTACTGTAAAAGACATGACTACAATCGATGTGTATGTGTGTGGAGGAGCAGGGGGTAGACGCTGTAATTAGTGGCTGCTCTGCCCGTGCTGTCAGTCTGTGTAAATGAAATAATACAGCAAGTTTTTGCTGTGCATTTGTTTTTTTCCACTTGGCTGTACTGAAATAAATTATTGTTTAATTACCTCACTTGAACTGTGCAGAGCAGCGCTTCACTTATTAATAATACAGTGCATTGTGAAAGTGAGAAAAGGGATATGATATGAAATGCATTATATGAAGCTGGACTAGTACGCTGCAATGTATCTGCACCTGTTGTCTCACTCACACACATACACACACACACACACACACACACACACACACACACACACACACACACACACACACTAATGCTCACATGCACACCTGCTCATATTCAGCTTTAATTAAAAGGATGAGGATAATAAGGTCATGAGATGACATTTCAAACTGCTGCATGACACACGTATGTCATCCGAACAACGGTGCAACACGCTCGACGTCACTTGAACACCTAATGAAAAAGGTTTATTTGTTTGATGCGGAGATTGTAATAGAAATTACCCATTGATAAAAGGTATTGGAGGTATATAATACTCACATACACTGATATGGATAGTCTAATCCAACATCCAACCCAGATTGAAACAGAATATGATAATTTGCTAATCCTTTTTGACATATACTCAATTGAAAACAATACAAAGACAAAATATTTAATGTCTGACCTCATCAGCTTCATTCATTTTTGTGAATATCTGTTTATTCTGAATCTGATGGCAGCAACAAGTTGGGACAGGAGCAACAAAAGACAGGTTCATTGGTAACAGGTGATAGTATCATGGTTGGGTATGAAAGGTTCATCCTGGAAAAGCTCAGTGGTTCACAAGCGAGGATGGAGAGAGGTTCAACACTTTGTCAAACACATGGTTGTATAAAGGAGATTACTACATGGGCTCTGGAACACTTTGCAAAACCATTGTCATTGAACGGGTCATTTGCAAATGACTGCATTACGTTTTTATTTATGTTTTACACACTTTCCACTTTTTCAGAATCGGGGTTGTAATTGAATGAACTGCTCTCATCTGAACCGGGCAGCAGGCCAGCAGCT
Source organism: Centropyge bicolor (assembly GCA_037975185.1). Taxonomy (NCBI): domain Eukaryota; kingdom Metazoa; phylum Chordata; class Actinopteri; family Pomacanthidae; genus Centropyge; species Centropyge bicolor. The sequence goes on along the minus strand of JBBMOC010000023.1, from coordinate 3,418,924 downwards.
GTTATAGGTCAAATATTCAAGCGTGTATGGAAAAGCTGGATGTGACTGAACAAAATTAGAACATGATGAAACAAAATAATGATTGCACACATTCAGCATAAGAATAAAAGATGATAAGACAAAACTGTAGCAGTTTCTCTTAATCAAACAAACACAACCATGAAGTCCAATCCAATTCCAATAGTGTAGTTTTGTTAATTTGAAAGTCTGCTTACAAGACATGATTGCCTCTGATCTATATCACTGAAAAATAACTGCGCATACTGAATATCATGCGGTAATGAATGTTGGGACCTTTTCCAAACAGCGTTATCGCTCATCTTTTTTTTTTTTCCCCCATCAAAGAGTTATGCTGGGTCATACACCAGAAAACCAGTTAACCCTGTCCAAATGATGAGAAATAGTATTTGTGAGAAAGCAGGCTGTAATGAATAGAAAGAGACAGAAAACAGAAAAACAAACATGTTTCATATTAAAAGGAAAAAAGAAAAACAGTTGCCTAGAAACAACCTCTGCTGAACCTGACTCCCCCAACCACCACCTCCACCCCCCGTGACACACACGTACATGGACACACACATACAGAGCAATGTGCACCATGGGAGATAAAATCAGATGCTTCAAGAAAAGTTAGGGTTATTTCTCACTGTTCCTAAGCAACAAGTTTGCTATTTTCTAGCCTTCGCCATATCTCTGTCGGCTCCACTGGAGATTAATAGTCAGAGACAGAAATTAAGTCGGCCGCAAAACTTTAGCTGTTTCTCTCAAGTTTGCTTTATTTATCAAAGCAGAGTTAAAATTGTCATCACCTGGGTTGGACCACCGGCCGTTCTTTCATTTTCAGGATCACTGTGCCTTGTGATGCACTCTACTTTTTGCTGCCTATGTTATAGTGGTGCATGACTGGAAATGCTGATCACTCATACACAGAGAAATTCAATGTTTTTTTTTTTAGTGTAGAGTTGTAGTGGTGCAATAGTAATGAGTGCAAGCCAATGTTCCTGCATCAAAAAAGTTAACACATTTAATAAATGGCCAACCCATGTTTCAAGTGACAGATTTTAGCTGTAGTGATGATAATAAAAGACGTTCTATATCAGGAGCCAACATATGCTCGCTATCATATCCTGCCGCCTTGAGAAGCATACAGATGGTCTTGCAATTACCGTTGAGGTGTGCACATTGCTCTCACATCAAAATCAAATAAGGACCCCGATCTGAACACCTACACCGCGTTCTTGAATGTGTTCGAATCTGTAACAAAAGGAGTGTAATGGAAACAGATGGCAGCCTATATTTGCATTGGCACACGCTCTTTTACATTTAACCCTCACACTCTGAGGGGCTTGGTTGGCAAGGCAACAGATTCTGCAGTCTGTTTCCCATGACTGCATCTCAATAGTCCAGATCAGCCTCCTTATCCCTCCATCTTCCTTGAGTGAACACGAGTTCAAAGCTTCAGTGTCACTCTGACAGGCGATTGGCAGCCCGCTCACTACATCCTACATCCGCATCTCTCAACTCCATCCCCAAGATCAATTTCATACCAACAGTCTCAGCTGCCATCGCCTGATCTGCTTGTAAATATTTGAGCCATAAATAAATCAGATTGGAGCTTAGTTAGAAAACTCATCCTGCCTTCCAAGTATTATGTTCCTACACTTCTCAAACATTATATTTCCAAACATATCGTTTCCAACTCCTTAATTCAAATCATCAGTTGGGTGAAATCTGGCTGCAAGCTTCTCTTACTCAAGAAATGCCTAAATGTGCAGTTACATGTTCGGATGATTTTGAATTTTGCAGATAAACCAGGGGATTAAGTGTTCCTTCATGGATTTAGAAAATTCTTCTACTTCTTAAGCTGAACAGTCAATTCTAAAACCCATTGGACTGTGTGAAAAATGTGGTGTCATAGCGCTGGAAATGGCTGTTTTATCAACTCATGAAAAGTTGATGCTTTTGCACCAATACACATCTGCAAATGTAACCTAAACGTTTCAGGCTACAGAGTCAGTCTATTCTTTGTATGACACATAATGCATCATGGGAAAAATGACCAAATACTGGATACGAACAGAGGGCAGTGTACATGATTGGTGCACACTTCACTGATCAGGCAACAGGTGATTTTTCCCCAGAGTCATTTACCCTTTCCCGCAGAAGGCGGTGGACGTAACACATGTATCATTTACTTTTTCAAATTACACAGACTGAGTCACAAACAGAGCAGAAAATGCAAAAACGAACCCAACTTTATTAAGGTCAAAAAGCTGCAAAGTGCTCTATAGTATTACTCACTTGTAATGACAGATTTTTTTGGAAGAGCAAAAGTCAGTAGAGAGCTACAAAAATCTGTGCTACATGGCAGAATAAAAGAAAGACACTCATCAACAGCATGCAGCCCGGAGTTGGCACAAAGATAGTAAAAACTCAGACAAAGTGTCAGACAAAAGATTTTGTGATCTGATGAAACAAGGGCTGAACTCTTGAGCTGTAATTGAAAGGGCTACAGTCTGTCTGAAGAAGGCAGGCACAGCTCATTAACCATTTAACATGATTCTGAGAAGGAGCTGGTGTTGAGCAGTGGGGACGGGGAAGCTTGAATCAGAGGTAAAAATAGAAATGGAAATTCACTTGAGAAAAGTATTTAGGCTAATAATGGCTGGGATAGCATTTTTTTTGTAGATCCACACAGAAATGGTTTCATTAGTCTTTTGAGACTTTTAGTACTTAAGTCTGTACTTTGGCAGCTTTATATTGCTGCTGACCATTTTCCTACTTTTCACACAGTCTTCATCTCATTAATTTCCATATGATATGAAAAGGTTTCACAGTCCATCACAGTGAACATGAAGAGTGCATTAGTGTGTTTGAAAGATTCATTGTGTCATAATGCAGCTTTCATGCCTACTGGTTAAAAAGAAGCCTGCAGTGTGTTTTCTCATAATGATAACGTAACTTAGGCAAAGGTTAATGCACACTTGATGTTCTTCATATTGTTGCTAATGGGCCTTTAAATGACCAAAATAACTTACTGCCGAGAGTTAGATGAGAAAACGCTCTGGTGTTTATGTACTAACTATGGGTCGCAGTTGTTTAATCCCTACACAGACTGAAATGTAAAAATGACATGTTTTGATTTTACAGGGAGTTACATCGTGAAATTTCTTCTGCTTATCCTCACAGTGACAAGAAAGCACAAGGAATTAACTGCACCCAGCACGGGTTCCAGATTTGCATATGGATTACAAAAAACAGATTCAATATGTTAATTAGAAATATTCAGATCTACTGGGCATTATTAGGCAGTACTAGTCAGACGGACCATATGTTTCCCCCTGTTTAATGCTAAGCTAGGCTAATCGCCTCCTGCCTCTGTAGCTCCATGGTTATCACAGAGACGTGAAACTAACTCTCGGCAACAAAGGGAATACGTTTGTTTTTTCAAAATGCCTTTAAATATCTTTGAATCCTATTCAAAGACGTGGAACTAGGTGAAAATACACCATCAGTTATGAGGAGGTGTGGATTATGACCAGGGTTTAAAAGTGTGGGGACAAACAAGGTATGAAGAATAGAAAAAACCACCAGCTACCAAATTAATTGGCATTAAAATCAAAGAATAAATGACTTGATTTACATCAACAGTTCATTTGCAAATATTTCTGAGTACATGTTGGTTACGCAGGTGGGGTATGATTGTGACAAAAATTTCTATTTAGATTTAAAAGTAAAGTGGCTGGAGGACTTCTGGGGGCGCTCTACTTGTACCTGAGCGACAGGTGTGGCATTTTCAGGAGGCTGCGTTAACAAATAACATTTCACAGTCTCCATAGCCACTTATTAACTATTATGCAATGCAACAGAGCCGTTTGACAGAGCAGCAAAATGTCAAATGTATGCCTTTTAAAGATTTTACTTTCTACATATTTTCCTTTTCAGCCTAAAAAGCTGCTGCTTCACCTGAGTGTAAATACCTCTCTGCGAACGCGGGGAGGTTTCAAACTACATCTCAGTAAGTGCTCTGTTGTGGAACAAGCCAAATGAGCTGGGTTTGATTCTCATTATTACCGAAGTTGAAGGCAGGCTGATCATTTTGGATCTGGCCTGATTGGCAGATCAGTGCACATACTCATATTCACAAAATGACATTCAATATGGCCGGAACGAGCTGCAGAGGAACAGCAGCTTGTTATAGAAAATTGACTCTGAGGAACTGAGGCTGCATCTATTTCCCAAAAGTCAATGTGTAAATGAGTATAGCCACTCAACAAAGGTTTTGTAGTCTGAACAGAGATACAGTATTACTGGTTTGAAAAGAGGACGTGAGTCATGTAAGATAAACAATGGCAAAAATGCCTCAGTTAGAAATGTACTTGTTAGGATTCATGTCAATTTAGACTATTAAGACGTGTGATGCGCCGCCGGCTATCGCAGCACCGCACCTCTACTCTACATGTGCTTTCATAAAGGAGGAGTGTATCAGCAGTATCACAAAGGGGAGAGCAGGAGACCTGTGCCTCACAGCGAGTCTGACAACTGACGCCGCCTTTAAAAGAGGCCTTTCTCTCTCATGTCCACTACTTTTCGTTTGCTTCCCTTATTACTGCCCCTTGTCTATTTTATTTCTTCCTCTGCGTCGATCTTTTCTTCTCCCTCCCCCTTCCCACGTTCTGTCTTTGCGGCACACACCCCGCTGTGTTTCGTGTCTTTCCATCACGCAAATTAGTTGATGTTTCTCAGTAATGGTTCCTCCTCACCTGCGCACGAGTCCCATGTGCAAGTGCAAGAACACATGCACAAAGAAATGCTTAATTAGCCTTTGTGCAAGGAACTGCCACCGCATCCATGACGTCTGCATGTGTGCGTGTGTGTTTCATCAGCTTATACCACCCTGTGAGAATGTGTTATAACACTATGGTTTCCTTCTCTTTAATGTATTTGAGTTATCTATTTCAGTACTTCCTGTTCTCTGCTGATTGCCTCTCTTCCAGATACACATGATGAAGCATTAACACACACTTTCAATTGAAAAAATAGCTGATGAGTATCATAGGTAGAGTTGATGTCTAACGTTCCATTTGCTCTTGATAGAGTTTGATTCCTCCACATAGACTTAGATGAGCAGATACTGACACACTGGTGGGGAAAAGTAATTTCAGTTCATTCCCCCTCTACTCATCCTCTTTGCAATCTTCTAAGACCTTTGTGGATATTCCTACAGGAATTAACTTGGTAAATATCAAAAAGACCCTCGAGGCCTTTTCAGCACACAACCACCCGTGACTTTTATTATTTTGTGGTTTAGAGGTCCTTAAGCTTCTTTATGTAGAAACGATTTCTATGTGCTCATTAAAATGGGAAGATGAAGACGGGAAAAAGCTAGAGACAGTATAGTGTGTCGACATATTGTAATTGTAATAAGCAAAATGATCTGGCCTTTTAAATCTTTTGTGTGTGTGTGTGTGGAGCTGAACAGGGAGACCGAGTAGGGGGTGATTTTGAAATGCAGACAACACATACTCTTGAATACTTTTGAGTAGACTCTTGAGTTTATATGAGCTTTCTTCTTTACACATCTAAAGATTAAATACCTGAGCATACTCTGACTCTACTTGAGTAAAACATATTTGTTCTCTTCCACCTTTGCTACGGCAGCAAAGACTCTGACATGTGAGTAATCAAAGACACGCATGGACTCCATTATTGAAAAGTCACACTGGATCACAATAAGCTGATATTTCTGTTGTGCTCATACCTGATTTAATTAGAAAAGTGTTTTTCAGACTTGTCTTCAGCTCAGGTTTGACTGAAATGAGGACAACTGTGGAAGCTGTTAGACCCATAACACCATGAGACGTGAGTAATTACACACTCCTGTGGCTACGAAGCATAACCAAGTAAGGAGGCATATATTTGCCATGCTATAAATAAAATTTGATTGAAGGGATAATTGTTTGGCAGGGAGTTTCATCACAGCCAACAAACAGACACAAGTGCATACATTAAAACAGGCCTTGCACTGTTTTGTCAGGCTGAGAAATGTTTTAATCAGATACACTTGGACTTTATTCCCCTCTTCTCTTCCTGTAAGTGTCCACAGTTTGACATTATACAAAAGAGCAGTGTGGACAGATGGAGCTCTCTGACAGGTGGAGATGTCAGGTTTGAATGGACACGGTAGAGACGTTGAATGGAAATGTGACCTTCCTCTCTTTTTCCCCTCAGTTTCAGTTCAGTAGGCTGCATAAAGCCATGACATTTCCTTGTTGCTTTAGCAACATAGAAAGAACATAGGAGAAGTGTCTCCCACCTTTTTCCTCAGGAGTTAATATCCCTATATTCCATTTTGATTACGCCCTATATGCATAAAGGCATGTGTCCAAAAACACTATATGTTTGTGTGTGTATATATATATATATATATATATATATATATATATATATATACACACACACAAACAAACATATGTATTTGATGAAGTATCTTTTTTGTGATTAGCACTGAGGGAGCTATGTGGGTGGTTGTCAGCATTTAAGTCCATCCTTTATTGGCACATACCACATCATTTGCATAACAACAAGAATGATAACAGTTTTCAACAAGCTCTCAAACTGCAATAAAGAGTTCATTATAATTTTAAAGAACCTGATGTGCAGGTTTAGGTATATTATTTTTGGCTGAGTGTTACTTCAAACATAATTCATTAAAATCGTAACACTGGCTTTCTAATGACACCCAAGTTTACTGGCACTTGTGTCCCTGTAGCAGGAGGTTGGTAAGCCTCCAACTGTAGTCAGTGGGAGTGTTAACAATATAAATAAACCCGGGCCGTGGGGTGCTAAGTGTGGCCTGTTATTGTCTCCATTTCAAACACCCTCAGCACTAAGGTGGCGCTGTGAGCACCTTTGGGTGGGCCAAGAAATACAACGGGCAAAGACGGCTGCAAGGACAATGAACTTCTGTATGAAAGAGTTAACAAGATAGCAGGGGGCACTGATCACGTTCACAGAGTGTGTAGGCTTCTCCAAAATAATGGTTCTGCAATGGTGATTCATGCACAACTAAGAACCAATTTCATGTGAATGACTCAAACGAGCCAGAGAGCGATAAATACAGCCTAACAATCCAGGCTGGATGGTTCAGATTTTTCAAGCACACGCACCTTTTTCTTGACATTGTTCTCCAAAGCCCTTCACCTCTGTTGACTCTTCAAGCCTTTCTTATAATAAGACAGGTGTCATATTTCTCACAGTTACATCACACACTCTGTAACAAGACGATCTCGATCCGTGTTTTGACATGGCCCGTCAAGTGAGATGGTTCGCAAGGTCTTTTTTTTTTTTTGCATTTTACATCAGACAAGACTGTAACTTTCAGTACGATGTCTCCCAGTGGCGAGAGGATGAAATAATGTTCCAACTTCAACAACTGGCCAAGCCCCGTCAAGTTTTCCCTGCTCGCTCACACTTGTTATTCAGCTGATGACGAAAGGTTTACTGTCTTGGTCTGTTCAGATTTATTCCATTGTCTCCATGATGGGAAGAGTAAAATGCTCCATGTAAGCGCCATTTATCATTTAGTACATTTGTTTACTATTAAATTGTATTTATTGTTGAGCACAGTGAGAGAATATTTTATGTGACTTTATTTTGTTGTTTGACCTCTGAGCTTTATTTTGTCATGCTGTGCAGTTCCGTTGACTAATAACAAATTATCAGGAAATGGAATTTTATTGTGAAAGGGTTCTGTTTAGTAAATAAATGAGTAATGGTGGAGCAACACGGTTGTTTTACCGTTGGCGTTGCCACCGAGCCAACTCAACGCATAAAACGGTCTCCTGTCGTCTATGTCATTCTTAGATGTGGTTATATGTAGAAGCAAGAGGATGTTAAAAAGTAAGAAACACGAAGACTAAAGATAGCCACTGCACTCCTTAAACATTTATGTATAAGTGTCCATAATCTAATAATGTCTTACATTATAATATATCAGTCACAGGGGTGATTTTTCTGCATCGTAGGTTACTTTTGATACCTTAAGATTTCAAATAGTACTTTCTCTTATTTAGGATTTTGAAAGCAGGACTTTTACTTGTAATAGAGTACTTTCACAATGTTATACCCTTTCATATGTAAACACACCACAGCACAGATTCAACATGTGGAGTGTAACAGGCTTGACGTCACACGTCTTGTTGTGGCTGCTAAGCTATTATTAGACAATTTTTATTGGGAGGAGGGGTTTAGTGAATGGGCAATTAGCATTTCTCTATAGCGGAACACAGAGAGCCTTGTGGACACAGTGCTTTTATGTTTGTAATATTTTACCATACAGATGGATGTAATAACGATATTTTCATTGGAAAATAAAATATGACAATACAAATTATTTGTATTTAACAAAAAGCAGTGTCCTTAACCTCAGCAAACTATCTTTAACATTTTTGGTCATTGAATCCACTGTGAATGGTGTGTGCAGGCAATTATGATCTGTGCATACATAAAAAAAGGTAAGATGCAGATGTGAAATGCTGGAAATCAAACTTCGTAGCATAAATAATTAAGTGCTCTGGAGAGCAGCCCCGATGTTGCCTTTTACCTTTCACCACCTCTGTGCTGCACACACCGGCAATCATCGGTGAAGCAGGGCAATGAGTCACCCACATGTTGCCCCTTATGAAAGGCCAACAGAGGCATTGTTCAGGGGTGTACTGAGTCAAGAGAGCGACTTTATGAAAGAGCCTGAAGGGTCCTCGTTTCATTTAATTCTTCCTATTAGCAGAGTACTTCACTCCCGCCATTTCCTTCTTCTCCCCTTGGGCTCTGTGTAGAAACCAATTCACAGACAGCAGGATGTTTCTTTCTGCTGCGGAGAAAGACTTAAAAATAGGCTGTACGCACGACAAAATACTTCCCTGTGAAAAACAACAGCAAAGGAACTGTGCAGCGCCACAGGCGACCTGTCACCGCCTCTTGTTCAAAGGCAGGGTGTCACCAAAGGTTTTAGAAAGCTGCTATCCTGTAGTCCCACTGTTTTTTATTAGTCTCTTTCAAGTCATAACCAAACTGAACAAGTCTTCTTACTAACGTCGAACGAGAGCTCAAACCATCTTACTTAGAGGACATGATGCGACACCAAGAAGAGAGAAGAGAGCAGACATCGCTCAGTAGTTTCAAGAAGTATTGACATCTGTTGATTGTGGAACTAATCAAACGTCTCTTGTCCCCGAGCCAATCAGCGCGTGCCATGATTCATTCATCGATTTATTTGTTTTCGCTGACGAACCCAGGCTGTCGTGTTCATCTTCTTGTCAAAAATATACAGCGGACCATTTGGTCGTGCCTTCTTTTCCCTCTGTCTGTTGGAGAGACACTACTCATTGCCAGCATATTGTGTAAGGATTCATCATGCTGCCGCTGTTGACAGATTTGACTGTCACACACTTGTCAAAATGCCAGGCGGGCAGGAGGGATGGCGGAGGACACGCATGCGCACGCACAAGTATAAATGCAGGCAGAGGAGATCTAAAGTAGCCAAGTAGCTGAAGGATTGCTGCACAAATGTTCCATATTTTTATTGAGTGTCGTGTATGGACTAAATGTTGTCACATGCAGGTGATGATTGAGTTATGATGGACAACATTTGTGCCTTCTGTCACATTCGAAATGACACACATCGAAAGCATCAGTTTTTTTAATATGTGGATGCAGTTTTTTTGTGCGTTCGATAAAATATCACAGGTACTATTACACAAGAATCCTGAAATGTCATTCAGCATGTGGCGTACTTGATGGCTTCATATCAATGATCTAGCATAAGCTACAGGCATAATATCGTATAAAGAAATAACAGATGTGGTGTATGTGCTGGTGTGTTTGATGAGATCCTGCATAGTGGTAGAGGAGAGTTTAATGTGCGTTTGTGCATGGTTGTTAATGTAGCTTGAAAAGGTTACAAGACTGAATATGATCCATAGAATATTATAGACAAGCTGTAGATGTTGTATATACCTCAGTCAGCTCCGACATGAATGACTGAATCATCATCAAGGAAAATCAATCGATGCTTTAACTTCAGAGTTTTATGCATTGTGCATATTGTGTGATTTGAAACTAATTTAAAACCTTTCAAATAGATGTTTGTCTGTGGATATGGATATTGCATTTACCTCCTCACATAACTTCACTACATAGTTCTGCTTCATCATTTTCAGCGAAGCTCTGCAGCTGAAACAGGTGAGTGTATTGAATGTTGTAGAAGTTTTGTCAAAGTTTGTTTACAGCCTGAAATAACCTTTAACGGCTCAGCATTTGCACACGGGCAGATTTTCTCCAGTTCTCTCCACATCTTATGAGCAATAAGCAATTTCATTAAAATTAGGAGGCTAAGCTGTTGCTGGAAGCTGTGCCTTCAGAGGCTTTTAATGATTTTAGCTGAAGTGAGAACATCTGCTTTATGTGTTGACTGTGATCTGTGTTCAGAGTGGCACTTTTCTTGTGTGTTTATTTTTGTTGTTCTTGTTCCCTTCTCCTGTCGGCCATTCCGCCCAACTGTTTTGCAGATGGTATAGGTCCACTCTTCACTTTGTACACACTCCATCTCGTTCTGTCTTCACCCCCTCTCCATCTGCCTCCTCTCTTTTTCTGTTTTTGCCGTGTTTACTTGTGCAGTGGACGCTCATGGCTCCTGGACTGATGGTCTGTATATGTGACATTTCTCGAACAAATTCATCAACATAACTCTGAAGAGCGACGCTGAGCAACACAGAATCGGCACTCGCGTGTTTGTTTACCTCAGTGCCCAGTGGCCCCCAACCAGATGGGTCGGTTGTCTCCGAGCCATAAAGAGGATATCAGTACGGCAGCAGAATGAGCCTCGTGCCAACACACCAACACACTGTAATTCAACAGTCTGTGTGTGTGTGTGTTCTCTGCTCACTGAAACACTTGCAAGCCAGATACTCCACATGTGTAGCATCATCTTAACTGAAGAGGAAATTAAGAAAAGCACATTAAATAACACATTTAAAATACAACGTTAACATATATTATAGCTAAGCTCACTGTTGAAGCCACTGTAACAAAGCTTCAGTAAAATAAAACATTTTTGAATTATATTGTTTTTTTTTATGTGGGCATATATTATATAGAGAGAACACACATACAGAGCATGAGTCACATAGTTAAACATAATTCATTTCTGCTGTGCACTGGATATACTCAGTGTACAACAACAGTCCTCTGGATATTCGTCATTTCATGTGCTGAATATTGGACTGCAGGAATGATGTTTGGATTCTTTCCAAACTTAATCGGATCGTCCTGTATCAACATGACTCAACTCTCTACCATCCTCTCATCTGAGCCTTAGCGGAGGCCATGACTCACGCTGAAAGCTTTTGACTTATTATGGTTTATTATCTTATTTGCTCTTCATTTATATAACATATTTTAGATTATGGAATACATGGGATGAGTGCTGTTGTCTAGGAATGAAATGTTCTTAGTTTTCATTCAATCGAGGAGAGGTCATTTTCAGTAGCAAGACATTTAGAGATAGATAACATTAAATTATAATAACTCTTTATTTTTATATAATTTTTGATTTTTAACTCAGACATCATGTGAAAACTGTAGTCAGAATTACTCAAGCCAGTGAATTTCTGCTCTTTCAGTAGCAAAAATGTTCTGGGAGTAGCAAAAAATATAAAGTGTGTTTATGCAGCTCATAAAAAAACTGGAATGGAGATGTTCTAAAACGCCTGACAGGGGCATAGTAATGTAGCGGCAACAGTCCCTGTGGCATTTCATTTGACATTTTATTTTAAGTTCTCAGTACTGTTTCTCAGAGAAGAACCACCAACACTGACTATGCAAGTAATGAGCACAGAAATCAATAGGTTCTTTGGCTCCCATTATACCTCTGGCACATACTGTACAAAAGAATATGAGATAAAGTGAACAGACGGGGCTGCTGTTTTCTCTGTGATGATCAATTTTTGCCTGTAATAATAACAGACAAAGAACATACAGCAGTAAATAGACCCTAATGAAGGCACTGCTGCTGAAATGTAGACATTTCTGCCTCATGTTCCCTGTTTCTGTTTATAGACTACATTTCCTTTAATATGATATAACCGAGAAAATAACGGCACTGTGACTTTTTAGGGCAATCACATAATGAGTTCCTGGGTTCCTTTTATTTGTCTTCGGTTTTCATATTTCAGTAATGCCAGAGGATGACAGGTACAGTCATTCCAGGTGAGCCTATTGAATTTTATAAATATATAATGGCAATGTCACTTTAAGATAATAGAGCCACAGTGCTGTTTGTTGAGGCTATGAGTATTTTTAGATGTAGAACACATTGTAAATCATAGGCATTTGTCTGGAAGTCAGATGTAATTCAAACACAGTAACTAAATCAACCTTGATGTGCAGTTAATGACCACACACATAATATCAATATTAAGGACCTAAGTGCAGACATTCTTCACCTCCAGTGCAAATTTTAATTCTGCTCAAATCACTGTGATAAAAGTGTTGAATGGTAAAGGTTACAGGTTAGGAAAAAACTGTTTTTCAAGAAGGAATATTTTTTTGAGTTATGAAAAGGAAGGAAAAAAATACTTTAACTAGCTAATGTCACTGCAGACAGTATGACTTCTCTGGAACCTAAATACAAACTACAGCTGAGGCCGATGAGGATGTCATTAGTGTTGTATTCATATATGTACTGGACAACTTAAATTTTGACCGAATGATGCCAATGATAAAAAGCAAAAGGAATCACCAGTGATTACAAGTCATCATGACAGGGACATTAATGTGTGGACCAAATTTCTTGGGAATCCATCAATGGTTGTTGAGATATTTTACTCAAAACCACACACTGTAAATTTCCCTGTTGTAGGACTAATAAAGGAATATCCTATCTTATCGTGTCAGTCTCCTGGTGGTGCTGGAGGAAATGTCAGGGCATCACCAAAGTCATTAGGATTCATCTTTCTGGCATCGTGGATGTCTGCACCAAATCCAGCAATCTAGCCTATAATTCTACATATAACCTGTAGCTGTTGTACTCCTTATACATGAAGCCAGTCAGAACCATGGATGAAACAGTGAGCAGCAGGTTGCTGCAGGTAGCGCTGAGAGTTATAAAAGGTAGCAGTAGAAATATCCCACATTTTTCCATGTGTCAAACATGCTTGGCGATTATTGGATTGGCCGAAGTGACGTGCATGGCCACGTCTGTCGATATAGATAGTTACTCTAGGTACTGTAGGTAGCTGATAGCAGAGACATAATTGGTGTGTTCGATCCTATAGGCTGGGTTTTGAGAGGTTGTGGGAAGAATCAGATAAGTGTGGAAGGCCTCATTATAAACAGAAGCACAGCAGCTTTGGTCCAATTAAAACTGACAGAGTCACATTACCCTGCTTCCGTGTGTGTGTGTGTGTGTGTGTGTGTGTGTGTGTGTGTGTGTGTGTGTGTGTGCATACAGACACATTCATATGTTGTGGATTTATTGTGCTTATGTGTGACAGATGATTTAACACAATAGTGCATAGAAGCATGTGAGATAATAATGGTCTAAATAGAAATGCATAATCATTGTATAATTGTAATGATCAGCTAAATAAATTGAAATCATCAACTTTGCACACTCAGATTCATTCTATGTGTATCTGACAGCTTGATGTGGATAAAATCTAAGTTCAAATTTTTCTTTTATTGTTTGTTTTTAAATGAGAAAGCACCTTAAAACAGATTCACATACTAGTAATCTGGTTAGGTTTTATGAGATTCTCATCATGATACTCCTGTGTATATAGCTGCTGTAGGTGTTTCATTTATCAAGAAAGAAGCATGAGAATCCAATGATTTATTGTTCAATGATCACACTGAAGTGAGGTAGCCGCTTCTTTCAAAGACAAATCAGTGTTATTGTTACATACAATTACATGCACAGTGCAAAGTAGTGAAATTTGAACTCTGCATTTAATCCATTCCTGAGGAGCAGTGTGCAGCTGCAGTGCCAGCTGGAGTGAGACCAACTCCAGTTCTAAGCCAGCGCCTTGGTCAAGTCCACTGACAGGAGACTGAGAGTCATATCCTTGTTTTTGATTTATTTCTTTAACTGTAGTACATGAAAAGCTTTAATTCAAGCATTCATTTTTCTTTTTCTCATTGATCACCTCATAAAGACGCCATCATGATGAGCATTCATTTGGAGTTGTTGGGTTTTTTTGGCCACTAGATGAATGTAAGTCCAGTTGTCACTTTCCTCCAAATCTCGAGGGAAATATCTGTCTCTTTAGCTTGCTATACGCTCTACTAAGATTTTTTAGCTGCATGCCTTTGCTGGAAATGAATTTGCCAAAACAATTAGCATAGGAATAATAGAGTTTGTAAAATCTCTGTGGATTTCTCCCTTTGAGTGATCCCTTGCACAGTCATTCAATCCAATGATAAAATAAATATAAATATGCAGCTTTAAGATCTCATCTTTCATTATTTCTGTGAGAAGAGGAACAGTGGTTCTGAAAAAATAAGATGGACTACAAAACTATAAGATGAGATAGTTTAAAAGTAACAAACTTTAACAGGTTGGGATATGCTGAATCCCCTTATAATGATGATGATGATGACGATGCTGCTGCTGCTGCTGCTGCTGCTGCTGCTGCTGCTGATGATGATGATGACGATGATGATGATGATTATTATTATTATTAGTTATAGTATATCATTTTATCATAAAGGTATGTTCAATCATTTATGTTTTCTGTGGCTATAAAAATATAGAAATGTAAATATAATTACATGCACAGAGTAAATTTATGAATAAATGCACACACACCACTGTGAATTTTGATGCTGTATAAAACGATCATCTTTTAAAACATCATCACAATATGCCTTCATGATTTTTTGTTATGCCTTTTCCAGTCTTCCCGTCCTTTTTTCCCACCACCCCTCAATTTTGCTGTCTATAGACTTTACTGTTATTACTGTCAATTTGTTGAGTTGGTTTAGGTGGGAAAATGAGCATTTGTCTCTGGAATCATTAAATAGTTGACTGGTCGACTGTCTAAATGGACGGCTAGTCCAGTGGATGAATCATATCGCTAATGTACTTATCTAATGGTTCGTCACTAATCTATACTTGACTACAACCTATTTTCAGAAAAATGAAGTGAATAGCTTTCATTTGCATAAGTGCTTTGCACGTTTATTTAGCTCTTTGTAGCAATTACAGGTAAGTGTCCAATGTGAAAATGGAAATAAATAAAAGGGAACAACCACATTAGAGACATGAATTACTTTTTCAAGAGCAGGACGCCATGTGGCATAAAATCTCTGCTGGGCACGCTGTTACAGGCAGGAAGATCGTACACATTCAGACAGAGCTTGTGTGCATCCAGCCAAGCAGATCACACTTGAACCACAAGGAGAAATAAGCTTGCAAACACCAGAGATATCTATCTAACTATCAGAGTTTAGAGCCAAACGTGTGTGTAAAAAAAAAATTTAGCAACGTTTTGGTGGATTGTCAACTTGAAATATTTCATGAGGCGACTAGTCCTGTAAAATGGTTTCACATTGATTGGCTGTTTCTGAAAACCCTGCAGAACACTTGACTGGTCCAAAGGACTCCTACGAGATGGCTGCTCATACCATGACAGATCCACCTCCATGTTTAACACCTGGCAAAAGGCACTGTGGGTTGAATGCATTCTTTGGCTTTGCTTTGGTTACTGGTCCAGATAGAAAACAAAGATGACTCATCGAACCGTATTACTTTTACTTTGCTCAGGTTTTGGGTCCTCACACAACACTGTGCTTCTTTCTCAGTTGGCGCCAAGTGAAACTGAATGGAAAGACTGCTGCGGATGTGTTCAGTTTTTTTCAATGTGTTCATGATTTTTTTTTTCTCAAGACTTCCCCGTTGAACGTTATGTAATTTTGCAGTTTTTGTGATCGAATCTGCCATCCAGGCACAGTGTTAGTGGGCTGTCATGTTTTGAAAACTTAAATTCATGGTGACTGTCAAGCCTCATTTGACAAGAGATGCAAGACAAACAACTTAAACATAATGGGTAGGCCTAACACTTCATCCCTCTATTTAGCACTTATCACCAGTGTATAAACATTAACATGATGTTTATATCACACTGCAATGTAGCAGCTATTAGGACATTTGAAGTGTTAATTAATAAAAGCATATGTCAACAATTATAACTTTGCATATAAAAATAAATTGTATAATTGAAACTGTATTTTACTATATTGCCATTTATATAATAATTTGAAATGCCTAATATGGGAGGTTAAAGTGTTGAAGCTGTGTTAAAGTCATAGAGTGTATGGTTAAAATACATATACATATATATTCACAAATAGGAAAAGGTGGGGATTTCAAACATTAGCAGAGGAGCAGTAATAACACCAAGGTTGCAACTAACATGATTTTCATATTCAATTTATCTTCTTTTTGAATAATTTAAGCATTCGGTCTAAAAATGTTTCGAAAATATTGAAAGATATTCAGTGCAATTTTCTTACTAACATCAACAAAGTGATCTTAAACTTGCTGATTTTGTCAGACAGTCCAAGACCCAGATATTCAGTTTACTGTCACATGAGAGGAAAAAAAATCTTCACAGTTAAGCTGGGAAAAGGATTTTTTTTTTTTAATTTATAAAATGACTTAAACTGTTCATTCTCAAAAGAGTTGACTTTTAATTCTGTTGTCCTGCTAATCTGTTAATTGACTTGCAGCTCTCTATGGCACATTACAGATAAAAGCACATCTAACAAAGTGAGCTTCAGTGGGGGGTTTAAACACCTCATTTGTTGCTGCTGTCCTCACATGAACAGGGAGCCTGTTCCATCGACTGGGTCCAAAACTACAGAAGGCAGCTTCGCCACAGGTCTTTGTCAGGGTTTTGGGCACAGTAGGCAACAGAGAGTCTGTGGATCTGAGGGCTCTACGAGGGACACATCCCAGCAATACATCAAAGTCAGTGGCACGTCTGTGAGAAGATTTATGGACAAACAGTGATGTGAGAAACCATCCAAAAACCGACTGGATGCAAGTGTAGAGGCTTGACAACAGGCGTGATGGGAACTCTGTTGTTACCTCAAGCTGTGATGATTTATCAGCTTATCTGGGAGGAGATGCAGCTCAGAAAAGTTTTAAAGCAGAGGAATTTAATTTAAAGCAAAGCCTTGTGATTTCCTCTGTCATGGTGTGTTTATTGGACCAATGCATGCCTCAAATCCTCCAAGCATAGCAACTCTATGTTTTTCTCATCTATTATCATAGCTGCATGAGTTGACAGGGGGGGGAGATGTGAGCATATTGCCACTGCACATCATCACCAGTTTGCCACCAGGAAGTCCAATTAAGGTTCCTGTATTAGAGGGAGATGTGGCAACTATGCATGAGAGGATGGATTTCACATGAAGGCTAAATGACGCCCTCTTTAACAATCCATGAGGCGTGAGATATGAAACCCACATCATCATGTGAAAGAGATCAAACAACAGTCTGTAAATTAGATTGTTGCCCCCCCTGATGTGCGCGCGCAGGGAAGAGTTATAGGGTAAATATCATGGGAAGGTTTCACAATCCTCTCATTGGCTCAGAAGTCAGAGACCCCCATCATATAAAGCGAGGGTAGCTCATCTAGCAGCCTGTAACCGCTGGCAGGCTCTCCGCTTCACACTTGGACTTCAACTAAAGGGAAAATACCTTTTTACGCACGGAGCGCTTGGAGAGGTTTGGAGACGAGCGCGCGCCGCTGAGCCATTTATCCAGGGAAGAAGAGAAGAAAGAGTTCAACAACCAACAGGTTTGTTTAGGTTTGATGATAGATGTGCAACAGGATGTAGTTTTTGTGGCTTTGTTTGAGGGAGGAAAAGTTCATTAGAGTCGCCTTTTGCGCGTTTATTTTAAGGATTTCTTTGAGTTATTAATTCCAGTGACTTCAAGTGATTTTAATGAGGAGGAATTGGTTTGATTTGTTCAAGAGGCTGAATTTCAAAAGAGCTCCTTTAAATCCTTCAGAGGAGAATTGCAGGGTTATTTTTTATCTCGCTGTGGTTTCACGTTTAATTAAAGTGCTATTTGGAGATGCTTTTTTCACACTCTTTCATAATCTTTTAATGTCTGAATTGTGAAAAAAATGTGTCCTTATTGGCTGCAACTTCAATGTGTATCCCCTCCTTCACTAATTGGTCAGCTGCATGGTTCAGATTTGTTCTACACTGAGATGTAAAAGAGACCCAGATTTAGTCAATGGTTTGTGTCTTACTGGGGATAATATTCAGCAAATCTGAACAAAAAGATTTTGTAAATGTAGTAATTCTGTTTGTTGTCTGTTTGTCATGGTTTGATGGGCTCTCTCCTCTTCATGCAACACTTTTCTGTTAACAGAGAGAAACTGTGAGCTGAGGCATCTGAGTGGGCATGTGGCTACTGGAGAAGCTCCGGAGCTCTGTGGAGAGCAGTGGGACACAATCCCAGCCCCCGCAGACGACAGAGGCCATTCCCGTCTCTGTGTATGCCAACGTCCTCACTCCAGACAAGATCCCTGATTTCTTCATCCCCCCAAAGCTGATCTGTTGCCCACCAGAAGAATCTCTCACTCCAGAACCTCAGCACTTCTCCACGCTGCGACCTTCCGCCTCTGACCACGCCATTTGCAGCCAGAGCCCCAGAGCTCGGAGCAGCAAGAACCCCTGCAGCCCCCGCCTCTTTTCCCGTCTAGGAGGAGACGCTCGCAATCTCCAGAAGTCAGCCAACCGTCACATCATCCAGATAGAGAGCGCTGATGAGCCAGGATCTGCAGACAGGGTCAGCGTTGAAGTTAACACTAATGCAGACCCCCAGTCACAGACCGCCATGTCTCTGCCCTACGTCCCCAAGGCTCAGACCTCCTATGGCTTTTCCACCCTGGTGGAGTCTCCTCACACCCGACGCAAGGAGAGCCTGTTCCACAGCGACCCCAACTCCCCTCTCACCTCCCCGAACTCCCAGAGGCGCTCTCAAGGGGGAACTCTTCTGGCCCCAGCGGACCCCAACCAGTACCGCTACTTCAGTGGTGGAGAGAGTGACACCTGCTCCTCAGCAGATTCCTCCCCCTTTAACTCCCCTCTCCTGTCCCGCTCGGCCTCCCTCCTACGCTCCATAACCCAGGAGACAAAAGCCAAGGTGAGGACTGTTGCTGTATGAGTGTGTGTGTGTGTGAGTAGAGTTCTTAATGAAAGTGTTACCAAAGTGTTATGTTTGAGTCACCATGAGGCTTCTTTCTGTGTTGCTCTTTCTCTCTCCCTCAAGGTGTCTCGTGCCAAGCGCTCCCTGGCTCGCCACAGTTCCCTCTCCACCGACGACTGCAGCTCGGCAGACAACAGCCCCAACATGCAGCGCCGCCGGATGCGCTGCCCCCCGTCTCCTGCCTTCCGTGGATGCAAAAGCAGTGGCGTAAGGGGCGCGGCGTCAGACCTCCTGCAGCGCGAGCACACCGTCAACCTCCACAAAGGGGGGACGGTGAGGCTGAGCACTCACTACGACCCCGAGGCGGCCCGGCTCAGGGTGCGTGTGCTCACTGCCGAGGCCCTTTACGACAGGCAGACGGACGTTAAAAGCATCAACTGCTGTGTATCGATCTACCTGAACCCTGGCAAGCAGCAGAAACAGAGGAGCACCATCATCAAGAACAGCAGGAATCCAGTGTTCAACGAAGACTTTTTTTTTGACTCGCTGCCCAGAGCGCAGGTAAAGAGTCTGGCCATGAAGATAAAGGTAGTGAACAAAGGAACCAGCCTGAGGAGAGACGTGCTTCTAGGAGAAAGGGAGGTGCTACTCAGTGAGCTGCTCACAGGTCTCTAGGGATCCCCTGTCAAGACTTGGGTGAAAACAAGCAGCTCCACGTCTCAGGGGCCCTTTCTTCTCCGGCTACCTTTCTGTCCCACTCCACAGATATGATAAATACCGGGGCAGGTGAAGGCACGCTGATGACAAGGGAGCTGCATCTTGCACACTGAGTCATGTACATCAATGGACAAATATGCTGAGGCCTCTGTAGAATTAACAGTCACACTTTGTCAAGTTGCCATCACTAGAGCTCAGTCAGTCAAGCAAAATGGAAACCACCATTATTTACACGCTTACCAGTCTATTAGCAATGTGAACAGTGGAGCTGATGTCTTTGATTGTGTTTTCCTCTTTAAGTATTGAGTTACAAAAGGTGTTTCCTCCTCCGATGAGCATTGTGATGTGGCTCAGTATCATAACAACTGTGACGCGGTGATGTTCTTGTTCAATTTGGAGCCGTAATGATTGTAAAGCTGTAATTTTGTAACAATGCAGTCATATTACGTGTGGGTTTTTGCACGTTCCTGTGGAAAAATGAACAATTCCTCTGTGTAATTGAAAGAGTTTATATTTGGGAATTAGATTTTAATCGCTCATGGATGTGATGTTAACATGGCTGTTACATGTGGTGACACACTTTTGAGCTTATGAATAAAAACACCAAACTCTCAGTGATGCTTTTCTCACCCTGCTGCTTTGTCTCAGTGATTCTGTCTTTTAATAATTCCTCAGGATCAAGAGCAAGCCCTAGAAAATGATTACAAACCCCCCTCTGCTCCCCCATACTATCTATTTTTGTAAACAAATCGGAGGCTGGGTCCTCTGAGACAGACGCTGGCTGGGTGTCATTTGTGAGGGTAGCCATCCTGGATCTCCACAATATTGTCTCCATGTGCAGCCAAACTCCCTGTTTAATTTTAAAAACATGTTTGATACTCAGGCCGTCCTCCAGTGAGTTTCAAATTGTTATTAAGAACGGCAGGAGATTTAATCACGGCTCAATCGCTCTCCTGAAACAAACGTTGCCACGCTCTCTCTCCTGCTCAAGAGCAAGTAATTTATCTGTGTGGTGCAGTTATAGCTTGATTTATGTGTTCAATATTTGGGTTGATACATGGAAATGCATTGTACTGAGGGAGTTAAACATATCTCTTCAGTCCACACTAATACATTTATTAGGCATGCAGGGATTGTCCCACTCACTACTTAAGAGCATGATCCTAGTGTGGCTCTGATGCCTCCTCTACTGGTGAAACATCAGAATGACATTTCAACATCCTGTAGAATTTTATTCAATTTAAAGCATCAAAAGCATTTTTGGCGACTTCTAATTGACCGGTGACCTGCCCTGGGTGTCTCCTGGCTTCTGCCCACATACGCTAGGGCCTGGTGCTCCTGTGACCCTGAAGAGAAAAGAAAATTACATCTCATTAAAAACTGTAAACCCTCTCTCAGGCTTGTGCCATAGGGCGATCTACAGCCTGCTCCAGTTGCTTATAAACTACTTAAATAAGTCATCACAAGCACCCATGTGGGACACATTCATCTGTGAGCTTGAGGAATATTCCTTTGCCACAGACCTGAGAGCAAAGAGATAAAACTGGTGAAGAAAAATTAAGTAATTGATTTTTTGCCTCTGTGGAAATGGAAAGGCAAATTATTTAAAAATGATGAAATAAGGTAATAATCTCTGAATTAAGCAAACCATAAAGCCATTTTTCTGTTTCCACTGAAAACTTATTTATCTTAATAATGGGATCCAACAACATTTTCTGCTACAGTTAGAACATTTTTGGCTATTTCATATAAACGATTTCTGTCTATTCTGTTTTCCTCTTCTTAGGGATTTGAAGCATTGTTGATGCCATGTATTTTCCATGCACCAATCAGGATCTAGCAAATTTTATAATCAAATCTAATGACTTTGAGGCTCAGAGATAATGTACCTTGAATTTATTACTACTTTATCTTTTAAATCAGCTCTCTTTGCGATATTGACAGAGGTGATCGAGAGACTTTGTCAAGGTTAATCTTGAGATGCCACCCAGGTACTTTTAAATTCAATAATCATTCATTTTCAGTCACAATTACATCTGCTTTTTTTTTTTTTTGACAGGAACTGTATGTGCAGTGAATACCACCAACTGACAGCAAGGTAGTAATTCTTGCACAGTAGTTTAATGTGTCCTCAATTTTCTTTATACATGACCCCTGTTACATTTTGTATTATATTAGTTTTCATTTTCATGAAGTGCAAAGATGTTATATTCGATAAAGAAGAATATTTTAGAATAAATTGCAAAACTGTTCAAGGATGATTTCTGTTTTCGCTCCATCTTACAGTTCAAGAAAGAACAGAAAATGCCAACCAGATCTTTGTGATGCTGTCGGCAAGCAGAGGTGTCATGCCCTTACACCAGTATTCAAATCCCCAAAGTGAACTTATTCTATGAATTTCTAACATATTCTAATCCTACTTTACGCCTCAACTCTCATCAACAATTGCAATATACTGCATGCCACACTGCATTTATGCATATGAAAGTAGGTAGATGATTTTCATTCTGTGGAGAGATACAGAAGGAAAACTCAATATCCGCATTCCACTGGATGTAAGGTCATGGTATTCATGTACAGATTCATGCAAGTCAATATCCAAATCAATATTCTAGCCACTGGCTTTGCTGAGGAGTCTGATGTTCAGATCAGTCAAGTGTGCCTCTGGCTTAATTCCACATTCTTACTTTTTGCCTTGTATTTAAATCTCAAAGAATGATTAAGGACATGCCTTTGTTTTACACACAAAAAAATGTATGAGAAAACAAACAAACAGCAGAATAAGGTTATAAAAGTCACATTCAGCAGCAGAGTAATATGTAATCACGGTTTTAAATAGACCTATACATCACAATTGTTTTCAGTTTTAATGTTAGTTGTAAACTGTCCCAAGTCAGACAAGTTTTCCATTTTCATATAAGATGCAATGATGAGTAGAATAATGTTTATTTGTTTTGTAATGTTTATTTGACGTATACATCTTTTTAATAGCAGATTTCTAAAATGTAATCTGGGTAGTTTCTAAGGAATTACACAGCACCATCAAAGGAAACTCTTTACTTCCTCAATGCTAGTTACAGCATACAGGATATCACCTAAATACTGTTTTATATTCCTCACATTTACAGAACAGTTAATCTGCCCAAAAAATTGCCATCAAACCATAAACAGTAATGTATTAACAGTAGAGTATGGTTGAGTTTGCTCATGATGCAGGAGGCCTCAGTGTGTCTGTGATGATTATTGAAGCTTTCCTTAGCCTGCATATTGAATACTCAAGTCGAAACTTATGGCGTGGAATTATATTTGGTATGGGCTCCATTGATAATTTTTAAATTTGACCGTATAGGCATTGCAAAAACACTCTTCTGGTAATTTATGAATACATTTTGCCGTCATGGGTGAATGTCACTGGAAGAAACACATTTGCTTTAGGGATAATGAGAAGGTAAATTCAGTTCCTCATTTATGTCTGCAGCTCATTCTTTCAGTTTGAACAGCAATTTAAGAATTAATATATTTGCTTTCATTTGTCAGGACTTTAACAAAATCAAAATGAGTTTCAAAAGTCTTGGCATATGTAAAAGCACAACTCCATATCAGTCAGTGAAATAGTTTTCAAAATATATTGTGGATTAATTTCTTATTAAGCAAAAAAATATGTTTTCATCTAGACTTAATGTGTTGATAATACATAATACAGACACAACCTATATATGTATTATTATGTATCTATATCGCATAATAAATAATATCTCTACATTTGTAATATCGTCTCCCAGCTTTTTATTGATCCACAATCCAACTTATTCAACTACTG
Organism: Centropyge bicolor; assembly: GCA_037975185.1. NCBI lineage: Eukaryota > Metazoa > Chordata > Actinopteri > Pomacanthidae > Centropyge > Centropyge bicolor. The sequence goes on along the minus strand of JBBMOC010000023.1, from coordinate 3,395,159 downwards.
AAACTCTCTCTGAGGGTATATTTGTTTTGTGAGCCGGGCGTCATCAGCTGACACTCTCCGTCTGTGCGGGGCGGAGCTCAGTGTGGCTCCGAACAACCATAACAAACGAACCCATCAGCTGGCAGGTCATTTAACTCACGAGCATCACGGGAAATGTAGTTGTGTCAAAAGCGAAGCGCCCTCCCACTCTGCGAACTCCGAATTGCGTCAAAACTACGTCACCCACAATGCCTCGCTGCACTCGTAAACACAGACCTGTCAAACAACACAAACGCCATCTTGACAGCACCCTCAAAATGGCAGAAAGATGTGAGCTGGAAACCGAGTCCGATCTAAGATTCCTGCTCTGCGCTTTTTAAAAACACGCACGACAGCTTTCCCACAGACGAGTGGTTATGGGGTTGGAGTCCAGCGAGGCAGCTCAGAGCCTGTAAAATGGACATAACGACGGCGGTTTTCAACGCGGCCAGAGATGGTAAACTGAAACTTATCCAGAAGTTACTGAGCAACAAAAGTCCGGAGGAGCTGGAGGCTTTAGCCGAGGAGAAGACGCAGGGAGGGACGCCCCTGCTGATCGCCTCCCGGTACGGACACTTAGAGGTGGTGGATTACCTCCTTGAACACTGTAAAGCTAATGTTGAACTCGGGGGGGCGGTTAACTTTGACGGGGAGACCATCGAGGGGGCTCCGCCGCTGTGGGCGGCGTCGGCGGCCGGTCACCTCCCCGTGGTCAAGACGCTCCTCAAACACGGTGCCTCGGTCAACAACGCCACGCTGACCAACTCCACGCCGCTGAGAGCCGCCTGCTTCGATGGTCACCTGGAGATCGTTCGCTACCTGGTGGAGCACAGAGCCGACATGGAGGTCGCGAACCGCCACGGCCACACCTGCCTCATGATCTCCTGCTACAAAGGCCACAAGGAGATCGCCAAGTTCCTCCTGGACCGCGGGGCTGACGTCAACCGCAAGAGCGTGAAGGGCAACACGGCCCTGCACGACTGCGCCGAGTCTGGCAGCCTGGACATCATGAAGATGCTGCTCAAGTGCAATGCCCGAATGGAGAGAGACGGATACGGCATGACCCCTCTGCTGGCTGCCAGCGTCACGGGTCACACCAATATCGTAGAGTACCTGGCCCACCAGCCCCGCACCTCCAGAGAGGAACGCATCGACGCGCTTGAACTTCTCGGGGCCACGTTTGTGGACAAAAAGCGGGATCTCTTGGGGGCCATGAGGTACTGGAGAAGGGCCATGGAGCTGAGGCAACCAGGGGACAAAGCTGGGTCCCTGGCCAAGCCTCCACCCGGTCCCCCCATCCCTGCATATGGCTGTGCACAGGAGGTGACTACTGCAGAGGAGCTGGAAGCTTTGATCACAGACCCAGATGAGATGAGGATGCAGGCCCTGTTGGTCCGAGAGCGCATCCTGGGGCCGTCCCATCCAGACACCTCTTACTACATCCGCTACAGGGGAGCTGTGTACGCTGACTCGGGTAACTTTGAGCGCTGCATCAGCTTGTGGAAATACGCTCTGGACATGCAGCAGAGCAACCTGGACCCTCTCAGCCCCATGACAGCCTCCAGCTTCCTGTCCTTTGCAGAGCTCTTCTCTTTTGTCCTTCAAGACCGGGCCAAAGGCACCCTGTCAACACGCATCACCTTCCACGATCTGATGGCTGTGCTGGGGAAGAGTGTGAGGGAGGTGGAGAGGGCAGTGGCGCAGAGGGACAACCTACCAGAAGCTCCTCAGTTCAACAAAGCTCTCTCCATCATCCTGCACCTCATTTTCTTGCTGGAGAAGCTGGAGTGCAACCCCGAGCAGGAGCATCAGAAGAAGCACACGGTGTACCGTCTGCTCAAGCTGAACCCTCGAGGTCGAAGCGGCTTCACCCCCCTACACATGGCCGTAGACAAGGAAACCACGTCCGTGGGCCGCTACCCTGTGGGCCGCTTCCCCTCCCAGGCAGTGGCAGGGCTCCTCTTGGAGTGTGGTGCGGACGTGGATTCACGTGACTGCGAGAACAACACGCCCCTGCACATCGCTGCTAACAATGGCTGCCCGGAGATCATGGCACTGCTCATGAAGGCCGGGGCTCACTTTGACGCTAAAAATGCACAGAGGAAGACGGCCTACGAGCTGCTGGATGAGCAAAGCAGCGGGCACCCGGCCCTCTACCCACTGAACTACGTCACCCTTCAGTGCCTGGCGGCGCGTGCAATTGAAAAGCACAGACTGCCCTACAGGGGACTCATCTCTGAGGAAATGGAGGCTTTCATTGAGCTGCACTGACTTCCACTACTTTCCCCTGATGACGCCCCACTGCACTACTCTTCCTGTTGTTCCCCATACCTTACTCTGTCCCACCACAAACCTCCTTCTCCACACCACTCTCCTTCATCTCTGTCTCCCTTTGACTCCTGCTTTGCTCCTGGCCCTACCAACCTTGTGTCAGACCAAACCACTGCAACAAACATCCAGCCTCGGGGGGCCTAAATCTCTGGCTGAGGTCCGGTCAGTTATGACTCGATTCTAATGTTCAGTCACATAGACTTTCAAAGTGATTGTTGGTTTCTACTGCTATTTAAAGCTGTGTGAAACTTCAACATGATATAGGCTTTAATGCATTTTCCCTCTTTTTGTCCCTCTGAAAAAGGAGACTTCTGGTCTTGATGGTGCTTGTGCATGTTTGGTGCTGGCTGGACTGAATGAAAGATGGGTTTTTAGTATTACTGATAGGAAGCATCTGAACAAACTAGCCAGGTAACATGCATGGAAATGAAGAGTGAATATGGTGTAGCACACTTGTTGTTTTGCGAATTCATTCAGAAAGGATGTGTTTGAACAAACTCAACCACCTGAACTTGCTCTTTTGGCAGTTTTTGCCTGGTTCTGCTTGTTCACACATACCATCTGCTATGTTTCTTTGATATGGGAAGATGTTGAAGTTACTGTGCCAAAAATGTCAGCCATGGAGCCATGTTCTATTACAGACTGTAAGCTGGTGGCAAAATGAAGAGCAACTAACTTATCTTTTTAATTATAAGCAGCAGTAACTACCTAAAGGTGAAACATACATGAAGCTTCCAGTTCTAGAGGATATTTGACATTTCAGACTGTGACCAGCTGTGGAGCCATCATTGTGAAATACCTGTATGAGGATGAGTGGTACCCCTCTGTAAAAAGGGCTGGTGTCATTGTTTGGCTAACACTCCCCACTGTCCACGCAGACATTTATAACCTATGCAGTTTGTGATATTCCAGTCAGAGGCAATGTTTTTCAAGCAAAAAGTCACTATATCAACACGTTTTACATGGGATTATTCTTCCGTTTTACACGAACATTTTAACAGGATAATGACTCGAACCTGGGACTGCTTCACTGACAGTGAATTGGCATCTTCTGAATGTTTTCTTAAAATTTCTGCCTATGTCCGGATGAACAGTTTCAAACAAAAGCCTCAAGTGTGCCTACGTCCCCTCTACGTCTGGGTAATGTCAACAAAGATCATTTAATTCACTGTCAGAGAAGCAACATCGGGAACAGAACATTTTGTGACATTGACAACAACATAGTTTAAGCACTCTTGTTCGTATCCATTCAAAAATCTGTCCGAGACAATGTGTCAGTTCTGTTTTGGAGTGAATTTTCCCTTTAACCTCAAGATGCAGTTCACAAAAATGGAACGGATGGGCTCCATTCCTGCATCTCAGTCTTATTTTTAAATAATAGTCTCTCTTTTGTTCATCTCGTGTCATCATGAATGTTTTGTCTGTCTGTGCCAAGCACCACCAGGTTGAACGCACACCGAGAGGCTCTAAATCCTAAATAGACAACTTACATTCAGGCTATGAACTGTCGCTGCCTTTCTCTTTCTCAACTGATTCGTTTAACTGATGATAACTGAAGAACAAAAAGTGTGTTGGAGATACTTGAATAAAATTCAGTGTCACAACATAATCTGTATGCGCTCGTATGTGGGTGATCTCAGTTTTGTTGTGTCTTTTATACATTTGGAATTTTTTACTTGAGGATTAAGTGTTTGAAAATTGAAAATGAATCTCTCTTTGTACGCTCTGATTTGGCCACTAGTTCTTTAGCTTGAGTGCTTCACAACGTTTGCATTAAGAGCATCATCATGCATATTTAGATGGATTAAAATGGGTGCGATAGTAGAACATAAAAGCCCTACAACCCCATCAAGGCTACCAGGGATCCATAAAATTATCTTATTTATAAAGTGGAAAACACAGTATTTTAGAGTGCATAGAATACATTAGAAGAATATTAAAAAATAATCTGTCCCAACTTAATTCAGCTCTTTATACCAAACATGGGCTCCACTGCTCTGCTCTCATAAATCTGAGGACACTGAAATAAAGCATAACAGAAACTTGATCTTTCTGAGTCCTGCACTCTTAAAGTATAAATAGAGTGCAATTAACGTCACTGCTGCAGGGCCGTGGTAGAGACAGGGCACTTACCCTGCTAATTTTAGGGATCTTTTGCCCTAGCTTCAACTCTGAAAATGGGAATACTGTAATGCTATACAGTCAGGCAGGTCACAGTGTGACTGGCAGAGACAGTACACAGACAACAGAGACGGCATTATTCAGAACAGGAAGCAGAAACAATATGAGCTCATTTATTTTGGAAGATGAGAATTGCCAGAAAGTTAGCTCAACCTTAAATATTAATCATGTGCTATTGTTACTGTGAATTGATACTGTGAATGTGACAGGTGACAAGTTGGCAAAGTCAGCAGAGAAACACCAGCTGGTAAAGGAGGGTTTTATGTCTCTGTGTCAACATGCATTCACTCAGCTAAACAAGATCATCGACCCAAGAGCTTTCTCCAAGCTGACCTGACCTCTGACCTTTCAGTCAAAGGTGCATGTGATTGTGGTAATCATTATCTACTTTTAGACATATTGAAATATGAACATTGAAAGCCAGATCTATGACACCAAGAGGTCAAATAGAGCAACAGTTGTTCATGTGGGGACAAACAAAGAACATCTCCCGACTTATAAAACTGTTCTTTATGGTAATTTCATCATTTTTTGTGTGTCATAAAGTTAATATCCTTTTTGTGAACCTTTTTTTCACCAGTGAAAGAGACTTGCCAGAGAAATACTGACATACCTGATCCCGGATTCATGAGCCTTTTGTGTTAATGCCTCTCATCTCAAGTCAATGCAATATCACATAATAGTGAGTTCCCACTAGATGTCACTAGCAACAAAGAAAATCAATCAGAGGGCTCGCCTTTGTCCCCTCAAGACCATGTGAAAGACTCAAAAACTGTAGCATCCAATTAGCATCAGAAGTGGTGGCAGTCGGTTAATTTTCCTGTCTCTTTCTCACAGTCTGTCAAGCAGTCTTTGTGTCAGAGAGCGAGAAAGAGACTGTGATTCGGTGGGGATGACTTTTACTAAGCTATTAGGCAGGCCTGAATACGCATTTGTAATGTGGATGAAGAGAAATCCAGGCAGGGCAGAGTTGCTGACGCCGGGCCTGTTTGCAGAGTGCTGCGCGGGGATCAGCACAGACGTTAGAAGAAAGCCTCCTTCACACAGTCCTGAAGCGTCACGCCAACCTCCAACACCATCCACCCAACACCTTACAGTGTGCCCTTGTGGCAGTTGTTTTTGTCACATAGTGTGACCTAAATAAGACCAAATCTTCAAACAAAGGTCTGTGTTCGCCTGGGTGGCATCTTTTAGAATTAAAAGTACAGCACTTTTTAAAAATTATCGTTATTTGCAATTTTAAAAAATGTGATTCTTTTTGACTGATTATTGATTTATTAATTCATAAAGGGTTCCATTTGCACATAATTTAAGGTCCATTTCCTTGTGATTTTACATATTATTCATAATGCAAGGTAAAGGTCCGACACCACGGTTTATTTAATGGACAGCTGCGGTCTATTTGTCCTTGGTTGGAGGGTTTGCCTTCAGCCATTTGCATGTGCTCTTACTAGCAGCCCAAATTTTATTAAGGATTTTGCTCATGTAATGCGATAATCTGAGCAATGTATTAATTGTCTCTCCTAGAAAACACACCTGGTTCGCATTATGAAGGGGAGAAAAAAATTCTAAGCATTAGAGGCTTATTTGGGACAACACACTCATTTAACTTTGATATGAATTATTGATTAATATCGAGTCTACAAACACTGATATTAATTTGGAGAACAATGTATTTGAAGCATCTCTCAGTGTACAGTTCAACAGCAGCATAAACTTCACCTCAACATGGCAGTGAAGTTTAATGAACATCTGTCTTAATCAGTTATTCCATTATAACCTTCACGAAGGTAAGACTGATTTCACATTTGATAGATAACAACAGAGACAACACATGACACTTGGTTTATTAACTCCTTGCATCTATTGTCCTCAACAAGATTATTACTGTATGATCTACCCCCTTCCGTGTTATTATTATATTCCCATAATGCCCCACAGTGAGCTGCCTTTGTCTCTCCCTACACTATTTTAAAGTGTCCAGCTATAATTTAGTGAGGGACTTGTGCTCTGCAGCTGTATGACTGTGTTCCTGCCAGCAGCTATAATTAGACACTATATTATGGAAATCTGCGGGGTTTCAAGGTGCTTATCTTCATTTTAGCCCCGGAGGTGCACAGTGGAAAAAAAAAAAAAATCAGCCACCAAATACACAAGAGCAAGCCTCCCAGCAGCAGCAGCAGCCACCTCTTTGCACCAGTCAGCGATCCAGAGGAGGGAGGTGGAGGAGGGGAGGTGGGTAATGGGGGTAATAGGGGGTGATGGGGGATACGGTTGCTATTGGAGATCTTGCCTGCATCACGTCATGTGTAAAGGGAGGGGGTAGTGGGGGAGGACTCCGGTGTGTGTTCGAGAGAGAGAGAGAGAGAGAGAGAGAGAGAGAGAGAGAGAGAGAGAAGGAGGAGGGCATTAAGGAAGAAGGCAGGGAGTATCAATGACATCAACCAGCAGTATCTGAGGCCGCCCCGACCGGCAATGCTCTCCCGACACAAGGGCTGAGGAGCAGCCGTGACCCGCTGCGGTTCCCGAGAGGTCGCTCGGTCGCCATCCAGGAGGGCGGTGGAAAGGGAGCGCACCCATGCATCCTCCACACAGGCAGAGCCGCGTGTGAGTGGAGCCTCCGCTGCCACTGGATTACATTTATCCCCGCTGTTTCCGAGGAAGCTTCCAGCTGCAAATCCACCCACATGAATCTCGCAGACAGCGGAGAAGACGGAGCACTCCCTACCAAGGTAACATGCCTGCATCCTCCACCCTCACACAGTTGATGTTTGCAGCCGTGCACCCCACCCAGACTCTTATCACTTGTCGAATAGGTTTGGTTTTTTTTTCTAGGGAGCTGATGAAATCTCACCCTCCGATTGGGTGAAATTTCTCAGCCCGCATCTCAAGTGTCGGGATGCCTCTTGTGTGTTTTTTGTCCTGTTTCCTCTCAGCATCACTTGAGAGTTTGTTTCAGAGGTTTGGGTGAAAAGCAGAGCTGGGCTGTGCAGACCAGGCTGGTTGGCAACAGCGTCCCCCTCCTCCACCTCCTCTTCCACCACCTCCTCCTCCTCCTCCTGCTGCTGCTGCTTATTGTTGGCTGGGCAGCATGAGGGGCAGACTGGCAGAGCCTTTGTTCCTCATCCACTCTCATTTAAAGTGGCTTTTCCTGATGGCCCTTTAAAGCACCCTCCAGGTGTAATGGGTCTCCTGTGAAGGCAGATTTTTTAACTTCCAAATAGGGGGAGAAAAAAAGATATAGACAGTAACAGTGTATGAATTAATGCAGTTTATAGATTTGTTAAGCATATTTTTAAAAAGGAAGTCCCGTTATCATAAACTGACATGTCATTGGTGCCACGGCAAAGTAAAAATCCCATCATGATAATGTCATGTTTAACACTTTTCACATGGCTACCAGGCGTATTACATATCTAAATGCACTATTATAGTCATATTAGAGTGCTGTTAGTTGGTATGGAAGGCACCAGGTGGCAAAGCAAATGGATTTATTTAGCAAGACTGTTTTCTAGACAATAGAGCAGCTCCTGCATCTGCTACTCTCAAGCATTACTTAAAACAAGCCCATCTGCACATATAGGCAGTGTTTTGTAGTCCATAGACCTCTCATATGTCTATAATTATACGCAGTAGGGTTTGCTGTTAACGCAGCCACTCACGCGTACAGCCAGAGTGTAATTTAATGATACATCGATTCATCCTGGCACATTTTCCGAGGGCCATTGCTTGTTTGGGATTTAATCATGTGCACTCCAAATGCCTGTTTAGGGTTTCTGTATTTCCGCTGTGTGGCCTGCGTAAAACTGGAAAATCGCGCTGTCGTGGTGAATCTGAGGGAGGTCTTCCTCCTCACACACAGATGGGAAATTTTCCCTGGGGCACCGTGCGTTTGCTGGTTATTGTTCCAGACCATTTCCACATCCCTAATTATTTTTAATCAGTCATTTTTACACATGGCTTCCTCTCTTTAGCAGATCCCCAGATTTTTTTTTTCCATCTTCCCCGGCTTCTGAAATTTCAGCTCCACTCCCTGCTTGACAGAAACACACACAAGCCACATACTTTCGTGAAAGGGGGCCGGGGAATCTGGATATTTACATTATTTTGACAAGGAAAAGCCATTATGTGGAAGCAGAATAATTCAACTAGCAAATGTCCCGTCTGTCTCAGATCAAATATGCTCCTCCGTGAGCCAAGAGATGCTCGGCCCCACAGGTATTCATCCAGACACTGTTAGGAGCAGCAGCTTATGAAATCAGTGATGGCATGTACTCCCTTAAATAGCATTTCACAGAGTTCAACCATGGGCCTCAGTGGTTTCCTGCTCCTTCCAAGCAGATACCACTGTAAGATCCATCCAGACTTGAATACGCCGGATGACGTGCGCTCCCAGTGGAGCAGCTTTGGTTTCACGTCAAAGGCCTCATTGAAGTCTTATTCCCAGACTCTGGCAGCAGCTTTACCTAACTGCTCCCTTCTCTACTTCCCTCCCTTGTGTTCCATGTTATACCCATCCATGGATTTTGTCAAAAGTCTCTACTGCACGCTCTCCATTAGCTTTGTTGCCCTAGTCAGCTGGAAGCGAGGAAGAACATCAAGGCACGCAACTTTGATGCTGGGAGCGTGGCCACCTGTATTACAAGCAGACAGAAACTTTGTTGTTGTCTCGGCATTGATATTAATTGACCTTTTCAAAGCCGTTCGAACAGTAAGCTTTTGTCTGCTCCGCTTGTCTTCTTGTTTATTCAGGGGCTGTTGGAAACAAAGCCTACAGCATGCAGAATGAACCCATCAGGGCCGGGCGCTGGAAATTATTACAACAATATTGAGCAGAGTTCGGTTTCTGATTAAAATATGTATTTCTTGATAACTTTAATCCAAATACTGTTTAAAATATACGAATGCATTTCAAGCCCATTGAAAAAAGATATAGAGCAACAGACGATCCATAATGTATAATAATATGATAAATGTTTATTTATTAATTTAACCTTTGTCTGAGCTGGGAGCCTCTTGAGACACATTATCTCCAGCAGGGCAATAAATCAGCATTAATATTGTTTATGGAATATCTGTGGAATCATATTGTGATATATGATCATATAATTTAATTCTGGTGACTAAATGAATAACTCTGAGCAAATTCTATTTTTAAATGCTCCAAAGGACGTATGTAAGTTCTAGTTTTACACATGTGAAGAGTTTCGTCTGATGTAACGTGGAGCAGAGTTCAGAGCCCTTAACACCTCTCTGATTCTTTAATGTGTGATTTACATACATTAGCTGTTTAATAATGTATACTGGTTTTGAAAAAAAATGCTCTGATGTGATATCACATATCAGCCAGCCTTTAAACTCTATGATTGCTAGAGTCAATTAAAAACAGTTAAATATTGTGAATTCAAGTTGTGACATGATTAATCATCACATCTAATGATTAAAAACTCAAAATTAGCCACAACAAATAATGAATCTATTCATCACTTGATTATGTAAAACAATTCGATTTTAGATCATGTAGAATTTGGTAAATACTACATGATCATATCATGAGGACACACTTTAATGGTAATCAGTCAATCAGTCATCATCAAATGATCATTCAGTTCAACAATAAACAACAACAAAACATAGTCTTTTAAGTCCAAGATAGTGGAATACTTACAAAGGCTAATAAAAAATAATGATTTAAGAAATATCACACTGCATTATTACCTAGACAACCATCCATGTCTGTTTAGGGGTGTAAGCCTGTATAATATTTACTGGTTTGATGTTGTCTTTAGCTGTAGATGAACCACGTAGACAGGTTATTTATATTTATGTTTAAATAAAACACAAGACCTGATAGAAACTCTGCTACAGCCTTGTTGTGCAAAGACGCCTCTCAGTCTGCTGCTGAGGGTCTCTGTAGCGAACCAGACCCATAATTATCCCTTTCTCAACCATTTGTGTGTGTGTGTGTGTGTTCACGGTGTGTCTGTGTTTTCCGTGTGTGCATATGAGTGAAGGCTAAGAGATAGGTTGTGACTTGACTGATGCCCTTCTCCAGATGAATCAGAGATTCTGATGTGTCAGCAGGGATGAATAATGCACACTCCTCCACTACCTCTCTTCTCTTCCCCTCTTCTCCACCTCTTGTCTTCAGTCGTTCGCCTCTCTTTTCATCACAGCTGCCACATCTGAAGACATCTTCACCTTCCTCTTCACCCCTCCCCCTCTTCCTCTCCTCCCCGTATGCAAAAGAGGGCATCATTTCCCCATTGCCGCTGCTCCTGCTGCCGCTGCCTCGCTGTCCTCTGGTCAACCCTCCTCTCCACTTCAACAGCGAACTCATTCTTCTCCTCCACTGCGAGACTTTGACGTTCTCCTTCTTAGCTCAAGTTTTTACAGGGTCTCCTTGCAGACGTTTCTGCCCACGGCATGACAAGAAACACATTTTCTTTTTATTCTGCTGACATTTTTCTTGCACTGAAAATGGCTAAATGTGTTGATGTACACAGCTCATTATCCAATCATGGGAGACGGGAGAGCAGCCATTGACTCGGTTTGACAGTTACATCCCTGACTGACAGGACTCATTAGGAGGGTAGGGCTGACTGACAAGATGGCTGACAAAGCAGGAGACAAACTGCCTAATCAGAACTTGGAGGAAGAGTGGGCACCATCCACTTTGAAGTGTACAGTAGGATGGCAATGAATGTTCAAATGCCAGAATATTCTATGCACCTTGCTTTAGGCTCCTGACAAGTCCTCAAGAGTATTTTCATGGCCGGGAGTGAAAAACTCCTGGTGCATGCATTGAGGGTTGGATGAATTCATTTGGGCTGGATGGGTGCCAAAATATTTTTTGAGATCTTGCAAAACATGAAAAAATAAGTTTTCACTTAGAGTTGCTTTATTTGGTGGGATGAAGCCATATGAATGCTAATGCAATTGGCAAAACTTTGTCTCTGTGTCCTGTAGTACCTTTTTCTGACTAAGTCTCATTATCGGTCCAGGGCCAGTGTATCACTATGATATATATCATGTGGTGAAAGCAGCATATGATTAGGTTCGCCCAGATGTTATAGCCCTGTATATGACTCTGTATATGAGTCTCTTCTGATGTCTTTTTAGCCTTTATAGAGGTTCTAAGGATGGCAATGTTGATCAGTTTATTTCAAACTGAAATATCAACAACTATTGGATGGATTGTCATGAAATTCAGTACAGATATTCATGGTCCCCACAGGATGTGTCTTGGCTTTGGAGACTTTTCTTTTTGATTTCAAGTGAAATGTCTCAACCACTATTGGATGGATTGTCATAAAATTTGGTAAAAACATTTATGTGCCCCTCAGGATTGGAATAACTTTGGCGATCTGCTGCTTTTTTTGGTGCTCAGCCATAATCAGGTCAAAAGCTCAGTTTGTCAAGTACTTTGGTTTATGATTAAATACCTGCAAAACTGATATCATTATCATCAGCCTCAGCTTTTGGCCTCTTTGTGCTTAGTGCTAATTAGCAAATGTCAGCATGGTGAACAAAGTAAAGATTACACCTGCTTAACATCGGCTTGTTAGTATTGTCACTGCCAGTATGTTATCATGCTGATGTTAGCGTTAACTCAGCATCACAGAGCTGCTAGTGTGGCTGTAGACCCGGATCCTTGTTTTGAAATGTCTTTATCTCATTACACTGCATTTAGAATTTTAAAACTTTCCTTACAAATAGGCCTAATGTGTGTGCCACCCATCCAAGCCGAGCGTGCCCTGCTGTAGTCAGCTCTACAAATCCAAGAAAAGAAAAGGTTTTGGCACGCCTCCATATGCCATTTAGTGAAAGAACATCTTTATTGCATCAGAGAAACAGCTCCGCTCCGCTAAAAGACCTTTACAATGCAGGATGGAAAAGGGACGACATCCAGGAAACTTTGCGGCTCCGCTCCATCATCACAACTCAAACACAGAAAACTTAAAAGCGAGAAAATTATATTCTCTCCAGGGTTGGGAGCATCCTGCAGTCTGTGATGTGTGTGTGTGTGTGTGTGTGTAGGTGCAGGTCGTGGTAGTGGGGACTTGTTGACATGACCCTACATTTGTTTGTGGGATTTCATGATTACTCTGTCTGCACGGCGCTGAAGGATGCCAGGTTGGATGAAGTATTTCTTTGACTGAGGTGAGAGTAATGGCTAGTCATTGGTGGAAAGCATCCGTGCGAAAGTCTGTTACCCTTGACAAGCATTTCATCTCTTCACTTACCGAGACAGAGACACACACACACACACACACTCGGTGTGATTTCAGCAATGAGACGGAGGACAAATGCAGTTTTTCTACGCCATTACTCTGGTTTTCAATTCTATTCACAACTTTATCGCCCCTCAAGGAGAAATTCATTTGGCGTCACAAATCTCATCTCCATCAGGAAGTCATGCAATGGCTGGTTAGTGACGGAGCTGCTAAGGCTGGTCGCCTGTGTAGCACATAAATAGGATTTGTTCACAAGCATACACAGCCTCAGAAATCCACTTCTATTCAGGAGTGAATTCTTTGGGTTAATGGCCATGTAAGTTGTCAGGAATCTGGCTACATTCTTGTGCTCTGTATAGACCATTACTAAAGACCGTACACCGAACGGTAAGCAGTGTGAAATGTATGTTAATGCTCTGTAGATGATCTCAGTGTTGTTGCAGAACGGTTGTGCGATAATGAGCTCTCAGTGGACGGCGTATCATGTGACCAATCCAGACAGGTGATACCATGGCAGCACAAAATACTCAGGAGAGAACTGGATGGTGGGTAAACACAGTGCGTCTCCAGGAAATTAATAGGCACCTCCTAGATATTTTACATAAGAACAGAGGGAATAAAGGGTGGCTTCAACACTGTGGCACACACATGGGAAAAAGCAAAGCGCAGAAGCAGTGTATTATGGTGCCAGGTGTGTGATGGTATTTAAAATGTCTGTTGTGTACATGCAAAGGAATAATGATGCTCATTCTATAAATCAATGAAAGGATGAATCCATTTGAAGTCCGTCTACAGAGCTCACATTAATGACATCCCCATTGGATAATTCTGTATGAATGATCAGTCAGTATGAGGTTATTAAAACAAGAGCGCTGTGTTTCTCAAGGCTGTTGTTCCCACTCTCAAGACGCGCTTACCAACAAGCCCTGAAACCTGCTTTACACAGTCTGATTTCCTGACTCATGTGTAGGTTTTGCTAAACAGTTGAAACCGGGGGGGGGGGGGGGCGGCTGGCATGTCTCATTAATGAAGCACAATTGAAATATGATGATGGCCGGTGTGATGACAATGACATCCAGGAAGATGAAGGTGTTCTCTGTTGTCAGGGTGCCTTAGTTCTGCTACTGGAGAAGCTCATTAATTGGCTGCGGTGTGTCTTGGCTGACTGCGTGTGTGTGTGTGCTGCCCGATGGACTTTTAATCATCCATTTTATTGAGAAATGATGGAGAAGCTTTGGAGGATGACAGATAGATAGATAGATAGATAGATAGATAGATAGATAGATAGATAGATAGATAGATAGATAGATAGATAGATATTCATAAAGAAACATGTAAAGAAATATATTTTCACTGTAAAAATTGGTGTTTTGAAGAATGACAGGAAAACAAGATATTCACACCTAATTCATCCTCTTACATCTACATACAGTGCCACAAGCCATGTGTTCTAAATTATGTATTACTAAACTAAATAATAAATGAAATGACTAATTGCAAACCTAATCTTTAATTAACCCAAAAATAACTAAATTTAACCAACGATCATTTATTCAAAGTGCATTTCTGAACAATGTTTAGGATTTACGTAAAGAGGCAATGGCGTGGCTCACATTTCAATCAGGGACTGTGCACTGTGATTGGATAATTCACACAAAGCTTCTCCTCTCATATGTCGGAGCTGTTTAACAATTAGGGACGTACATGCAAGTGCATAACTATGTGGACATCAGTATGTATATACAGTTCTCTCTCCCGCTAGGATAAGAGTCTGTGCCAGCCTTAGATATGCTAATTGGACAGTGAGTTGACAAGGACTCAACCATCAGCCTGCGTAATGAGCCGCTGCACAGAAGATCGGCTGTGAAGAGCAAGCAACAGAGAGATGGAGAGAGAGAGGGAGGGGGACACAGAGGGAGAGAGAGAGAGAGAGAGAGAGAGAGAGAGAGAGGTCGCTGAGAGAAATTACGAGATATGTTTGGGTGTTTGTGAGCTCTGTGCTGTCGTTTCAGTTGAGTGAACATTGCGTAGGCGACTGTATGTGGACATGAACGTATCTTGTTGTTCTGGAAACTTTCACCTGTCAGGTGAAACAGAATCTGCAAAATGTCAAAAAAAAAAAATTGCATAAAAAACAAACAAACCCCAAGCCGTGATTTATCCGGATGACATTGCATTTTTGGCATTACCCTAAGGGGTTTGAAAGAGGTTTATGAGCCTAAGGGGTTGAAAAATTGACTCAGCTCATGGAGGAGCAAGTAATCCTTCAACTTATTTGAAAGCATGAAAATTGTGGAAATTGAAGCTGTGAGGTTTTCAGGCAACGGTGTGAGGCATGGCTCCCTTTTAGAACCAAATTTGGGACATGTTAAAGCATATTGATCGTGGCCACATTCACACTGGTTCTGAACTTTCTTCCCGGTGTTGAATAAATGTAAAGATCATACACAACATTCAGCTGTTATTGCAACTGAAAATCACGTCAATTTGGGCCTGTTTTCAAAGCAATATCTTAAAGATTTGAAAGCATTCAAAGCATTTTCTTGTCCTTTCTTAAAAGTAGTTCTTACATTTGGGAACTTGTCCATCAGTCTTTTGTTAAAGTCAGTTGGTGGGTGGAGGTACCTCAGAAGAAAACAGGTGGCACTACATTAGAGGTTAATTAGTTGTTGAAATAAAGGTTAGAGAATAATGAACTAATGCAATTTAATGTAATTTCAGCAAATATAGTATTACATGCTATATTTATCAGATACACGTTCACATAATGGTCTCTACAGGAAATGTTAGATTTACTCAAGTTGACTCCTCGTCCCAGCAACTTTCACTTAGCCCCTAACCACTTTTACTATGTTCCCACTGTTCTGATCCCCTCCCATAATCTGCCCTATATGTACTTTATATCATTTGGTAATACATTTCCTGCTTAGCGGGAGCCAGTCCATCTGTTACTGGGCTCATCCGAGGCTGATGCATCCATTACTGGATGCCTCTTTCTAGCTGTGTTGGTTTGTCTGACCTTGGAGCCCCTTTAAGATGCGTGGGCGTACGTTTGCAACACTATTGTTGGGCTGCGGCAGCTTTGCTATGTCCTAGACATGCAGAGATTGAGGTCAAAGGGAAATTTGTTTGGTTATTTTAGCGCAGGAGGATTGAGGAAGGAGAAGGTTTCAGTCACGCTTCCCTCTCCAGCCCTCCCTTTGTTCCTCAATCACGAATCCATGTGTCGTCTTGGCTTTGAAATAGAGTTGCGGTGAACAAAAATTGAAGCAGAATATTTTAATGACGAGCAGTGATCTAACAGCTGAAATGATCAGAAATAATGATCACGCTGGTGTGTAATTATACTGATGCGCTGTTGTGCACTTCTTGCCAGAATTAAACAAAGGGTCAGATAGCGAGGGTGCAGATGTGGCTTAAATTGAGGACATGAAAGTGTAAAGTTGAGGAAATGGTACACTTGTAAGCAGAAGTTTGTCATTCTAGTGTCTTTAAATGCTTAGTGCACATGTCCTCGACCCTGTTAGCTGCAGGTGATCAGTTAATTAAATTGTGGCCTCAAGCAAAATTCATGCTCCGTGCCAGAGAAAGCCAGAGAGAGAATGTGGGTGGATACATTTTTTTTTTCAATTCTTTTTTTCCCAGAGATCCCAAGAAAGCTATTTTTATAATTCAGTTATCTTTATGTCATGATAATAAGGAAATCATGCTGGTTTTCTGAAGATCAGATAATAAAGTATGAAAGGAAACCTCCCTCTGGAGAGATGTTTGAAAGGCCTCATACAGAGAAGCTCACTCTGCAATTGACTACCTACATATGTTCTCATCATGGTTCTCACCAAAAAGGCGGAAAGAAGATGTGCAAACGTAGATCTTCACAATGTGGAAATTAAAATCCATCAATTGCAATCAATTTTCAGCACAAATATAGACCTAATGCCAGAACTCAATTACTGCAAACTGAACCATTTAACCCAGGCTGACTGAGAGAAAGATGAATGGATAAATATGACGTCAATAATGTATTATTGTATTCTTCCTCTATTATTCCACATATGAACATGACTGAAGGCACATGAACATATGTTTTTTTTAAAGAATAAAAAGAAGGATTTTTGTGAACTCTATGAAGCCATAGATAATTTTCTCATGATTTTTGTTTATTAAACAGACTTTTATTAATTGAAAAAGGTAGAAGACAAAACTTCAGAATGGAGTCACAAGATTTAACAAGAAAGTACAACATGTTCTGTCAACTTCATTAAATTGTTTTTATTATCAATTAGGTTGTTGTTTTGGAGTTAATTAATAGGTTTGTGTGTAATTAGTCATTTCACTCATCATTTAGTTTTACTGATTTGATTATGAGAAATCACAAGTTAGCGCTGATCAGAGTGATGTCTTAAAATTTCCTTTTTGGTCTGACCAACTATGAAACACTCAAATTACTGAATTCAAAATGATATGAAAAAAAATCATGCTCAGTCAAGTCATTAGTCAATTAGTAAGTCAATCAAAATCAGTTACTCAGATTGAAGAGTTACAATAATCAGGATGAATGTTGAATAACTAAATGAGACATTTTCTGATCAATGAATCGATGAGTCGTTGTTCCAGCAGCGTACTGCTTGATTCTGAGAAAACAACACATGTTAATTACATATATGGGCTTCCTTCCATACCCACAGGTTTGGTGTGGGATTGCTGTTTCTGTGAGTCACATTTGCTCTCAGCAGTGTGATTTGAAACTCAAGCGGCAACCTTGTTTATAGCTTCAGACCGGTGATGAAAATTGTTGCCTCTGGATATGAATGCTATCGCTGTTTGTCAATACTTACCATCATAGCTCTGTTTTGGACGTGTGTATTGTGGGGTAACCACAGTCCTGATTGCAAGCATCCTGCAGCATTAAGTGAGACTGATAGAGATTTGAGCTGAGGCACCCAAGTCTCCAGAGTCATTGATATTCAGGGCAAAGAATCGCAGCGTTTGAGTGACAGGTGTGTTTTCTTGTTAGAGAGGAGCCTCAGATAGTTTATTTCCACTGCTAAAAATGTAACCAGGGCGGTGCAGCTCATGCCTG
This sequence comes from Centropyge bicolor, assembly GCA_037975185.1. NCBI lineage: Eukaryota > Metazoa > Chordata > Actinopteri > Pomacanthidae > Centropyge > Centropyge bicolor. The sequence goes on along the minus strand of JBBMOC010000023.1, from coordinate 3,377,309 downwards.
CAGTAAGCCGTGCTTCATCCTGTGCCTCTGATCCTCAACGTGTTTGTGTGTGTGTGTGTGTGTGTTTTCAAGCATGTGTGTCGGTATATTTGTGTGTCTGTGGGCTGTGTGTTTAAGAGAGAGAGAAGGGAAGTGTTAGAGAGTGAGTGCCAATCTCCCCCATGATGCTTTGCCATCTGCCATGTTTGTGTGCGCTTGTATGTGTGTGTGTGTGCGCCTTTGTGTGTGTGTGTGTGTGGCCCTGTGAGTGTTCTCTGCCTACGGGGTCCAGGGTCAGAGGAACCGTGAGGTAATATCAGTCCCAGCCCCTCCTTGTATCCGACTATTCCACAGTTTCTACTCCAAACTTTTCCTCGCCAAGCTGGCACACAAAGCCGTGCATAATTCAACACAAGGTTATTTTTATGCCAAAAAAAAATCCAAGCGTACACTACAAGTTCAGAGTCATCTGTAAAAATGTGAAAGAGGACAAACGACAGTGGATGTAATATTGTTATTCACCCCTGAGAAGCTTTCTGGTGCATTGTGCAGCCATAGATTTTCCCCCCCCTCTCATCGTGTTCCCCTAAAATATAAATAAGAAAGAAAGTTTTATGATCCTTTTTTCAGCAGAACCAGGTCCCCCAAGCATTGCGGCACACATGCAGCATTCGCTCACGGCGCTGGGTCCAAAATTAAAAGAACCAAGACGAACGCGAGCTTCCTGTCAGGTGCACTATCTCACAGCTAGCGTGGTGCCGCGGGAAGCAGATTCCGGTCCTTCTATGAGCGCTCGTAGCTCGTCGTCATGGAGACAGGCCTTGTGAGACCGTCTCAACCCACTTGTGGCGAAAGGCATCATGGGTAAGGGGTGGGGGTGAGAAAAACAAAACATGTCATCTTCCAAGGGCCCCCAGAGGAGCAGGGGCAGGTTGGATGCCACCTAAACAATGTTATTTCATCAGCCTGATGGAGCACAATAACCGGTGTACATTTCACCACCTGAGCTATGGTGTCATTATCTGCTTCCCCGCAATAAATAGCACATGTATCCCCATCAATCTATCTGCCCGGCTGACCATCTGTGTTGTCACGCGGAAAAGGTAATAAGACCGACCCCTGCTGTGTGCTCTGTGAATGCTGAGCCAGATGATCAGGGAGAGCAGGTTGTCGTATCAGTGAGGGGGCTGTAGAGACTGTAGGTAGGCCTGACTCATGAGAATATTCATGCTCGCAAAAATGCTCACACCTTTTAATTCTGCATCCAAGACGAGAAAAGAGCATGGCGCAGTCTCTGTCTCCGGGTCCACAGAAGAAGGGAGAGCGAGCTCAAACACCATGCGCAGACGTGCCCAGACCGGCTTGGTCTCACTGCTGCATCTGCGTATCTGTTTTGGCTCGCTCCCTCGACGTTCACAGCTGTAGGATGCTCTAAGCCCTTTTGTTTGAACTGTGTCAATGGACCAACAACAGCTGGAGCAGCCGGTGCAGGGCAGCTGGGAGAGAGGAAGAGGATTTGGATACAAGCAGGGGTTAGAGTGTGTATAAAAAAAAAGAGGAGCAGATGAATGATAGGGCGCCGCGGAGGAGATGGCATCGAGAGAGAGGGGAGGTTAACAAGGGAGGCGAGGACGCGAGGGGAGAGAGAGAGGGGATGAAAGGAGAAGAGGAGATTTCAGGAATACGGCGACTAATACAGGAGTGAGACGAGGGTAAGATTAAGGATTAGGTAGAGGGTGAGCGACTACACTGGAGGTAGAGCAAAGAGGGCTTTGTCAGCAGGTGAAAGACAACGGGGAGGGGTGGTGGATAAAATGAGAATGATAGATAAGGTTAGACTGAGGTCGCGGGGAGATATAAAGGCCCAAGCAAATCCACCATGCAGGACGGAGGGAGGAGACGCCGCAACGTAGGACGGGTACCTAATGTTTGAGCGGCCACGTGGCTCCAACGCTGAGCCGTATTCCTAGTTACATTAACGGCGGCAAATTGAGTTTCAGTAAGAGGAGAATTTACTTAACATGCTGCCAATGATGCTTGAATGAGCACTGATCTGATTTCTCTTATCACATTGTTCAATTGAAAAGGGGACGCTGAAAGCTTTTCTATTGGACATCTATTACGCGGCGTCAGATAAGACGAGGGCAAAGCAGCGCTAAAAAAAAAAAAAGAGAGAGGGCCTGTATCAGATAGACGGCCATGTTTTCAGATGAGCTATTTATAGCGTAGGAACTGGCAGACAGTAATGTGTTTGAGCAGGTCATTAGCTCAATAAGTGGTTGGAGGAGTCTTTGAATATGTAGCTCACCAGAAATGCCTCTTTCATTTAGTAAAGGCGAGTAAGGGTCGGCCTAATCTCAGCTTCTCCGCTTCTGCCCCTGTGTCGAAGGATGTCAGGGCGAACGTCGGCTCATGGGTGTTTGTGCATATTTATGTGTCGATCACAACGGGGCCCGTCACCTGTGAATACATATTATGTGTCCCCCTGGAGCGTATACGTTATCCTGGGCCGGTACTTGAAGGCTGATGTGTATATGTGTGTGTGATATGTGACAGGTTAACAAAGGCTCCTTTCTCATTTGGTCGCCCCACCTGCGTTCTGACACGTCGGGCAGAGGAGCCGGGGTCGGAGAGCTCGATAGGACTGTGGAGTTATTGACTCTGAGACAGGGAGCTTCTGCACAGCTTGTCTAAATCTCTGTAAGCAGACAGAGCTGAATTACGTCCAGACTTCCAGATGTGTGCGTGTGTTTATGTGAGGAAAGAGAGCAAAAACACTGACGGAGATCCCCCCCCCAAGGCCAGGGATTAACAAGAGGGGGGACATCTATTAAAGCCGCAGTTTCTGATACATTTGCTCTTATTGAATTCTGCCGCATTCCTACTGACCCTTCAATCCTCTTTGTTTAAGTGTTTTCCATTACTGTGGCACACTCTGGGTGTATTATTGCATTAACACTTTTATGTGCCACCAGAACAGTAAAATACTGAACGCTAAGAAGGAATTAGGCCAGAGCTAAAGTGAAATGAAATTATTAGGACGTCTGAGGAAAAAAAAAAAAAAAAAACTCTTAAAAATGTATCATTGCAGCTCATTTCACGGCTCACTAGAAAAGGAGACTTATTAATACAGAAGCAGTGCGCCGAAAACTATTTCGGTCTGTTTCTTGTCTTAGTTGTTGAGCAGCGGCTCTATTGTTCTGGTATTAGTTCAGTCAGAGCCGGCCTGCCTGAGCTGTTAATCCCAAGTCGGAAGTGCTCGGGCTCAATCAAAAGAGCCAACCCTGCATTAGCATGAATGTGTCTTTAATTTTCTTCACGAGGATGTTCTCTCTACATCTGTATGATTTATTGTGTGTTTTTTCGTCTCCGCTCATGGCGCACTGGCATTTCAGCTGCCGCTCTAAAAACAGAGTGATGAATCAGAGATTGAGGAAATATGCCTTTCGTTCATCTCAGCTGACCTTCATGTTTTTATTTTTTCTGTCTATCTGCAGAGTGCCTACCCCTGCTGAGCGAAGCCCTTCTCCAATCTCCATCGTCTCCAACCAACCCACGGTGGTGCCATGCCTCTGCCCAGGACAGGTGGAGGTCTAGCCCAGTCCAGGAGGCTCTGCCTTAGCTCCTCCCCCTTGGGTCTGCTGCTGCCCTTGATTATCCTGCTAACCAGCCCTTTGAGCAGCGTGTGTGGAGGACCAGGTATGACCATCAGTATTCTGTCTACCTGTCTGTCTGCCTGTCTATCTATCAGTCTGTCTGTCTGTCTGACTTTACCATTCTTTTTCTGTCTGTCTCTTTCTCGCTTGAATGACAGCTGGTATATTGTCAGCAGTGACTGTGATGTACAAAGGTGTGAATATCTGTGTGCGCCTGGGTGTATGTGTCTGTGTGTGTGTGTGTGTGTGTGTGTGTGTGTGTGTGTGTGTGTGTGTGTGTCATTGTGAAACCAGGCCTGTCAGTACATCATCTCTGGACTGTGGCGTTGTTAATGTGTTTTGATAAGCCGGGAGGTCCCATCAGTATGTTCCTCATCATCTCCTTGATTACAACATTTCCACAGATTTCCTGCCTCGATGGTCCACACACATACACCCACACACACACACACACATGCTCAGACACACTCAGCTGTCACTGCTCTGAAAATATAACCAAGCTGATTTTTGGAAAGCGGATGCAGGCTAAAGACGGAGATAGCACGTCTCACTGTTCTCACTGAAATGTATTTGAATGAAAAGTATTTGAATGTATTTTTCATTTGTGCAACCAATTTGAGGCCTTGATCCTCTGACAAGACTGATGTCGCATCTGAAATATTTTAATATATACTGAAGAGGAAGAATTACACAACACATAACTTTCAGCTGAAATGTTGTGGGATTGAAGATCTCTGCCTTTAGACCACCTACAGTGTATCTCTGCAGAACAGATAGTGCTGTAAAATAGCTCTGTCTCCCCTATCTCTGCATCTTCCTCAAGAGACAAAAAAAATAAGAAAAGTATCACGCTGAGTTGGGTTTTTTTTTTTCTTCCGTTAACAGGATGTATCGCAGAACTTGTAAAATAGAGTGAAGAAATGGAACACAAAGGTTTCAAATCCTAAAACCCAACCAGAATGTGTGCAAAATGTGTACTAATTAGCAGCAGGGAACTTTATTCTTCACAGTTTCTCTTGCAAAGCTGATCCAGTTTTGATGATTTTTTCACACACAAAATGGGAACATTCTATTGCAGGTGCACACTATTTCACTGTTCTATAGAAATAAAGGTCAAAGTCATACAGAAAGAGAATTCCTAATTACCCAAAGGTAATTACTTATTTGTTAATCATTGTTTATAATAGGGTCACCTAACATAGAAAACCATGTATTCTTAAAAACTCCTATATAGTTGACTTGGTTGACACTAAATTATTAACCTTGGTACTAATGTAAATTTTTGATTCTTCTAACTTTGTTCTGAATAAAGTTCACAGTGTATATCCATTAACAATATTCAATTGTTATTGTAAAACAGCAAATTCTTCGTGTCAGAACTTTTTTGGCAAAAAAATGATGAATTAATCGGTAAAATACTGACATTTTAACAGCAAATACTCCTACTACTTTTTAGGCTCTCTGTGTTTCTGTAGATTTAATGGCTCGCCTCTAATCTCTTCCTCCTTTTAAAAAAATTAATAAGTTCATTTCAGATATGACACTTTTCCATTACTATTTTGAATTTAATGCAAAACACATTTAATATTTCCCTCACAAAAATGAATCTGCATTTAACTTTCAAACAGTGTCAAAATCATGCAAATGAATGAAGTTAGAAAATGTTCCTTTCAATTTTGTTGCTTATGTGTCCAAATTTCACATTCCTGTTTGAGGGGAGTCCATAAATCATCTTTACAAAACCATTTTTCATTGCTGCAACTGCACAGCACACTCCCTCATCATCTTTGTATCACAGAATTATTTTGTAGCACACGTTTGTCTTTGAGATGAAAACAGACTTGACAGCAAAGACACACAAACAGGAAGAGATGCATTATTAAAAGTGGCTTAAAGGCTTGTCAGACCACAGCTGGTTGCACTTAATACCTTTGCCATAAGTAATGTTTCTTTCATACAGTGGGTAATGCAACATTTCATCAGCAGTTACACTAATTTCCTCAAAAGAACTTCTTTCAAAATGACAAATTAAACTTATATTTCTTTAATTCAAAGCCTGATTATAGCGCAACCTGAAGCAAATTCAGACTTTAAAATACTTTTTTGTTCACATGACACACTAACTACACTATTATACTATACCTGCTGGTCCCAGTCATTTCTCAGCACAGTAGTAGTCAGACAGATGATTACAGGTTACAAAGGTGTTTCATTAAAAACAGACCAATGGTAGATGGTGGTAGACCTGCCTGGTCCAGTGCAATAGAGTGAAAACCACTATTAAAGAGAGTGAACTCCTCATTAGTCCCTCATTTTTCAGGCAGGTTTCTAGAACCATCCGGTCATAACAAGTCTCTGTCGAGTGCAAATCCGTCCAGAGCCAGTGCCTTGCAGGGCTTTTCCCTGGCTTTCAGAAGAGGCTTAAGCAGTAACATTGCCAGTGGGGTCGGTTTTTTGCACGAGGATTGGTGTTGAAGCGCATTTAAGAGAACACAGTCTTGGACTCAACATAAAGCCACTGAAACCCATGTAGAAGCCCTGAGAAGCACATGAAATTCATTTATAATCCCATAACCAGGAGAAGATAGTTCTCAGCCATGACATTTTTTTTGGACTTTTGACAGTTCACGTTCTCATGTTGTTGACTGGGTAAAAGGGCATTTTGCTCAATTGCCTGGGCGCCTTTTCAAGGGTCTAACAGGAAATATCCTGCTCTTGACTCCTAAAATGGTCGGCTCTGATTGACTATATGGAAGCAGCTCTTTCCTCCTTCCTGTTGAGGATTATAGCAGCATAAAATGAACCGACTTTTTTTCTGACATTCAGAGTGGGTCTTTTAGAGGCACAACACAGTAGAGTAGGCACAGGAGCAGACTTTTGACATGGCGTTATTCCAGTTACTGTCAAGGCATTGTAGAGAAAGTGGAGGAGCAGGAAGACAAGCAAACAGGATTTAGAATCTGCGAGCTAGAATATTTCATAGGCTTTTTGTTCTTGTTCTGTCTTCAGAGCAGGAGCGAATCAAACACAGCAGGACCTCACCCACCCAGACTCAGGGGGAGTGGGAGGAGGGATCCAGGTTGGTTTGGTCGGGGTCATCCTGACTGATGGATAGCTGAGGAGGAGTTAATCTGGGTGCCATGGAAACAGGCCACAGACAGATAGCACTGGGTGGGGTGGGGGAGGGGTGGGAAGAAGATGTTTGATTGATCTGACTCAGCCGCTGTGGAAAATATAGGTTCAGTACTGTTGGCTCAATATCAGACTTGGAAATTGCTATTTTCTTACAGAGGGCAACTGCTACACTTCTGCATCCTACATCAGATGCATCATAACAGCTGAAGTTGTTCTCCTCAAATTCTCCCCTGAGGCAAAGCTGGAAATTAACACAAGCGATGTTGGTATATTCATTGTATTTGTTAAGATCATACAAATCTGCAAGTGCAAATCCCCTATAGGTGTTAGAGTGTGCAGGTGCAAAATGACACCACTGGTATTAATACATTAAAAGCCAATTATATGCTGTGAATTTGCGGCCAACACTTCCTCTACCTGTGAAACACTTATGTGTCATGACAGCCTGTGCTGCCCGCAGCACGAGGGTAGCCTGCCCTGGAGGAAGCAGAGGGAGACAGAAAGAAAGAAAGAAAGATGCTCCTCTGAAGCCCAGCCCCATCTTTTATTTATGACCCACAGGAAGTCCTTCAGCATGTCCTCTAGATGATACCCAGGAAGTAAGCACAACACGCAGCCATCAGAGCACAAGTCGGCCCCACCAGTCACTGACAGTGAAATGGGGCGTGGTCAGCGGGGGGATCGTTCCTGGTTGTGGAGTCAGTTTGATGTCCTCTGGGTGTAAGGGTATCAATTTTCATGCTTTCATTTTTTTTCTTCCTCTTTTATCCTCCTTCCCCTCTCCCTCTTTCGGTCTCTCAGCTCCGCCAAAGTTCACCAAGATTCCCACAGACCAGATCGGGGTGTCAGGGGGCGTGGCATCATTTGTGTGCCAGGCCACTGGCAATCCCAAGCCTGTCGTCTACTGGAACAAGAAGGGCAAGAAGGTCAACTCCCAGCGTATCGAGGTGGTTGTCACAGTGCACAATGGTTAACTCTCACTGTAGCTGCATGAGAAATACAGTAATAGAGACATATTGGTATATGAAAATATATAATATAGTAATTACTGTGTCTAGGTTACACTGTGTGTTGCAATATTTATTATTGCTAGATTAGATATGGTATTTAATATAAATTCTTATTGCTCTATTTTATATTCTAGACATGCTATAACCTTGTCTGTTAAAGGAGTAGTTTTAAGGAATTAATTTTTAAGTATTTTTTTTCTCGCTGAGGTAGTTGAGAAGATTGATAAAACTCTCATGTTTGTTCACTAAATATGAAACAAGATCCATGAGTCAGTTAGTTTAGCATAAAACTAATAGCAGATAGTCAATCTGACTCTGTTCAAAGGTAACGATAAAATCCACCTGCCAGCATCTCTAAAGCTCAATAACCAGGTATAGACCATTTGTTTAATATGTACAAAAACTGTGTGAACCTAATAAGCTGTGGTTTTGTGAGGATGCTGCTGGTACTATTTCTTTTCCAGGGGTAGTGATTTCACAAAATAGATATTTCTTTAAAATGTTAATTTGACAACAGTAGAACATTGTTGCAAATTTCAATTTGATTAAATGCAACGACTGAAAACAAACTAACTACAACAGAATTACAGAATACTTATTATTATACTTGCATATAAACATGTGCAGGATTGCATGATTGTTTATTTACTATCAAATGCACTTATTGCTGTCCCTAAGCTAATACTATGAAGCAGGCTATTCTAGAGCTGATTCCACAGAATTGTTTTTTTCCTGCAGTCCAATCACATTAGAGGCCTGATTGTATATCAATGCAGTAATATGACCTAATGGTTAGAGATGCATTTCAACCAGAGAACCCACATTCAGCCCCCAGTGCTGGTAAGTATCTACCCTGCTGAAGTGTCTTTGTGCAAGACACAGAACCCCTACCAGCTCGAGGATGGTGAGCTGAGCCTGACCTCGTGGAAGGGAGGGCAAGTAAAAAAAAAAAGAAGGAATTTCCTTTGGGAGATCGATAAAGTATTAAACCACAATTTTTTATCACATTGTTACTGTAAACGACAACTATGCCAAGTTAATGATTAAACACATGATGTAATCCACGGGTTTCCTCTGCTGTGGCTGATGTGTCTCTTCCTGTGGTTCTGTGGCTGTCCAGACCGTAGAGTTTGATGAGGGTGCAGGTGCTGTGCTGAGGATTCAACCGCTCAGAGCACCCCGAGATGAGAACATCTACGAGTGTGTGGCACGTAACAGTGAAGGAGAGGTGTCTGTCACTGCAAAGCTGGCCATTATCAGAGGTGAGACCCCCCCCCCCCCCCCCCCACACACACACACACACATCCCCACATGCCCACACAGCCTCCATCTCCATCCTTTTCCACTCGAGTGGTGCTTTCCTTTCACGTGCACACACCTGATTTCAGCCGTCGTCCCCGGTTCCCTGGGCTGTCAGTTGTGGATGTGACAATAGAGCCATGCCACACCCTGTCTCCACAGCAGGCTGCAGTCAACTGTTCTTTTTATAGTCCCTCCTGAGTGCGACCGAGCGTGATCTGGCCACAGACAGGGCCAGCTAGCGCTCTACCTAAAGGCTGCTTTACCATCCCAGTTTGCTGTAATCACCGCACTTCGCTGTGAGAGAGAGAGAGTGTTAATCTAATGTACACTGCATCCTTGGAAGGAAACTTATCTAACGTGGTGCTCAGACATGCTATGAACTAAAGTTGCAGCATGTGGCTGCAAGCCTGGGATCTGAGCGCTGGCCGTCCGCCCAGCACAGCAGGAAAGGACGAAGGAATAGAGGGATGGCCGCTCGGGCTGTTACTACATGAAGAAAAATCAGGGGATTAGGCTTCGGTTTGGCAGTCAACCCATTTCTGCCAGGGGACATTGAGGAAGAGAGGGAAAGAGGGAGGAAGAGGTCGAGGAGAGGTGAGAGGGAGTGTGACGGAGGGTGAGCCGGTGTGGATAAGTTGAGTAACACGACAGGATGGCGTGAAACAATAGAGATGAAAAGGCGGTGTCGGAGGAGCGGTGGAAGGGGTGTAGAAGTGCAGGAGATGGATGAGGATTGTGGAGTTGGCAGGGCTGCGTGGTAAACAGAAGGCTGGTAGCCCAGGGAATAGACTCCTGTCCATCTGTTACCCGGCCCATCATCTCTGCACACACAGCCCCAATCTAAAGCACATTACCACATAAACTACACCTCGAGGGCAAGCCGCTCAGCGTGTGTGGCCATGTGTGCCTGTTCCTGTTTCTGTAAACTTTTCCCTTACTGAGTTCTGTGTACCATGACGTCCCCCGTCCCCTCTGTGACAATAGAATCAGCTTTCTTTGATTCTTCCTAATCTTCTGATGTGCTCTGTGCAGTAAATCAAATACAGGACGGTGATGAAGGAAACAATGTTTGACCCAAAGCACCAACCAGACTCAGAGCTGTTAGTAGCCATAATAGTTTAATTTTTCAAACGCCAGACGAGGATACGCAGACGGGCTGTCACTGTGCCCGGTGGGTAATGTGATCTATACTGGTTAGATGATTTTTTTTCAACCGGCGGAGTTTGCCATTCGATGTTAGGTGTCTGTTTAATATCTCTGGGTGTATTATGCCATTGTGGGCAGTGTTACAAATCAATGCACAGGACGGTTTTACAGCAATTTTTATAGGATTTTTAAATGAAAGTAATGAAAAACCTTTATTTGTTAGGCATTTAATTTGCTGGATTTGCCAAAGAAGAGACATTACTTTCTGGTTATTTCATCCATGAACAATCCCTCAATTGATTTTGCAGGGAAATTACATTGGTATCATGATATTAAATGACATATACCATGATGGAGGATTTTGTTCATACCACCCTTGAAACATTTTCCTTTAATGAGTTTTCTCGCTAATTTGATTTGATAACATGAACTCATGGCCACAAGTTTTAATTATTTCAGCTTTTTTTTCCTGGGAACTCATGTTTGTTTCTGTCAACTTGGTTTAACAAATGGTTTTAAATATTACAAAACCAACAAGTCCCAGCAGCAATGACTGTGGAGAAGAAGCAAGTCTGAGGTGCGAATCAAAGTGTTACCAAATAGAATGCTTCATCATTCGGGCAACTGTGAATAAAACAAGGCACCATTGTCACAAAATTTATCCGAAAGTGATCCAGAATCCCAAAGTAAACTGATTTAAACTGCTGAATGTTTTATCGGGTTTTTACAAAGTGTAAGCTTTAGCTTTTGCCTTCTGTTAGCCTGCTGTTAACAACTCAGACAACAAAATGTTAAGCTCTGTGACTGAATGTTCATTACCAAGACACTTATTGTTGATTTCTCTACTTGTTCTTTTATGTACTTAGGACTTGTGACTTGGACTTTTTACCAAACAACCAGATATTTTCTATCACAGTTACCCCTCTGTTATACTGATTTCATGCCCATCCAAGCCTTGGAAGTGCTCCAAGTGCCAGTCATCTAACCTATAACGGGACATTTACTTCTAGACACCTACCCCCACTTCACAACTCTGTCCCTGGAAAAGTATAACTCAGTGCTTCTAGCTGACAGTATGCCTTCAAAGCCACACACCCCTGCAATCAACTATATGCTGAGTGATATACCGTATGATAGACCATGTCATCCGAGGATGCTGTTAAGTGCACAAAAGTCTGCAAGAACTGTGTTTGGGTCAGTCTTTGCAAAACACGGTTCATTAAAGAAAACGTCCACCAACCACTGAAGCAGAAAGGAGGCTTTCCATTACTGACCAAACCACTGAAAAGTCTTTTCATCCCCTGATGTGTTTCAGCTCGTCATTTTGGATAATGGTTGACCGACACTAATAGCAGTGTTGTACAGTGCGAGGGGCCTGTGGTTGGCCACAGGATATGGGCTGCCGCTCTATAGGCTGCCTAATGGATGGAGATGTGGTAGGCTATGGTCAGGGAGATGATTTCAACCTTCAACATCATCATCATCACTCGTCACCTTCCCCATCCTATTACCTATTCTTTCTCTTCCTTTCTCCTCTCCCGGCTCCATCTTTCTGTCTTTGACTCCTGCAGCCTCTTCTTTTGGCCCACAGCGATGTACGTTTCTAATTTCTTCTCTCTTGTTTTATTCATTCTTTCATTTTCTCTCCCATCTATTCTGCCTGACCCTCACTGTCTATTCCGACTCTCCCTCTCCCTCCTCTCTCCTCCCTTTGCATTTTTACTGGCTCTCTGCTGCTCCCCTCCACCCTCACTCCCTCCAAACCCACCCCATCCCCTTTCCACCCGAACTGCTCTTTTCTATGGACACTGCAGTTGTGTTGTTCCGCCTTCAGGAGATGTGAATATCTGCAGCTCTGCATGTTTGAAAACCTCTGGTGGGCGAGAGATTCTCATCACTGCAGCTGTGTATATACAGTATGTGTGTGCTTGTGCGTGCGTGTGTGTGCATGCACGACCATCATGGTTGTGTATGTGGGTGAATGCATGCACATGGATTTCTTTGTTTATGGGTGTGTGCATGTGCATATTTGTGTGTGTGTGTGTGCGTGCTGGTTTGTGCAGAGTAATCCTGATTATACTCACCTCCCAGTGTCCCATTTTAGGAGAAAGGGAGGCGAGGGATGGGGGAGGAAGAGGGTGAAAGAGAGAGAAGGGGGAGGAGAGATGTTCTGCCACCACGGCAAACACCCTTCAAATGAACAACAGAGTCAGATCAGTGATTCCCCCCGGGCGTCTGCTGCATTGGCAGGCCGGCGGCTCAAGCAGCATTTCGGTCTGGAAACAACTGAGAGTATCAACTCAGCCTGCAAGAGGATTACACTCCTTGAGTGGAGAACCGGCTCTTTCATCATATATACCCCCTCATCTTCACTGTTTTTAGTCCCACCTTTCTTTTTTTTCTTTTTCGTGCAGACTGTTCTTCATGCATGTTTGTATATAATAGGCTGTTATTGTGGGATCATCATGTTTTGTGTGTGTAGTCTCCTGCTGTTGGAACTTTGAGGAGAGCCAAAGTGGAGCTCAGGATGGTGGAGACGCATGTGGGTTTTTGGTGGGACTGATCTACGATGCTACGTCTGATTCTGCATTGTATTGTGATCTATTATCATAAAGATCCATTAGCATTTAAAGTGCTCCCCTTCAGCCCTCCTGCAGCCTAGTCAAAGCATTACAGCCTCTGAAGACTGCTGAGCGCTGGCAGATTAATCCTGAATCAGGCTCCCTGAGATCGGCTTTTATTCAGGCTTCTTTCATGCGCGCGGCCATTCCCCACTGAAATGAACTGAAAGATGAATAGGCAACCTGTTTCTTAACCAGGACAAATGATAATTTTCTGTGAGGAAGTGAGTGTTTGTGAGTTTGTGTACTGTATCTGCGTTTGAGCGACTGAGGGAAATACAAAGAGAGACAGGAAAAGAAAACCTGGATTCGTGTTTGTTTGTTTGCATCATATGCATTATGTGTTTGACTTTGTGTGTGTGTGTGTGTCTGTATGTTCGAGTACTTGTGTGTGTTTGTTTGCACGCGGACGCATGAATTGCATATTTGCCCAGATTCGGTTGGCTCCGCCGACTGGTTTCGGGCACAGGGCCTGATTGCCCTTCTGCAAACATAACCAGGCCAAAATTTACGCTCTCAACCTCTTGATACACAAATACACACAAACACAAAGCTCCAGGGAACAATGCTGGTTGGTCCATGCCAATGTTCCCCCAAACGCTGTTGACACACACAGTGTTTATACACACATGCCGCATTTTTCCATAGGCTGTCTTATCAATTTAACCAGGAGATGAAAAATAAGCGGTACTTTTTCGCAGCAGTGTTTGTGTTTGATAAATGATTCATTTGGTGAAAAGTGTGATCAAGGCCATGCCCGCAGTATCTATTTCAAGCAGCCGCTGACTCATCCAGGAGCTGGGCCGAATACCTGTGGCTCTCTATTCTCCTCTCCAGTGAACTGTACTTCAATGTCCAGTCCAGCTATCTGTCTGCTGGTTTATCTGCGGGACGGAGTGTGAGTCTGCCGGCGGGTATTTATCTGTATATCTAGAAGATTATTATCACAGGTTAAATTTTGGTCATGTTTGCTTTCATATACAGCAAAGTTACTCTGCATGTGGGGTTTAGAAGAGGGTGAAAAAGCAGCTGATTCTCCCATCTGTCTTTAAGTACAATAGCAAAACAGATGAATTTTTGTTTAGGTTAGTGTAGTTTATTTGACACATTGAGAGAGAGGTCCCCTAGTCACATATCTACAAAATGTAAAGGATGAAACATTAAAGTCCAGGATGTATTTCCGCTGTGGTCCTTGATATAAAGACAGCATTGATGCAGGAGTCCAGGCGACATCATACCACAAGAACAACATACAAATCAAACTAAGATGATGAGAAATTGATCACTGATCATGTCTATACACAAATGCCTAATATCTGCTGATTTCAGTTTTACAAATGTGAGCTTAGTAACATTTGAAATTGAAAATTCTAACTCTTGAACAAGCAATTACAATTTGGAGACCTTGGTCCCACTGAAATTACAATTATGATTTTTCACTATTTTGTGTCAGTTTAAGGACTAAACGATGAACTTGGGTTCACGTTCAAACTGTGCTGATTGAGTTGATCCTCTGTGCTGCCAGGTTGAAGATTGTCATGGTGGGATGGTAAGGACTCAAGTGCATCTCACTAACTTATGCTTAGAAAAGTCTTTTAATGAAACTTAAAAATCTTACAAGGTGCAGCTCCAACTGAGAACAAAAGCACAGACGGGTAAGAAGGAACAAGAACAGGCAACAGGAACAACTAGGAACAATTAACACAAGGTACAACTACTACAAGAGAAACGACAAACATGAAATACACCAATCCGGTCAGGGCAAACTGAAATGAATTGGCTTTTATAGAGTCCTGATGGGTGATAGACTGCAGCTGGGAACACAGGTGATGAGATGGGAGGGTCTGTTAGGAGAGGTGAGGGAGAGGTGGGGTAAGTGGACAAATACAGAGACCAGAGGTGAAACACTATGGCAGGTGAATAGTGACAGAACTTAAACAAGACAAGACTACACATGACAAGACAAGACTCACTGGAAATAATTCACTGCAATCATACATGCCAATATAGTGATAACTCCTGTTTCACCAAATGCTACACTTAATAGACTCTATTAAAATCCTTCATAGTCTTCAGTGCGTATATGAGTCAAACATGGATGTGCACTGCAACTTCACTGGTTGATGAAGGCATACAACAGTGAGACATTTCTAGTTAAAGTCCATGAGTGTGGAAAATTATTACTCAATGCTACTACACCTTTGGACAGTTGGTCAGTTGTCAAGAGTTGTGATAGGATTTTTTTTTTTTTTTAACTCTTTTGTGACATTTGTGACACAGACTAAACAATGTGACAGCTAATTGAAAAACTATCATTTATAAAACTTCTTCATAAATAATATTTTGATATATTTTATTTTCAATTAAAACCACACCATAAGCAGAAATCATTTTAAAAAAATCAATACTTTAATATGCCTTGAAAATATATTCGTGTCATACAGAACATTGTTTTTGTACGTTATGGCAGCATCTAAAAATACATCCATCCATCCATCTCTCTCCCTGATTCTCCTTCCTCTCTTTAATGATTCAGTCCAAGGTCCACTGACACTCTATATTTGCAGCATTGATAACGACCTGACTGGAATACAGAGTCAGGGCCCCTACAAACATACACGCAGACACACACATGTATAGGCGCACACCCCGAGCCCACTGCAGTGGCATGCTCTAATTAACAGCCAGGGAGTCCATGTAGTCGTAGCCGGCGGGGTGATAAAAAGACCATCTGAACCCTCTCAGGAGAGGGGTGGGATTGGGGGAGGGCAGAGTGGGAGCAGATGTAGGCCTAGCATATTCCTTGCCTCGGGGGACCTTGCCTCCTGACCTCCCCATCGATCCCCCTCCTCTTCTTCTATTCTCTGCCTCCTTTTTTCCGTCAATGGCCGTACCACTGGCCTCCATTCAGGTGGATCATTAGCATTGATCAGTCGGGGACGGCGGAAGGGAGGAGGTTGGTGGAAGCAGGGGGGGTCGGTGTGGTCCCTTCTGGCCGGCCACCTGAGCTCTAACCACAGTAGACTCAACATCGTCACCGGACTCTCTCCTGCGAGCTTTGATTTCCTCTCTCATCCCCGCCATCAGCAGCAGCTTCACCTCCCTATCTGATGGGGGTCTCTCCAAAGCCGATGACTGTGGAAAGAGAGAACGAGTGCAATAGATCCTATCTCCACTCAGCCTCTCATCCCCAGCGCGGAGTGTGTGGAAACAGATGGTACACGTCTGTCATGTGGTTCGGTAGCAGGGGGTCCGGAGGAGGAGAGGAGCGGAGGAAAAACACACAGACAGTTGACGTGGCCACACTCTGCATCTCGGACCGTGTTTGGCTCCAGATTTGTCAGTGATGGCGTGCTAACTTTTAGGGGGTTTTGTTGTGCTTGACAATCAAGAGACTCCTGTGGGTTTGATTTATTAGCCGAGGAAATTGCCATCTTGGTAATTGCTTTGTTGCTGTAGGAAAGTGGAATATATAATTATAGTTCCAGGTATGGGGGAGGTGTCTGTGTGTATGTGCGAGAGAGATAGAGTGGTTAAAAGGGTAAGGAGAGGAGGAAGCAGGAAGCCTGATGGATGCTTGATTACGTGTCTGGCCATCTGGACTGTTGTCACCGAGCTGCTTAATCCCATTCACCAGAGAAAGTGTATGTGGAAGTGTTGGTGTGTATGCGAAATGGAAAGCAACTGCTTTTCTGCGCGCACGCACCCTCGTCTTCCTGGATGTGTGCGGACGTGCCTCAGTGCATTATTCCACACGTCGCACAAATCTGCGAAGATGCTAATAAGAACATAGCTATAGAAACAAATATTTACACATACACAGGCAACACCCACTTATCCACACCCCCCCCCAACGTAATCAGACATATCCAGACACATCCCAGATCGGCCTCTCTAATCGTTGGTACATTTTAACAATTACAGCTAACAAGTCCTTATTACCCCCAGCGCCCTGCCCCTCCTCTTGATCCCAGCTTCTAATTGCTGCTGCTGTTTCTGAGCAGCTCTCTGCATAGTTATTAGACAGGAATCATTACCACCACAGAGCCACACCATGGAAAACTCACAGTTCACTGCCACTGCCACCAAACACCTGTGTTTCCAAGTTCAGAGTGTACTGTATGTGTGTGTGTGTGTGTGTGTGTGTGTGTGTGTGTGTGTGTGTGTGTGTGTGTGTGTGTGTGTGTGTGTGTGTGTGTGTGTGTGCGTGTTTGTGTATGTGTGTGTGTGTGCGCATGTGTCGGCACTTAAGTAACTCCTGCTGACTGGGCGGTATGTTTATACTCCTGTAGAAACAGCCTGTCACAGACACACAAACACACACACACACACACGCACACACACAACCACGCACACATACACATTAAATCCTAGCCGAGTTTCTGCCCACCCACTAGATCACCTAATGACAAGCTCACTGTAGGAACAAACCCGCTGCTTTGATGAGGAAGGGTATAGTGGCTCTGCTGTCCTCGCCAGTATCTCTACTTTCAAGGGTCTGCAGATGTTAAAGGCGGGGGAACAGTGGCTCTCACATCACTGTGTGTGTGAGCGAGTCTCACCACAGAAGAAGGACAGAAAGGAATGAATGCATGGCAGGGTTGGCTCTGCCTCTGTGCAGGCAGATAAACCACACATTTGTGTTTAAACTGCAGATCAACTGTCCTAAAAAATAAGGAGTGCACACATTTGTTCATTTTTGTCCCTGTGGATGTTCTAGGATTCAGTCAGTTGGACAGTCGGCAGTGTTTGTCCAGAATTCAAATTGAACAGTCTTGTGCAGACATTCGTGGTTCCCAGATGTTGAATCCTTTCGCGCTTCTCTGACTTTTTCTCAAGCATCATGAGGTTGAGTCTTTATGTGACATCTCATGACAGCTATTGGATGGATTGCCATGCAGCCTGCTTCAGATATTCATGTTCCCCCTCTGGATAGTTTGTAATAACTTGGTGACCCCTTAACTTTTGATCAAGCACCGTCATCAGGTCAAGATATTTGTTTGGTTTATGACAAAGTGCCAGAAAAAAACTGCACACATTCCTGTCTAATTAGCACATGTTGGCATGTTACCGTGCTATAGCAAGATGGTAAATAAAATTGATAAGACACCTGCATCTTAGCATTGTTTTTATGAGCATGTGCACATGCTGATGTTAGCATTTGGCTCTTGAGCCGCATCGAAAGAAAATTAATCTGCAACTGTTTTGATAAGCAATTAATCATTTCAATCATTTTTCAAGCAGAAAAATGATGCTGCTTTTCTTTGTCATTTATGATAATAAATGAAAGTTTTGGTTGGACACAAGAAGCAATTAGAAGGCATCACTTCGGGCTTGGGGAAATTGTGATGAGCATTTTTCACAATTTTATGACATTTCATAGACTTAACAATTATTTATGAAAATAGATTAATAGATAATGAAATTAATGTGTAGCTGCAGCCCTGTTCAAGCTCAAAGTACAGCTGTGCCTAAATGCTACAGATCCAGTCATAGGCTCTTAGTCTGATGTAAAAGAGCCATATTTGACTGCCTTATACAAACCCTGCTGATAGCTTCTGTAAATTCTGAACACTTTCTCTCTTTGTCTGCATCCTTCCAGAGGACCTGTTGCCGTTTGGCTTCCCCAGTATAGACATGGGCCCCCAGCTGAAGGTGGTGGAGCGGACGAGGACGGCCACCATGCTGTGCGCCGCCAGCGGCATCCCCGACCCAGAGATCTCCTGGTTCAAAGACTTCCTGCCTGTCGACCCCAGCGCCAGCCAGGGTCGCATCAAACAGCTCCGATCAGGTGAGATAGACCAAGAGTTATTGTCAGATTATTTCATTTGAAAATAAGTAAACAAACAGTGCATCTAAGCTTAGCATCGCTATCAGGTAAAATCCCTGTTGCTCTAAATTTGGTGATTATCATGTTTTAATTAGGATTGAGGGATTACATGCTCCTCTCTGAGTTTATCTACATCCTTTGGGGGTGTAAAACCTTTTTAAAGCCAATTTCATAAAAAGGATGATTGTGCCATCCTTAAGCCAAGAAAAAAAATGCTGTTTTTATTAACATTTGGGAGAAAAGATTATAAAAAGATGACACTTTAAAGGCACAAATCTCCTTTCATCGTGGATCGCATAGGTGAAAAAAACATGGCAGCGTGCAACAAAAAAAAAGGTCAGGCTTCATATATACTTAGTAGTGTTGAAAAAGTTCACACACAATTATAAAGTAAATTCACTTTGAAATAAGTACTTAATATAATAATCAATCTGCTCCCACAACAACAGTAATTCTCTTTTCTCAGATCTCAAAATCAATAGAGACAGAGATGGGAGTTTCTTCGCATTAGTTATTTAACTGATGTTCCTCTTATCTTTTGACCCGCCCAGGCTGAAATAGTGTGAAATGAGCTCAGTGTCTTAAAATCTGAAGGTAAAATCATTTTGCCAGACACAGTAATAGGGAAAAGATGGAGGGAAGCTTTTTGTGCTCCCAGAGAGAAGAGAAACTGTGTGTGTGTGTGTGTGTGTGTGTGGTTGTGTGCAGACAGAGCGAGGGGTGAATACAGAAGAATCACATCTTGCGCTTAAGACAGTTTGTTCAGCTTTGTTTATGCTCTTCTGTATAGATGATACAGTGTCTCCCGGAGTAGGCAGACACATATTTTCTCAGCCATTCTCACTCAGTTGCTCCTCAGGGGGAATGAAAGTGATGGTGAGGCGAAACCATTTTGTTGTCGCTTCATCCATATTCTCTGTGCTCCCTCGTCCTGCCAGCCCCGATATCTCCCCACTGTCAGCCAATATCCTTCACTGATCACTGTGTCCTCTGTCAACCTTGTGTACATGTGCAGAGTTGTTGAAAATAATTTCTCACACTTTGAAATTTTTAGTTGCAACACCTGTCGAGCTCTCTGTTCTCGCAACGACACAAACGCAGTCTACTATGATTTGATATTTACAACATGAAATTCTCAGTCTTTTTTTTTTATAGTGTGTCCCTGATTTGACACAGAAATAGGGGGAAGCGGCTTCTCATTTCTAACCAGTGTTGCCGATTTTTGCTGCCTGAAATGTCAACTGTAACTAGCAGATTTTATCAGGCGTACTCTGGGAATCAGTTGAAAACCCTGTCAAAAGCAGAAACACATCAGAAGGCCTCAAATATGTAATTGATGGCTCCATACCTTGCTGTTTATTTTGCAAAGCTACATGTGCCAGGCAAAAATTTCAATATAAAGGACGTGAAAATAGAAGATTTGTATTGATAGGTAGAGCTGCTTTTGCATTATAGTGATGCATGAAAAGGAAAATGTTGTGACTGTTGTGTTGTTCAGACAAAATTTTGGATTAGGATCACTCTGTATTATTTAAGCAGCAAAAGTTAGATTTGCGCTTTATCGTTTGTAATTTCCCTTTTACAAGAGAATAGGCTTGTAGGATGTGGACGTACTGTTTGGCAAACATAAAGCCATTAAGGATAAAACGTTTGGCTGGAGTTTCTGGAATGTAATCAAATCCAATAAAGAGCAGGACAGAGAGTTGCTAATGTTAGTCCATACTCTGATATAGTAACATTCAGGCCTGTCTCTTACACAGCGGGGTAATACCATCCAGTAGCTGTTTAAGTCCTTAATGGGTCTTTTTCTTATGTAACCTGTAACCCTGGCAAAATAAACCTAATATCAGCTAATGATGCTCTGTAGCCTTGGAAACGAGATCACGTTAGTCTTAATGTTGGTAATGAGATAGTTCATCTGTTCGCTCACATTAGCTCACACAAACACTTTGTAATTCTTTCCCTTCAATGCTACTCCTGTACTTGTGGTTTTAGGCTTTAAAAGACCCTTCAGATTCTTTATATAGAGAGTATTGCTCTTGCTACAGTCCCATGTACATGTCTTCAACATGCAGAGAAATCCAAAGCTTGTCAGGCCCAGTTGCACTTTCCGTGATACACTGAGCAGTTTTTGCCCCTCCACCCATTCCCAGTATAATTTCCTCTAACCTACTGATGTGTAAAGATGGATTCTCACCACTGTGACATACAGAATACCTAAAGTATAATTTGCTCTGTGTGAAATACTCTGCAGTGGGTGTGGGTGTAGGACCAGCCTCGCTGCTGCATTGAAGCAGCCGAGACAATACAGAAAGATAAAAAAACTTTTAAAGTCCATTGAAATCGTCAGGAACATGCCAGAGGGAGTAGTGTAATGATTGTTTTATAGATGCCTAATTACAATGAACACTATGCAAATGCTTTTTCTATTCTCTGCTTATAATTTACAAGAAAGCGTTGGGAGCTACAAAGAAAGAAAGAACCTCCCTCAAACCTCTCTGTGCATCTTGAAACAATAGTTTTTGTTTACTATTTTCTCTTAGGAAGTGCAGCATATTTTCATTGGGCAGTATTGTGAAAATTTTTGTCCGTTGTCCTCAAATTGTAAATAATTTAACCATGTATCATAATAAGTTTCACTTGGTCTGCTCTGAGGCTCATTTTGTCCCTTACAGGGTGTCACACAGAGACATGACACTGATTCACCGGTACAGAACGTTAGGCCACATATCACATCAATGAAACAGCAGCAAGACAAATGGCTCAGTGAGATTCACTGCAGGGTTTAATAGGATTTCAAATCACCAAAAGCATCACAAAGCTGAACAACAAAATGCACTGTATAATGAACCAAACGCTGCAGTGAAATGACTTGGAGGAAATCAATTACACCTGAGCTCGGCACAAAATAGCAGCGAGATGCGTTATGGATGAAACACTCCTTTAAGATCTGTTTAATGGGGGCGCCTTCCAAGCGCTGCCTCTGATTTAGTGGACGGCTGCCAGCTCTCGTTGGAGCGCAGCCAGGGATCTGTTTTGGGCCACAAACATTGTTTTCTCTCTGTCTTTCCTTTTCTTTCTCTGTTGGGTCCTGGAAATATTTTTATGGCCCATATGGGTCAGGATGAAAAATGATATAGAGAATGACTGCGCTCAAATCCCACAAAAGATGACTCGTAGTCATTTCACAGCCCACAGGTATCCATCATGTGCCGTGTCCTCCCACTGCGGGTAACTGTCCAAAAGGTGGCCGTTGACAGTCACGAGCGCCGTGTGTACACACCTAAAACCTGCACTCACGCGCCATTGCCTTCCTGAGGGTGGAAACATATGGCGCAGTATAGATTTGAACTTCTCCCGACATCTTTATACCTCAACCGAGGCATCCATCTATTTTGCCATGCCATCTGCTGCACTAGTTTAGATGTGCGTGAGGAGAACCATGACAAGCTATCCGTCTATTGCTGACATTTGGGACTAAGATCCGCAGAGTTTACCTAAGCACTTAACGGTCTTCGTAGACCTAAACTAACAGATGGCATGCAATATGGACCCTGAGGTTGACTGCTGGGTAATGGATGGACCTGTCTTGGCTCCGAACTGTGATCTGATCAAAGGTTGTGCTTATGGTAACGGTCGCAGCTTGGGTCACTTTCATCTAATGCAAAGAAGGAAAGCATAAAGGCAAGGTTTAGTTTCTTAAAATCAGCTGCACTCTAAACCTGTGATATTTTCACTGACCACACAAATAGAGTTTTTTCACATCGCAGGCATCCCTCAAAATGAGATATGGCTGTTCTTTTTTTTTTTTATAGAAGGCAGGTTGTCTCTTATCAGGGCTGACTCAAAATGTGGCCTGTGCATCATTTAATACCTCTGCCACAGAGGTTATTTTTGCTCCTGTTTGTTTGCTCGTCTCTTAGTCAGCAGGATATCTCAAAAACAGATTTGAATGAAATTTGGTGGGAAACTAGGACAATGGCCAAAAAAAACACGAATGATTTGTTTTTGGTGAAGATCCAAAAGGATTTCTTAAAATGGCAAGATGGACAAAGCTTTTTACAGATCGTGTTTCCAGACTGACAGAAAATGTGGCGTTAAATTTTGTTGATGTTGGGATTTGTTATACTTGCTTATCCTATTTCCCTGTCCATTTTTATGGATGAGGTATAAATCAGTGCATAGATGAATCTGCAAAGAATCAATAAGGGACAGCAACTAATGATTTTTTTCATTATTGATTAATCTGCTGATTATTGTTTAGTCAGGTAATTGTGAAATGTCATGATTTCCTGCAGTCCAAGGTGCTGTCTGATTCTGTCATGACTATACTGAATTTACTCTTATATATGACACCAGTGAATATTCACATTTGAGAATGAGTGAATATTTGGCAATTTGACAAAAAAAAAATATGTACAGATTTATAATTTTCTGTCAAGCCATCAATCCTAACTATTATGACATAACATTTTGAAAAAACATGTTTGAATTGTAACTAGTGTGCAAATGATATCAACAGTCTATTTTTGAACTGTGTTGGGTTAATATAAAAATAGCAGCCGTCTCTCTTGATTGTTTTCCGGTCCCAGTTAAAAGTTAATGTCTCACCTGGTGGGAGACTGGAGTCCAGGTGATCTGTTTGACCTAGATGTTCTGGCAGACCTATCAGGTTAGCAGTATCTGTTGTCATCGGATCGGCCGAGTCTCTGCCCAGCAGACATAATACACCGTCCGCGATTTCACAGCAGCTCAATTTACTGAAGTCACATCTCATTCTGGGTCTGTCAGCAACTCCCAGACTCACTAACAAACTGCTTTCCCTCTTCTTATCTGTTATATTTCACTTTCCCTTTTTACAGCTTTCCGAGCTTCTTCTCCACCCTGACTCTCATTAAGTTCGCCCACTGCCAGATATCTGTTTATGTGATGGTTCTGTGTGCATACACTGTACACTGAACACCATATATGGTAACGGCGTGTTTTGCATCAAAGGAGATTTCAATCGGCAATTTGAAATTTGCGCTGATGGTTAGCCATATGAGCTGCTTCCAGCTGTCAGATGAGTTCTTGTTTGAAGAGCTCCACCTGTCCAGCTCCATCTCTCCTCCTCTCTGTCTCTTTCTCCCTTCTCCTCCTGCCTCTGCCGCTTTCCGGAGAGGAGGCTCGGCTCGTAGAGCAGATAATTTATTCCTGTTTATCTCCCAACTCTGCCCTGCACCGCGGGGAAATGAGAGACGGAGAAATGGAGAGAAAGAGGAGGGCACGAGCTGTTTTTCTTTCATGTAATGTAGAAGACAGAAGCAAATGGATGACAGCTCCAGCTAGCAGGGCCTCAGCTCACTAAACACACTCAAACACACAAAGCGCACACTTGTGCCCCAGCTGTGTGAGTGTTAAGTCAAACTTTCCCCTGCCTGAGCTTCCAAAAAGATGTTGTTTAAAATACTGCACGTACTGATTTGTGGAACCTTTTAGTTCTTAACTGGCAGGGTTGTTATAATTTAATCACTAATAGCTTTTTTGTTGCCATTAGGATAAACACACACATTTGTACTATGTGTGTCTGCAGTGGAGGAAAGTATCCAGTAAGTATATTAACTCGAGTATTAGGTTCAGTTTTGAGGCACTTCTGCTTTCCTCGACTAAAGGGCTGCAATGACAGTGATTATTTTCATTTTCTTATCTACCCCTTTTTTTTTTTGATTAATCAATTTAATAGATTGATCTTTAAAATGTCAGAAAACGGATTTCTCCAGAGGTCAGGGTGACATTTTCAAAGGGCTTGTTTTTTCCTTACCATCAAGGCAAAACCTAATGATATAGTTTACAGTGATATAAAACAGAGAAAGAGAGAGTGATTAAAATGATTAATATGAGTATCAAAATAGTTTGTCAATTAATTTTCTGTCACTCAACTTATCAATTAATCATCTTTGTGGCTTGACTTAAAGCAACTACAAGGAACCTTTATTTTCTTGTAAACGTATCTGGTCAGCACATGAATTTGCTCTAGAAAGAAAGACAAAATTTAATTTTAACACAGTTTTTCTTTTTTTAAACACATGTCTTTTCAGGACTAAGTAAGAACTGTAATATGACAATGGTGGACGTAGTACAATTTGTTTCAGTACCATTCATTATCCAGGTTGCATGTGCAGGAAATGGCCCACTGAGACTGCCTGTGCGCAGGGTCCTGAATTTGGTGCCCCTGCCCACACTCATCCAAAGTGTGAGAGTTTTTCAGACAGAGGCCCAACAATGTGATGCTCTGTAAGCTCTGCAAATTGGAAATGGCTTTTCACAGCAGTACAACTGCTATGCACGAACCCTTGAAGCGCTTTGTCAAGACGGCAGCAGCAGCCAGAGTACAGCACCGTCCTGTTTACTTTTTGTCCCCACCCAAGCATGATGTCTTCCTATTATCAAAATACAGAATGCGTTTCTCTGAGTAGTAGTCACTTTTCAGCCCCATATTAAAAGAAATTTTTGCACCACTGCTACTGGCCATTTTCTGTTTGTGCTGATACAGTGATTAAATTTGTGTATATGACAAACAGGGTCTGTTATTATTATTTATAGTATAACACAGCAGTGACATGGAAATTAGACAACAATGAATACATCATAAAATCAAATATTGAAATATTAATGAGACAAGTTTTTGATATAAATTTGGGGTAAATTAATAGTGATATTAATCAAGTAAAAAAAAAAGTCATTACACTAATCGATAAATAGGTTTTTAAATTAACCGACCTGCCTGATTAATTCATGAAAGACTAATCATTAGGTGCAGACTCTAGACTATGTTATGCCTCGAGCCATTTAGAGAGAGGGTTGGGGTTAACCTTCTCTCAGTGGTGCTGGTTATACCTACAGAGGCGCCAGCTAATTTGAGTTGTTAATGTTTTCATAAACCTACTCAATGTCGAGTGTGAAGTAGTTTGGATGAGCCAAGTTTTGAACGGGCGCTGCACTAGTAGTTGATAATAATACACTGATATAACATGTGTAATAATTTGACATTCTCCATAATCATAATCAACGCTTTTCTTTCAAGAACTCTTTCTATAAATTTGAATGCAAACTTTTACTTGTAATTGAGTGTCTTTGGTATTGCTACTTTTTCTTCAGTGAACTATCTGAACTCCTCCTCCATTATAGTGTGTGTGACAAATCACTGTAAGGCATACATATGCTCTGTTTCTCTATACAGTATATCTCCATACATCTATTACAAGCCTGATCCCTCTTACACAAGGTCTGTTGCAAAACACTGTGCTTTGTGTGCGTGTGTGTGTGCGTGCCACTTTATCTACATGCCTGTGTGTGTGTGTGTGATGTGCGTTTTCAGTTGTGTCTTTTTCCTCTCCTCCTGCAGCAGAGTGTAATCCATGGTTTTGCGCTTCCTCCTGAGGCTTCATGTCAAAGTCAGTTTCAGATGAGATGAATGTGACAGAGCAGGCTGAAAGAGCAAAAAAAAAAAAAAAAAAAATCACGGCTGGTAATTCAAAAGGCCGTTAGCGGAAAAAAAACACATTTTAAAAAGCAGTAAGAATAGCATCCTGTGACACAAAAGAAACAAAAGAAAACCTGTCGAGCGCTGTTGTAATTATAGCACATTTAGGGAGACACTGTTTACCACAGTGGGATCAGGGTAGGAGGATAAAAATTGAGGAAGTAAAAGAAACAAGTTGAGGAGTTAAAGAGCGTCGTCGGGTTGTTGCCGTGGGGTGAAGCTGTGTAGCTGCTGCCAGTTAACTGCCGAGATAGAAACGGGCTTTCTTCATGGCAACAGAGAGTCTGCTGTAGGAGGGGAATCACTCGCTTGTAAAGAGGTATACAACAAAAGGTCCTTTAAGTGTCATCTAAGTTTATAGAAAGTCATTTTTAGACTTGTTTTGGAGTTACAAACTTTTTGGAAGACATTTCAGGTTTTTGAATGCGTTTCCATTTCTGTACACTCTATAGGAAAGGTTCTACTTAAAAACTGCTGGTGTATGAGAGCACGGCCCAATCAGATGGAGCCTCACAGATACAGCAACGGAGCTCACTTTATTGGATGTTGCAGCAATAGAAGAGAGGATACCCCAGGGTCAGACTATAACAGAAACAGACCAAGCAGACAAACATCTCCGGATGAAAAGGAGGGAGGATGCAAAGCCAAGCGGACGGCAACCATTTTCTGCAAACTCGACGAAACATTTTCATCCCTCTCTCTCTCTCTCTCTCTCTGTCGCTCTTTGCGTTGCAGGAGCGTTGCAGATCGAGAACAGCGAGGAAACAGACCAAGGGAAGTACGAGTGTGTGGCCACCAACTCTCAAGGCGTGCGCTACTCCTCCCCTGCCAACCTATATGTGCGAGGTAGGACCTGAGCACAGAGCGCACGTGCACACACACACACTTACACACACACACATGCAAAGACAAACACGCAGAGGTCACTACAGTTAAGGTGCTCTTGGTATAAATAAAGTTATTTATTTTCCATAACTCTGCTCTTAAACAAGTATTACTAACCCATCCATTGTCTACAATATATGTTGACCCTGTTGTTTGGTATTTCTCACAATCACCCTTAACAAGTCCACCTTAAACCTTGGTGCGAACCCCTGCAGTAGAATCAAATTGAGCATGAAGTCGGGAACACACCTTGGTTTAACTGCATGGAAACATCACTGATCTGTCTACTAAAATGGTTTCTGTACAAGAGGCAGATTAAGAGGAAGATGTTCCCCTAAAGATGCACAGATTTGATATGAAGATTTGAATTAAATTGGATGGATATGATTTATTCTTAGATATGTTCATTTGGCACCCACATGATCCCTGTTGTAAAGATTCTAGCCTGTGGACTGTGGGTTGCTGGTGTTTCAAAACCACCACCAATGTTCAGATTTACTAGTTTCAATGTGGATATCGGAGAAGTGTGTGTGCGATGTGCGAGTGTTGGTTGCGGGTGTTGATGATTGCTGTGCGAGTGTGTGTGTGTGATGCAGTGGAGCGAGTGGCTTTGCGCTGGCCGTTTTTATTCTCTCTGTGTTTCCCCGTTCTCTCTCTCCCCCCCTCACGTCATTGTGTTCTGCATCAACCCCCTTCCATCCCTCAGAGCTTCGAGAAGGTTGGTGTGCTCTTTCTTTTCTTTTGTTACTCCTTTGTTTCAGAAAGCTTCACTTATTGAAACAGAGAGAAACAAAAAAGGAAAAAAAAACAAAAAAAAACAACAACATTCAAAGGACACCGAAGTAGATTTGAAGATTTTAAATGATATTGTCTCCAAAATGAAAAGAGTTGATTTCTCTAAAGCTGCTACGATGATGAAGTGGTCTGCCTACGCAGCAGAGTGCATTGACTGCATTGTGAGGCCTTGTGTGCAGAACCCTTGGTATTGCCTTCACTCCCCGATCAATGTTTTCTGCATGGTATGATCTTGTTGTCATGGAGACCCAAGAATTGGACGATTAAAAAGAGGCGATGTTTGCATGGAAGGAGTGAGAGAGAAAGAGAAAGGAGCACCGCTTGCATGTCTGTTGACTGACGGACTGACACAGGAGCATGGCACAGTGTGTGTTCACGCCTATTGATATGCTCGGATTGATATTATTGAACTTGCTGTCTTGTCGTGTCTTGCTATTGTCTCTTTTTTTTTTTCTCTTTTATATCATCGTGCGTCTCAGCTCCCATGTCATCTTCTCCAGTTCTGCACTTGTTGCACTCAGTGGAAATCTTGCACTCGCGGTCACGCTTTCACTTGCCCTTCTGTTTGGAAGTTATATGATTTGTGCAAGTTTGTAGGAGAAGCATCCAATTTTTTTTCCAGATTCATGACATGAACTCGAGAAAAGCATCACATCACCTATGATGGAAAGTAACTAAGTATATTTACTCAAGTACTGCACTTGAGTGCAAGTTTAAAGTAGTTGTACTCCACTACAATTCAAATCAAAAATTGTGGAACACAGGATGATGCATTGTTATAGATCTGCAACAAGTACCTCTATTCATCGATAAGTCAGTTGAATCAATCATCCATGTGATTGTTGATTAATTAAACACAATTAAACACAGACAAATAGTCAAACATTTGCTGGTTCCACCTACTTAAATGTAAGGATTTGTTGCTTTTCTATGACATTTATAATTAGCAAAAGTCTTTGGGTTTTTATATACAAAACGATTGATTGATTAATTGATTAGCTGGAGCCCTATTATAGATTAGACGACACGTGTGTATAAAATAGTTAAAATCAACCAGTTACAAAAGTAAAATGATTTGTACATGAATGGATGAGCAATCTTAACCAACAATATATATTACTATAACAGCATAAAAGTGACCAGGGCCTAACACAGGGGTCTTTTTTCTGTATTAGATTGATTTGATACAGTGATTGCAGAGATACTATATAAACACCACAGTCCTCCAAATTTAAGGTTTAATTTTTAACCAATAAAAATTCATCCTTGCTCAATTCAGTAATCTCAGTAACATTTTGTTACTTGCGCTCTTCTTGCATTTTTCATTCTGTATTATCCTGTAACTACCACTTGTGGGCCCATTATAATAATAATGATGTACTTTTACTGTACATACCATGAGTCATACTGCCGGTGCATTTTTACATCCTGGTATTGACTTTAGTCTTGGTTCTGAATACTAAAACTAAGCTCTCAGTGTATTTATACTTATAGCAATATGCCAACTCTACTGTAATATCGCCTGGGCTGTATCTCCATTTCCTGGCTGTTGCTATCTTCGCCCAACACTCAGATACGCCTCTACTGACTGACATTTGAAATTAATCATATCCATTCACATTTTTAGATATCGAGGGGGATATTAATGATTCCCTCTTACTACAGTGGTTAATGAAAGCCGCGTCCTTGAGACAGGCTGAATGGTGCTGCGTAAATGTCAGCTTGGTGACAGTGCTGAACGGGCGTGTAGAGAGCAGAGATAGAGCCGTAATCCTTATGGCTGTGCCAAGGTCTCCCCAGCCTGTAGCCTCCAGACTCCCCGCAGAGGACGGGACTAATGATAGCTCCCACTAATAAAGATTGAAGCTCCTGGCTCTCACAAAACTGTATAGAAAATGGAGGGGAATCATGCGGACCCGGCTCGATTAACTTTAAGCTAGAGGCTCTGTGAGCATGTGAGGGATTATCCCTTGTTATGAGCTCACTTTATTGTAAAGTAGTCGGCTGTGTCTCCACAGCGGATTCTCCAGTCTTTTGTCTCTGGTCCTGACAGATATTTCTTCATGTTGCTGAGTTCATGTTTCAGATCACCAAACAATCATCTTCACCTTCATCCTGTTGTTCTCATGTCACCAGACTAATCCATATGCTTAATTAATTGTCTTTTATAGTTTTTGATAAGTAACTGACTGGATGAAACTGATATTGTGTCATGCTGCATTGCACCTGCTGTGTGTGTCTTGTGCATGGAGCTGTCATGGATGCACTGTCTGTCTGTCTGTCCGTCTGTCTGTCTGTCTGTCTGTCTGACTGTCTGTCTCCAGCATGCTCAGATGAGGAGATGCCTGCCTAATCATGTCTGTTTTCTAACAGATCTACCTGTTTTTGTCTCTTTGTCTCTTTCGTGTCTTCAACTTCTGTATCCAATTCTGGGTATCTTCTGGCTTTTTTTTTCCTTTCTACAAGTAATCCAAATGCTTTGCACTTTATCTGTTATTCATGAAATGATAGTGACGTCACAGCATTTCTTTCTTTCTTTCTTTTTTGATTTTTTGATTTGTTGAAGTCATGCAAAAATGTTAACTTCTATCCAATTGTCTCTAGATTCTTTGAGTAGGGGGGATGTGGCCCGTGAAGATTCCAAGTAATGATGTTACACATTAAGGAGTGGAGGTTGTTCAGTAAATTTACCCATATTTGTTTATGTTTTATTTTTATTTCACATATTTTACATCTTAGAATTATTGCTGGATTTTCAAGTCATCTAAAGCAAACATAGACACTCATTGTTTTGCTACTGTAGGGTTTATTATTTTAATCTACTTTTATTTTCAGTCTTTTTCAATGGAACATTTGTTGCTTCTCATTTTTTTTAAACATTTAAGCCTCCTAGTCTTTGACTTTGGTTGAGTTTTTGGACAATGTTTCTGCTCTCTGTCTGCCCTCCCTTTCATTCTCTCCTTCCATGCAGAGATGTTTGTCCGTGACTCTCTCTGTCTTTTTCTGTTTCCTGTCTTGTGACCCTGGGGTATCCTCTTCTTCTCTGTTCCTTCAACATCCGATCTCTTTCTTTTTCTTACTTTTGAAGCACCTACTTTCTGAATGGGCCTGACTCTGGTATATAGTCGTGTTTTTAAATAGATCCATGTGTTTTCTTCTTCCTCGCTCCTCTCTTCTTCCCCCCTTTTCCCCTCCTTCCCCTAAACCCACCTCTAATCCTCTCTTTATCTCCACTTCCCTGTCTTTTCCCCTCCTTTCCCTCCCCCGTTTTTCTCTTCTTCTTCTGCATTCTGTCTGCACCCTGATGTGTAGGAGCGACAGACACATGTACATAAGTTTATTAACTTATAAACATGCACATACTACCTCACATATCTCTCTTTTTTGCTCGCACTCGTTCTTTCCTGTTCTGCCTCTTTCATGCTGTCTTTGGTGTTCTTTACTTAATGTGTCCAATGATCACTCTGTAATTTGCCACGACACCTTATTAGAACCCTCGATCCACTCCTGTCCACATTTCCAATTCATTTGACTACACACTGTATCAGTTATGAATCCTATGTATTGTACAGTATCTTGTTGTACAATGTGGCTGTCCTTTGCTACATTGCCTGTCATTGTCTGGAAGAGAAGCAGAGCTGCCTCTCTCTCTCTCTCTCTCTCTCTCTCTCTCTCTCTCTCTCTTTCTCTCTCTCTTGCTTGCTCTCCCTCTCTCTCTCTTTCTGTTTCTATATGACTCTCTCTCTCTCTTCTGTTCCTCTATCTATCATCTCACTTCTCTCTGTCTCCTTCTCAGTCTTCAGTTCTTCGTTCTCTTCTTTGTGTTCCTCCACCATTTTATCCCTCTTGAGTCGCCCAGGCATGCGAGTGACCTATGAGTTCAGTCTCTCGATGCATCTCTCCCTAATATATAGTCAACCGAGCTCTGACAGATGCAGTATTGGATGCAACTTGCCACTCGTTCTTCTCATGGGGATGCGAATGGCAAGCAGAGCCTATTGATCAGCTCCCATGATGCATACGCTCTCTCTAAAAAGAGCCCATCTAATGCAGAAGCACCTCGAGGCACATAAAAATCCCAATAAAGTAAAGTTTTTTTATTGAATTTTCTGGTAAAGTTTAACATGTGTAGTCATTGCTTAGAGGGGGAAATTAAGAAATTTACAACTATAATCAAAACATGAATCACTCATTGCATTTTCCTGCTTAAATGATTGATAACCAAGAAGCTTTTTTTTTTTTTTTAAAAAAAAAAAGGAAAAAAGAGAGAAACTGACTATAGGTGTCATGTCCTGGTTGAAACGATACTCAAGAGTTTGTCACTATATTATTTTGAGTAGGCAGCTCACTCTGATTGGTTGAGCTCAACACAAGATTTGTGTCTTTTTGTTGGAATCATCAGTACCATAAAGTAATTGGAACTAAACTTGAAATATCCCTTTGTAATTTTCTGTAAAAACCCTGAAGTTCATTCTCCCCCTTCCTGTTACCTCTCCTCTCTCTTTCTCTCTTTTTCTTTCTTTTTATCTTTCTCGCCCTCACTCTCTCTCTCTCAACCTGGCTCTTGCTTTCTGCCTCGCTCTTCCTCTTTCTCTCTGATTCTCCCTCACTCCCTCCCCCCTCCTCCTTCTTTTTCTCCGCCTTTCTTCCCCTCACTCCCTTCCCCACTTTCTCCACCCCTCCCCACCTTACCCCTAAACCCCCCTCCCTCTCCTTTCTACCCCGACTCTCCTCCTTTCCCAGTGCGCCGCGTGCCCCCTCGTTTCTCCATCCTCCCCTCCAACCATGAGATCATGCCAGGAGGGAGCGTCAATATCACCTGCGTGGCAGTGGGTTCGCCCATGCCCTACGTCAAGTGGATGCTGGGCAGCGAGGACCTGACCCCCGAGGACGAAATGCCGATTGGGCGAAATGTGCTGGAGCTCAACGGTGTCCGGGAGTCTGCAAACTACACCTGTGTGGCCATGAGTAGCCTGGGTATCATCGAGGCCACGGCACAGGTCTTAGTGAAGAGTAAGAGATGCTCTAATCACTCAGTTAATCATGTTGGCTCTCAGCCTCAGTTGTTGCTTTATTGAAGGATACGTCCAGTGTTATTGGGTTTTCTCTGTATTTCTAAATGTGTGGATGTCAGGAGAGTACTTAAATTCCCAAGATGATCATTTGACTTCTGTTATGGGAACTTTATCTGTACTTCACCATTTATAGAATGTATCTAAAATGTGATAAAAGCACATTTATCATTGAGTTCATCATTGACTCATGGCTGGGTGGAAGGCCATAACATATATCTTTCATTATAAGTAGGTTTGATTCAAACCGTCTACCAAATGAGAGGCAAAGTGCAGATATGTACAAAGATACATAAGAATAAATGCACAGAATAGTAGGAAGAGATGTCACTGTGTCAAAGAAGCAAGTCAATAGTGCATAGTAAATAATATCATTGTCTTCCTCTCTCATCCCCAGCTTTGCCAAAGCCTCCTGGTACACCCATAGTCACAGAGACCACCGCCACCAGTGTGACCATCACCTGGGACTCCGGCAACCCAGACCCCGTCTCCTACTACATCATCCAGTACCGAGCCAAAGGGCCGGACAGCAAGTACGAGACGGTGGACAGCATCACCACCACCCGCTACAGCATCGGTGGACTGTACCCCAACACGGAGTACGAAATCAGAGTGTCGGCCTTCAACAGCATCGGCCAGGGCCCCTCCTCTACGCGCGTGGAGGCCCGTACAGGGGAGCAGGCCCCGGCAAGCCCACCCCGAAATGTCCAGGCCCACATTATCTCACAGAACACGGTGATGGTCCGCTGGGAGGAGCCAGAGGAACCCAACGGACAGGTGGGACTGGGGAATGAAATACCTTTTTTGATTGTTTTTTTTTTTTCAGTTCATATTGATTTCCTCCAGGCAAATCTTTCTAAATATAGTGGTGAATGTTTGCAGCATAATCACTGACATTTGGGGGGGAAAAAAGCCAGTCTGTTCAGTATAATAAGATAAAAATCATTAAAGAAAGCAGAGTCCATTCGATGTGACAGCCTCTGCATCCAGAGTAAAATTAGGTCCCCATTAGACAATATTATACACATATAAAAACTCTATTACAGCTGCTGCCATCTGTTAACTTAAATCTATGAGGAAATGTAGATTCAGTGTGTGAATTGTTATATTGCTGCTCAGAATTGTACTCTTTACTCATTGGCTACAGCGTCCAAGAGTCCACATTGAAAATCTGTAATATTTTCATGTCTATATCCACCTGTCATCTGAGCACATACTTCAGTGGAAGGGCTGCAACTCAAGGAAATCTATACAAAGGCATTAAGCTGGTCAATACCACAAATTTACTTTAATTTGATTGCTGAATGAGAAAAAGTGCAGAAATGTTTCTTCTTTGTTTTGCATATCATAATTTCTTCAAATCTTCAGTCTCTGAACCTCCAAACTCAAGACGCTACTCTATGTCCTTTGGGGACATGTAAAGTAATTGGTTGATTGAAAGTAGCATTCTAGTCTTTTAAAACTCTGTCAGATATATTAGAAAAGCAGTATAAGTACAAGACTCACTTACGCTCACTTACTCTGGCCTGACAACATTTCAAAATTGCACAAAGGCCCACATGAGGTTAAAACGATAAAGCCTTAATAAAATTCACCATTGGGAGCTTTATTTCAGTGTGCCGGTTCATGTCCTTTGCAGGGATTGTGTCTTGCCAGAGATTTCCCTTCTGTAACTCCCTTGCTACTCTCCCCACCCTCTAAAGAAAGAGAAGGTAATTGGACTGTCCTCTCTAAGTTAAGAGCGCTCCCTCTCGAGGCCGATTTCCTTTTCTAGCCTACCTAACTGTACGGTAGGTTCATAAAAGCGCAGGACCGAATTGAGTGCATATGGGGATTATAGATATTAAAGAATAATAACAGGAGAGGTGGAAGAGGTGGAGGGCGAGGACGACGGCATGGCAGCAGGATTACACTCTGAACTGCCCATAAACAAATCCCATAGGAGGAGGTGTAGTGATTATATCTCTTCACCAATATGTGGTCATCCGCAGCTCGTATTGGAGCTCGGTCAACCTCAGAGTGAGATTTATTTATCCGGGTCAATTGCACAACAGCCCCAGAGATGTGAGGACATCACCTTGTGACAATGACCTCTAACAAACACCGCACCAACAAATCCACAACACCATCTGGGCTCGAGTAAAACCTCGCTCGTGGATGATGACCTTTGCTGTGATAAAGATGTGTTCAGAGATGGTATTAAGGATTACCATGATTGAGCTTAAAATCCAGTTCTTTCTCTCTCGGCTCCTCTGTTGTAGGTGAAAGGCTACCGTGTGTATTACACCATGGACCCATCCCGGCCGATGAACGAGTGGCAGATCCACAACGTCCAGGACAGCGTGATCACCACCATTCAGAACCTGGTGACCTCGGAGACCTACACCATCCAGGTCCTGGCCTTCACCTCTGTCGGGGACGGACCTTTCTCGGACCCCGTCCATGTTAAAGTCATGCCTGGAGGTCAGTGTGTGTGCGACTGCAAATACGTGAGTGTGCATAAACACAATCATTGGTAGATGTTTGTGCAAGCGGGTGCATTTATCTTGCATGCCGGTGCATAGATAACAGCTAAGTAGCGGTCTTCATTTATTCATGCGCAGGAGAGTAGAGGTTGTTTTTCAGATGTTCGCATGCAACGGAGCACAAATGATTCATTATTTGTGTGCGTGCATGTATACAAACTGTTAAGTAGCTTATGGAGTGACTTAGTTAAAGTGTGTGAGGCAATCCACAGTGAAAAGCTTTGCGAATAAGCTTGACCTGTCAGAAAATGGGACTTCTTCAAAATGAATAAATTCCACCTGCTGGGACAGAACTGTGGATACTTATGAAAAGGAAACAGGGATTAAGAGCCAAAAATGTCTCTCGTACCTCGGTGCTGCTCATGTCAGTGTGACAGCCGCTGTCACAGGTTTAATGTGATGGGAGGGACAAAGAGATGATTATTCTGATGGTATTACTGGTTTAAAGTCTTGTATAACTTGAGCTACTGTAACTGCAGTCGATGTCCTGAAAAAGTCTACCATTTTCCAGAACATGAAAGGGATAAGATTATATAAAAGCTGCACAAACACTAAGGTTTTTGGAAACGTATTGATCAATGGGTGCCGACTATGAGATTGAGAGTGAGTGCATATTCCTTTTTGACTCCACTATGATTTTAAATGACCTCAAAAATTAGATTATATTGGTTTTGAAACCTAACAATTTCTCTGCGACATTAAGTATTTCTGATTTAATAAGCAACAATTGCAGAATGAGAGAAAAAAAATATCCTTAGAAATAAATGAATTATAATTTAACACTCAAAAACAAAACTGTGCCTCATCAGGACTGTGTGGGAGTGGTTTAATTAGATTTGATTCCCATTGTTTTATTCATGATATTAATAAAAAATACATTTAATTCATAAAGAATTTTTCTAAAGACAAATCAAAACAGAGAGAAAGGCTAAAATTAACTAAAATAATGACGTAACCAGGCAGATGATTAATACTAACATAATAAGAAATGATTTAAAGAAATGCATGCACAAAAAAATAGAAAAAATAGAAACACAGGGTTTAATAGAATTGAAATAGATACAGTAAAACAAGAGGCTACAATTAGAGAAGTGAGTTTTAACAAGTAAGATGTATTGTTGCATAGAGATGTAGTATTTACTTTGGCAGATAATAGTGTGTACAGCTAGAATCACTTACAGTTAAAAGGTAATTTGGAAAATAGTTTCGTGGCTTTTAAATACAAGAAATGCACTGGAGAAGTAAATATATATATTAAGTCATAAATAAGACTGTCCTGTCCTGTCCCCTTCAGTCCCAGGCCAACCGGGGAAGTTTAAAGTCGGGAGGGTGACAGACACCAGCATCGAGCTGACCTGGGAACCTGCTTACACAAAGGAGGGCATTGTCAACTACGAGCTGCTCTACAAACCTGTCAAGTTTGGCAGTTTGGTAAGACCTTTTGCTCTCTTTTTATGAATCTGTCTGCTGAGTAGATTTCCTAATAAGACAGGGGGATGAGGGGACGGATGAAAGCAGAAGTTTAAAAGACTAACCCCAGTGTCCAGAGACAGTCCTCATCTCTCTGTCTTTCCAACTCTCCTTTAATGTCTTCTTTCTCACTCCCCTCGTCCCACCTCTGGCCCTGTCCTCTGCTCCTCTTTCTTCTCTCTCATAGGAGAAGCTGACCTTTGGGCCCAGGAACTCTTACACTGTGGAGGGACTGAAAGCCAACACCGAGTACTCCTTCTCCCTGGCCGCCATCTCGAACAAAGGCATCGGAGCGTTCACCAACGAACTGGTGCAGAGGACGTCACAAGCCAGTACGTCTCAATTTGACTGGGTTCACATGCTGTACCTTCCGGCACACACACACACACACAGATGCCATAATTGTTATTTATATTATGTTTAAGTCTTGTACGCTTATCTCATGCAAATATTTTGTCCTCTACACACACAGCTTGTAGTAGACTGTCCCCGGCTCCTGGGTGCCATCTCCACATCTCTCCATCTATCTCGTTTATCAACCCATCTGTCCGACACCCCCTCCCATCCATCTAGCTATGTTTGACTGTGCCTTTCTTCCTCCGCTCAGCCTCTCGCTTTCTTACACAGCCAAAACATCATGACAGATGGAGATGGAGCACCGATTAATGTTTCGCTCTTCCTTTTCTTCACCCTCCTTTCACTTTTTCCACTCTATCAGTGTCTAATGTCTTTGAAAGGGCGAAACTGTCTGCCACTTACTGGCTAGCAGCCAGTGGTGAGGAGCATTAAAGGATGGTGGTTGGCCTGCTATGTTGACAGGTAAGTGCAGGTCAGTCTGTATTTTATCCACGCTGAACTTGGATTCTTTCCCTTGTCTCATTTTCTCTCGCTTCTTTCTCTGCACAATCACTAATAGCCAATAAGAGTCCAATCATTTGGGGGCACCCCGGTAGCTCACCTGGTTGTGGTAGGTGGGTTCGATTCCAGCCTTTGTTGCATGTCATTTTCCAAAAAATTAATAAATAAATAAGCTAAATGATATATCAAGTCAATTCATATCTGCTCTCGAGAAGAAAGAAAATGCAGAGAGAAAATGGTGCAAGGAAAAGAATTAATAAAGTGGTCGAGAAAAGAGCCTGAAGTCCTGCGGATCATGGCGCAGTATCACTCCAGCGGTAAGTTTTTGTCAAGTATTTCCAACAGACACAAAAGATTCATACTGTCTATTCGCAATCAGATTATTTTTAGACCTGGGTACAAAATGTGCTAAACGTTTATAGCCGGTCTCTTTTCACTCTTTACCTTCAAAAAGAAAGAGAGACCAAGGTGGTACACCGGAGGAGGTGGCAGAGGAGAAGAGGAGGGGAGCTGGGGGGGGTTCAGGAAAGGGAAGGTGCCAGATAAGCAGACTATTTCATGCAGGAGAATTCATTTCCCAGGGAGGTTATGTGCGCTTTGTTATCGCCAAGCTTTGGTGCACATCTAGATTGTCCCCCGAGGCCAACAGAACAGTGGCTGTACGGCTGAGTGGATAGATACTTGAACCTGTCAGCTATGACTATTACACTCCCACACATACACACATGCTATACACTCGAGCTCACGCACAAGCCCAGACGCCTCGGCCAGGCTCGCCATCGTGTGTGTGTGTGTGTGCTCTTTAGGGGACATTATATAGGGTGAGTGACACCTACAGCTCAGACATGTGTGGTGATGACGGTGATGTTTGGTTTCGTGTACTCGTGTTTGTTACAGTAAATATCCTGGCCTATTTCTGATTCCTGTTGATTCAGTTCTTGTCTACAATTCATCATTCCAGCCTGACTTTCAATATCCGTCTGAGTGCCTTTCTCTCCCGGGTTTCCTGCTCTGTTTTTTTACCTGCCTCCTAAATCCTTTTCTGCGCTGTGTGAGATCTGTTTTAGTTTGTTTGTCTCTTCCCTCTGTGAAGCCCAAGACCTTCCCCTAGTCAGCAGTGGAAAGTCTCAGACCACTCTATTATCCCGAGGACTCAAGGATTATGCCACCACGGGGGCTGGTGTTGTGAAATGTGTATATTTGTCTGTGCTCCTGTGTGCTGAGCTGTACATCCCTGCTTTAGAAAGAAATACTTTATCTGTTTTTCATTCATAAATCTGGACCCTTTTGTGCCACTAGCTACGGCCAAAGGATAAGAGATAATCATCGGGTATCAGATGCACATTCTCCTTGGGTGTAATTAAGTTGTCCACTCAGGGTCGATACCCTCGTCTCTGCTTTATTTCATTAGGCTCTCAGCCTAACATTATACTTTTGCATTATGTGGTCGCTCCCCTTTCATGCCTGACTCATGTTTGTCCTGGTGTTATCTCTTTCAGTTCAGTTTACCTCGGTTTCTTATTGTTTCCTTTTTTATCCTTATCCTCTATCCTTTTGCTGATATTTTCCCCTCTCTCTTGCTTCTTCAACCCCATTCTCTTGGGTCTCGCCTAAACTCTTTGCCAATTGCCCTCCTTGCCCCTTGTCCAATCAGAGCCCTCAGCTGCACCCGAGGGTGTGTCCTGCGAGAGTGCCAGCTCCACCTCGCTGAGAGTAAGTTGGAGGCCGCCTCCAGTGGAGGGCCAGAATGGCGAGTTGGCAGGTTATGAGCTGAGATACCAGAGAGTTTCTGGGGCGGGAGGCGGAGGTCAGGGCCAGGAGGTGAAGGGGCTTCCTATCCCCGACCAGCAGGGGCAGACATTGTTAGAGGGGCTGGACAAATGGAGCTGGTACAACATCACCATGGCAGCCTTCACTACAGAAGGAACTGGACCCAACAGCCTGCCTGCCCTGTGCAGAACTGATGAGGACGGTAAGACTGAGAGCCATAGATCAGACCTAAACAGTATTGATTGTTTAGCTGATTATTTACTGGCTAGACTGTTGGCCACTTAATTAATTCTGCATTTGTGTGTGTGTGTGTGTTCAGTTCCTGGTGCAGCCCCTCGTCAGGTGGACGTCCAGCCGCTCAACTCTT
This sequence comes from Centropyge bicolor, assembly GCA_037975185.1. Taxonomy (NCBI): domain Eukaryota; kingdom Metazoa; phylum Chordata; class Actinopteri; family Pomacanthidae; genus Centropyge; species Centropyge bicolor. The sequence continues at coordinate 3,337,366 of JBBMOC010000023.1, read as the reverse complement.
CTGCACTTCGAGTCACCTGGCGGTCTGTGTTGCCACGGTTACGGCAAGGCCAGATCCGTGGCTACCAGGTGCATTTCAGCCGCGCAGAGAGTGGTGAATCACGAAACCTCCCCAGGATCAAAGACCTCTTATTGGATGAGTCCCAGGTGACATCACAGCTGAATATTTAAATGATTAAATGAGGGCCATTTATTTTTTCATTAAACATCCTCCCTTCTCCTCTTTTGTCCTTTTGACTCACTCTCATCTGTCTCGGATGCCTGCGGGGTGTGTCTCGTCGGCGGGATAAGATGGAGGAGGATGACTCGACTCAATATGTGAGTGCAGACTACCCATCCTCTTCCCATTATGGATGAACTCTCTATTAATACATACAGCACAATGCATCCAGTAAATTACACAGAGGCAATCCTCATGAAGTTTGAGATTCGATTCTCCTCTGATATGAAACGTTTTGATCATTTCTTACTGATGTATAACTGTGAAGAAAAGGAATAAGGAGATTGAATCGAGTTAGGCCTATTTGATTTCCATGTTCTGTGTTTTCCTCCACAGGAGCTGATTTTAGGAGATCTGAAAGCAGAGACTTTGTACTCTGTCTCAGTGGCAGCATACACCACCAAAGGGGATGGAGCACATAGCAAAGCCAAGCTGGTGCAGACCCTGGGGATTGGTAAGCATATGCCAAGTATACAGTTCAGTGCACTGGATTTAGTAACATACTCAAGAATTGATCTTACAGTAAGCTGCACGAGGAGCCGGCAGTAAATAAACAGCCAAATCAATTCAAATACTTGTACAAGATTTACATGATATATGTTTTTATATATATATTACAATTGATTTTCTGCTGCCTACACTGTCGTTTGCAGTGCCCGGCCCACCCTCCCTTTGGGTGCGTCCAGGATCGGGTCCATCAGTGGTGGTACGTTGGGCTCCTCCGCTGGAGTGCTCTGAGTCAGGCTCTGATAGCCGGGGGGCCCCAGTGGAAATCCAGGGCTACCGCCTACAGTTTGGCCTGAAGAATACATCTTTAGACACCACAGTGGATTTCACAAATCGAGAGAAAAACTTCACTGTCAGAAACCTCTCCCCAGGCTCCTCCTACGTCTTTGTCCTCTCTGCGAAGAGCCGAGCCGGCTATGGAGATGCAGTGCAGCAGGAAATAACAGTTCCCATGTTCCCACCCTTGGGATACCCCAAAATATCTGACTTTGTTAATGCCACTTGCTGCTCCCTGCAGTTCTCCTGGCTGCCCCCTGCCCCAGAAGAGTGCAATGGTGTCATCACAGAGTACACCATAGCTTACAAAGAGGCTGCGGGCCCCAAACCCTCTGCTGACCCTGGCCCTTCAGCCCCACCAGCCCCCCCTGCTCTCCCATGGCTGATCACGCTGCCAGCGAGTGAGTCCAGCTACACCATCCTGGGCCTCAATCACAGCACAGCCTACGAGGTGCAGCTCAGAGCCCACAACAAGGCAGGGCCAGGCCCCTTCAGCCCACCTCTGGTGAGCCAAACCCTGGCCTTTGAAACAGGTAGGGCTGGCCTCAGGCCTCAGGAACACCCTTCACCTTCTAAGCACTGGTTCAGCTTCACATCTCCGCTCCACTTAATGTGGATTTCACTCCAAAACACTAAACTAAATGAAGTGTGGGGGAGTTTTTACAGGTCGGCCTTTCACCTGTGCACCCCAGAGAGGCTGAGAACTGAGTCCAGGGGAACACGACTACTCTCCCCAATCTCTTCCACTCACTCACTTATACCTTCATCACCTACCCTTCACCACCAGTGGAAGCAGGCTGAATGTTAATGGATGTTTGCTTCAAGAGCACTGCTTATCACAAACCCTCAGGTAAAAGTCAATACAGGGCTTGGATATACAGTATCTAATACAGAAGGTAAGTGTTCAGTCTGAATTTAAGTGAAAACCAGCGTCTGGTGCAGTATCTGCAGGTAAGCTTTTTTTATCTGATAGACCTCCACTTCCACCTTTTCCAAAGCCTTTGCTGACATGCTGAATTCTGAGTCTAACAAACACAACCTTACACTCTGAGAATGTGGCATGTCACATTCCTGCAGCCAGTCTGTCTGTTATTTGTACTTATTACTCTTGCCATCCACTCTCCTCATCACCTGCCCATCCTCCTAACCGTCATGTATTCTTCCCCCAGTAACAGATCGGACTGACGTGTCTTCCATTTTTACAGGCCATGCAATGGGAAAGCAGAAGAGGCGCTCATGTGAATAAAATGCATCATCGCGGGTGACTCTGTTTTTTTTTGTTTGTTTGTTTGCTTCTCAGATGTGCCGAGGAATTTTTCAGTCAATCTGGCCACTAAGACCAGTGTTCTTCTGACGTGGGAGTTTCCAGAGACCAGCAACCCCTACCGCTTTACTGTATGTCCATCAGCTGGTGCATGTGTGTTGACAAATGCATAGTTATAGATCATTCAGATTTAGTAGATCATTTATAACATGCTAAAAGATATTATGTTGTAACATTTGCCCCAACCTGAATTATGTTCACTGTGGAAGTGTTAACCTTTTAGATCTCACTGTTCAAATTGTTCCAACTTTTTGTAGAATTTCAAGGAGTAATACAATGAAAAGTTACATGAAAATGATTATTTATTATATATAGCAAAGTCTGCACATTCGGCAAGAATGTGAATAAGCTGAAATTTTTCTTTCAAATATGGTGAAAATTTGGGCAGTGTTGTTGTCTAACATTGTAAATTAACCATTGAATCCTTCACCTTCAAATTCATTTCTAAGGTCTAATGATAAAAATGAATTTTCATTTAGTTAGACCAACCTCAAAGGGGGGCAGGGCATCAATGCATTAAAGTTCTATTAGTAACAGGATTTTATTTTTCTTTTGACCTGTTATTCTAACTTCACTAATCCTCTCCCATCCTCCAGGTGGAGTACAACAGGCAGAAGATGGAGGTAGATGCTCGTCTGAGAAAAGCTGTCATCCCAAACCTTCAGCCTGACACCAGCTACGACTTCAAGATCACTGCTCCGGAGGGCAACATGGGAGGCCTTCGCCACCGCATCTCCGCCAAGACCTCACCACCAATCACCATCCGCCGCCCTGAGATTGACCACGCCCGTGACACTGAGACCACAGTCACCATAATCCTGCCATCGCTGGAGACTCGCACTCCTGTCAAGTAAGATTGAAAGATGTTCCAGTGTTTTTCTAGTAGTTGTCATGGCTTTTAAAGACAGTGCTACTTGCTCAGGTCAGATGATTGCAATCTCTGAAGGTGTGGGGCATGATGATGACACTACCTGACTGAGGTGTTGAGGACAAAATCTTTAGTTGGCAAAGAAACGCGAAAATAGTTTGAGACCGTGTTTGCTATTGTACCGCTGCAACTGGTGTTATCCTGCTTGTCCTCCTCTGCTCCCACAGGAATGTTTATGTTGTTGTGGTTCCGCTGAGGAGAGCCCGCGGCGTCATCAGACACCTCAAGAGCCCAGATGAAATGGACCTAGAGGAGGTGAGAACCACAACAATGACAGCACCCACTGATGTCTGTGCCTGGAAGGAGGAAAGGACCTACAAGCGCACACACACACACACACACACGCACACAGGCACGCAGTCCAATTGCTAAGAACTCCTGGCAGCACTTACCCTTTATAATTCAATATCAGTGTTTAAACATTAGTCATAGATATTGGAATGCCTCATTTTTCTTGTCTGTGTCTTCCCTCTCTCTGTTTCTCTGTTTTACTCCTCTCTGCATCTCTCAGCTGTTAAAAGACATCAGTCAAAGGCAGAGGGATTCTCGGCAGCAGAAGCAGGTGGACCTGCGCCGGGCTTACATCACAGCCCGTTTCACACCTGCCACCCTACCGGCCTTCTTCACCCTGGGGGACCAGCTGGACTACGGAGGCTTTGAGAACCGAGCTCTAGACCCAGGGCAGGAGTACGTCTTCTTCATCCTGGCGGAGCTCAACTCCACAACCGGGGTACAAAAGCCGCCGTGTCACATCTCTTTTCTTTCCGTGTTTATAAGCGCTCCCTCGTTCCCCGCTGCCTGCGTTTCTCTCCTGCAGGCTGTCACTATACATTGTAATCAATATGGCCTCGCTGCTGAAACAATAAAATGTGCGTCAGTCAAAGCGTTGCAAGCAAAAGGCAATAACCTTCACATACTTCCATCACCGCTGCTAATAAAGAGTGAGTGTACCTATTGTGGCAGTAGAAGAGATATTGCCCTGTGCACTGCTTGTATATGTGCATTTAAATTGGAATAGACTTAAATATATAGCCTGAATTAGGATAGATTTTTATTTTTATTAGGAACACTTTTAACCCTGGGGGATGCTCTACACAAGTCCTTCAGAACTAATAAGAAAGGCACTTAATAGAGTTTACAGTGATTACAAATCTATGTACAATCTATGTTAGCTTAGGTACATTCTTTTATATGTCGTCTAAAATGGTGAGGCTGATCAAATATAATCTCATGGACACATTCATATAAAACCAAGTCGTGTGGAGCTTGGTCACAATTACAGGAATGTCCTTTCAATCTAATGCAATACAGTGCAACAGCTCTGCAATGAATACTACCTCACAAGGTTATATTTTCTTGAGGCTTGGTATAAGAGCTGTGGCTTTGACTCTTTTTAAGAATTTTTGTAATTATTTACTTTTTAGTGCCGCATGTTATTTTGTCCACTGAGATAAAAACCGAAAGAAATACCAAAGAACACACCGTTCTCTCAGATAAAAACGGTGCAAGCTGCCATGATTAAATCAGTTATGTCTAAAATAGAAAAACAGTTCCAGTGCCGTTTCCTGAATGTGCACCTATATGTTTGTACACAGAAAATGTATGTGGCCAGCCCCTACACAGACCCTGTGATCGCCCCAGATTCAGACCCCCAGCCCCTCGACGCAGGAGACGGTCTGATCTGGGTGGTCGGACCCGTCCTGGCTGTGGTCTTCATCATCTGCATCGTCATTGCTATCCTCCTTTACAAAAAGTGAGTGCGACATATAAACTCTATAATACAAAATGCAAAAAACTTTAACCATGAGACAAAAGTTGTTGGTCGGCTTTGAATATGACTCTTAAAGTAGAGGCTGGTGCAATTCTATATTTTTCTAAATATATTGTTCTTAAATCCCATGACAAGACTAACAACATTATACATCTTTTTGTATAGACTTTGAGTCTCTCTCAAGCCCCTATATTCAGATTTGAGCTTTTGGGATTTTGTGACTATCAGAAAAAATATTTCCAGCCCTTTTCTTTTAGATACATTAGGGTTTTGTGTCTCATGCTACATTCTGCCAGCAGCTCCCACTGACATTTCACATATTGTCAGCGGTTTCCCATTAATCGTCAGCGATCCTCCCACAAATGCAGAACTTTCAGTCTGATTTTCAACAAATTTGTTCCAATTTACAAGTTTGTTCTCCCTTCAGACAGCCGTGAAGCGGCCTGACCCTGCTGTAGGCCTGTGATATCTGCTGCAAGCCATCAAGCTTTTGAATACTAATGCAAAATATTGATTTCCCTCTCTAACAATCTGTCTATTTCCTTCCTTTTCTCCCTCTAATTATTCCTTCCTTGCTCTTGTTTCACTGGAAGCAGCAAACCTGACAGGTAAGATTAAACCAATGTCAAGCACTTTGTACATTTTAACCCACAGCAATTACACGATAGCAGATGCTGTACGGAGGACTTGCACAATGCCGTAAAACACCATATCTGTTAATGTGCTATTTACTCGATTCAAGTAGCCATGCTAATGATGTGTCAGCACTGAGTCTGCTATTCCCTCTCCGGTTGTTTGCATGTGCTAATTGCTCTTTTGACTCACTGGCGTTTGAGCAGCAAGCGCAAGGACTCTGAACCTGGAACCAAGAGCCTTTTGAGCAATGCAGAAATGATGGCCCATCATCCAACAGACCCTGTGGAGATGAGACGCATCAACTTCCAGACTCCCGGTATGAGGCATGCACCCACACAGGCACCCAAACACACGCTTTTGTATTTGCATAATAAAGCATACTTCCGATTGCTCATCTTTTGATAATGAAATATTCATGGGACTAATTATAACTTTGGTGAGATTATGCAGACAAGATTGTGAAAGCACTCCTCCGCATCCCAACCAACATGTACCTGGCAGCTTCAGATCAAAATGGCCGCTACCCAGGTAGTACAGTCAGTGCTTAGTCACGGATGACTCATAACGGTGTGACAAAATCTGATCATCTCCGCTCGCCCACATTCCACATGCCAGGCTGCAGATAGCACATTAGAACAGACAGAAATCGGTCTTATCGCTCTCACACGTTTCTGAACCGGGTTTAACGGTCAAAAGCACATATCAAAAGGTGCATTGTGGGGTTAACTGTGGTTTTTTTGATTTCGTGTGAAGAAATCATCTGTGCTTCTTGCCAGCACGGAAAAAAACGAAAACCCCACTGTGAAGTAACTGCATGGATCCTGACGCTCCCCACCCCCCCGCCGAGCGAGATCTAACGACACAGCTGCTTTGGTCGTGGCACCAGGCCGACAAACGCTTCGCTTTCTTTTCTCCCGTTAAATTAACAGCAACCAAAAAAACACACACGGCCTGGAGGAATTAAATCACTGTTCTCACTATAGTTTCGTGGTTGCAGTTTATAGAGGCCTTGCAGGGTCCTTGTGGAAAAGGTGGCAAGATGTGTCACCAGGGAGGAAGGTGTAGCTTTTACCTGCCAGGATATATAGAGTCAAATGATGCAGTAGTTTATTAAATCCATAGATGAAGGTCTTTTTTTGAGCATGTTCCTGGGAAGCAGAGGAAAAACACACAGAATAAAGCACCTCAGCTCTTCTATTCTATCTTTTTTTACTCTCATGTGGCTGCAACCTTGAAGCTCCCTCCTCACCCACTTCTCCTCCCCTGAGATTTGTGCTTTTGAGATGCTCGGTGAAGATGAAATTTGTTTCCAACAAAACCCGGCTGATGCTATCTGAGGTCATTTTGGTCGTGACAGGAGCGTTTTGTCGTGATTACCTGTGGGCGCTGCGGTGCCGGAGCTGGAGAAGAAAATAGCCGTTGATGTGAGCCTGGTTTTTCGTAGCCGGAGCGGTGGAATGACTTAAACGCTCGGCGTGGTGCATCGACGTGCATTGCAATTCAAGAGACACAGAGAATTCTGACTTTGGCGTTAAACAGATTGTGTTTGTTGTATGCACAGCTTTGATTCATTGTTGCAGCTATTTGCCTTCCGAGTGGACAATGGAAACGCTCTCTCTCTTCTCTCGCTCCAGCTGTGAAAAGAAACCACTGTAGGAGGCATAGGTTGCTTCCTTTGTGTCTGTATGCGCGTGTGTGTGTGTGCATGTGTGCGCAACCCTCCTAATTAGTGTTCTGTCTGTGTTTGTTTTCTCTGAGTCGTTGCTCCTCTGATCACAGGCAAAGCAATTTATCAAAGAAAAACAATTTACAAACAAACAAGACTCGCCTCACTCTGTCCTCGCACATGGATCAAAATTGAATTTCTGCCTCAGCGTGCTCCATAATGATATGTGATGTTCTCTGATTGTATAATTATCTTCGCATCTTTGCATATGAGCGATGCTGACCTGCGGTAATTTAGGTTATCCGGCTCAAGTCTTGCATCACCTCTGACCCCCCACCTCCCCCTGCCTCTCTGGGCCTTGTTGTCATGCAGGAATGATGAGCCACCCTCCCATCCCCATCAGCGAGCTGGCGGAGCACATCGAGCTGCTGAAAGCCAACGACAACCTGAGACTCTCACAGGAGTACGAGGTGAGAAATATATTATTATTCCTCGTGACCGAATAGATGGCACCCTTATTGTTTAGAGGTCCTCAGAGTTAAGGGTTCACTTCATAAAGCAATGCTTATTTAACATTGGTGTCTCTGTGTGCAGACGCTATGTTCATGATTTATTCAGCGTTGCAATTTATCGCTGTAACTTGTCTACATTACCGAGCACTCTCTTTCCATTACCCTCAAATGCACTACTAAATATGCCTCCACGCGCCGTTAATGTGTTCCTATTTTCTGCTTCTTCCCAGTCCATCGACCCGAGTCAGCAGTTCACCTGGGAGCATTCGAACCTGGAGGTCAACAAGCCCAAAAACAGATATGCCAACGTCATAGCGTACGACCACACCAGGGTGATCCTGGCTCCCATCGAAGGTGAAGATTAGCTGTTGAAGAAGATGTGTCGAGATTCTAATGGGAGAATCTGAGTGTATTTGTGTTCAAGGGGTTGAACATAATGAGGGGGGGGGGGGGGTTGTTACACGATGGATGAAATCTGAAATTGCAAACAGTGCTAAAGACTGGCTGTGTGCAGTGGCATGAGACTGACAAACAGCACGGGTGCATTCAAGTGCAGCCAGCACTCCTCCAGAACAAGAAGGGGGAGAATGGATTTGATGTGGAGCTCATGAATTTACGCCGACAGAGTCTTGTTTGTTTGCTGTCGTCCGCTAGTCATCCAGCGGCCGTCTGTTGGAAGCCGCGGCTGCCAGAAACAGTTCATTAGGCTGTTTGATGTCATACACGGAGGTTAATTTATAATGTCACTTATGCAGATTGCAGTTTAGCAAGAGCCTCACAAGTGTCTCGCTCGCAGGTATCCTGGGGAGTGACTACATCAACGCCAACTACATTGATGGCTACAGGAAGCAGAATGCCTACATCGCTACCCAGGGGCCACTGGCGGAGACGTTCGGGGACTTCTGGAGGATGGTGTGGGAACAGCGGGCGGCCTCTGTAGTCATGATGACGCGCCTGGAGGAGAAGTCACGGGTAGGAAACCAGCCCTATGATCACTATTTAAATCTTTAAATCCTGATGTACACTCAATTGAAAAAACTGGACAAAGACAATATATTTAATGTTTGACCTCATCAACTTGATTGATTTTTGTAAATATCTGCTTATTCTGAATTCAATGGCAGCAACATGTTTAAAACAAGTTGGGACAGGAGCAACAAAAGACTGTGAAAGTTGTGGACTGATCCAAAAACACCTGTTTGGATCATTCCACAGGTAAACAGGTTCATTGGTAAGATGTGATAGTATCATGATTGGCTATGAAAGGTTCATCCTGGAAAGACTCAGTGGTTCACAAGCAAGGATGGAGCAAAATATATGATTGTATAAAAGATATTAAGTGAATCAGTAATTATAGTTCTTGGGGCTATTTGGTGAACAAACTTCAAGAGGAATGTTACTTTACATCAGTCGGAAAACTGTTGATGATGCTGATGCTTTTCCTTCACCCGTGTAGATAAAGTGTGACCAGTACTGGCCAAGTCGCGGCACAGAGACCTACGGGATGATCCAGGTCACCCTGCTGGACACAATGGAGCTGGCCACATTCTGCGTCCGCACCCTTTCCCTGCATAAGGTAAACTATTTTCCTGCTTTCTTCTCTCTCTCTCTCTCTTCAAGCCTCCCTCTCTATGTCTGCATGCACCCCTTGACTCACCGCTCTGAACTTTCCTCTCACTAATTACCGTCACATCCAGCAAGGCCTTGGCTTTGATCTCGAGTTTTTTTTTTTTTCTTGAGTTTACAGTTAGGAACCGGGAGCGACGGGAGCGATCGTGAATTTCCACTGTCGCCGAATGAGTCGCGCTCGTGGACACGCAGAGAATAGATTAGTCTGGGCTTCGTGGAGTGTTCAAACCAGGCCAGCCTCCCTGTGTCAGGCGCTGAGATTTGATCGCTGTTGGAAGCAGAGCACTTTCTTATAGCACAGGGCTAATCTAAGACCGCCAGACTAGCGTGTCTCTGTGGCCTACTTACAAACACAGAAACTAGGCCAACTGTAGCTTCCAAGTGTAGCGCCGCTTCTCTTAAATTTTTGTTGATGTGTTGTGAAACGTCAAGTTAGGAGATCTGTCGTACAGTAGAGAATAATGCACATGAAATATTCAGCGACAAAGTCTTTTTTCTACAATCTAGGAATATTTGGGCCATCTTTATATAATCTAAAAATATTCCTTTAATATATACTAGGGTTCTTTTTTTCGTGAATCTGTTTAAAAGCGTCTTAGACATTCTGTATGAAGAAAGTGTGTCATGGCTTGTATGACTGGCAGTAATTAGGATGGAGTCATGATTAATGTAGATGTATTTGAGAAACTGCACTCAAACAAATTGGCAAATGTGTCAGTTCCCTTTAACGACTTAATAGGTTTTGTGTTGTAACATTTAATAATGCAAGAGGGATAAAGCTTACACACGCACAAGCAATAATCTTGTGTCTTGTCACATCAGAGTGGCAGCAGCGAGCGGAGGGAAGTGCGTCAGTTCCAGTTTACAGCCTGGCCAGATCACGGCGTGCCAGAGTACCCCACCCCCTTCCTCAACTTCCTCCGCAGGGTCAAAGCCTGCAACCCACCTGATGCCGGACCCATCATCGCTCACTGCAGGTACAGCACACACACGTTTGTCAAAGGTGTGTTTGGGAAATATGCTGATTTGAGATGCCAGAAAATCTCAGTGACGACAAGACTTCATGAAGTCTCTGCACCCGGCCAAGAAATAGTCCCCTGCATAACCATAAATTGTTGTTTTTACATTATGGTTTTTGTATGGATTAAACAAACAAGATCAATATGTGTTAATTAGTGAGCTGTAGATTTTTTTTCCAGTCTGCATGCTAAGCAAAAATAATTAGTTGGCTGGCTTTAGCTTCATATTTGAGACATCTGCTCATCTAACTCTTGGCAAGAAAGCAAATAAGCCTGTTTCCCAAAATGCTGAACTATCCCTTTAAATGAAATGTCGGAAATAAGATCCCACTTACTCTGTCTGTTAGTGCCGGCGTCGGTCGCACCGGCTGTTTCATTGTCATCGACGCCATGCTGGAGCGCATTCGACACGAGCGCACCGTGGACATCTACGGCCACGTGACCCTGATGCGCTCGCAGAGGAATTACATGGTGCAGACGGAGGACCAGTACAGCTTCATCCATGAGGCCCTGCTGGAGGCTGTGGCCTGCGGGAACACCGAGGTGGCTGCCAGGAGCTTGTACTCCTACATGCAGAAGCTGTCCAAGGTGGAGAGCGGGGAGCACGTCACCGGCATGGAGCTGGAGTTCAAGGTGAGGCAGAGGACAGAGAAAGAGTTTCAAATGGATAGTTAGCAAATGTGCTGTATAGTGTACAAAAGTGCCTATGAGTTGTGAGTAACTTGAAACTAATTTTCCCTGCTTAAACTGTTGCCCTTGAATAATATTTAGAGGCCCGAATATAAAGTTAAAAAAAGTAAAAAATTAAAGAAAAATCTACAGTATTTTGTGCAACAGAAAAATAAACCATATCTGCTTCCTCTCATCTCACAATCCCTCTGATTTATTTTGCAACCCCCCCCAAGTTACCACTAGAGTGTCGAGCACAGTAGCCTTGTACATTAGCTAACAAGACAAATAATCCTGAATAATCCTGCACTCTTGCATACAAATCAGTTTAGCTTTGTCAGATAATATTCTTTGCTGCAACACGTTCACATTTTCTGTCTCCACCCAGCGACTGGCTAATACCAAAGCCCACACGTCCCGGTTTGTCACAGCCAATCTGCCTTGCAACAAATTCAAGAACCGACTGGTCAACATCATGCCCTATGAAACCACCCGCGTCTGCCTCCAGCCAATCAGAGGCCTGGAGGGCTCAGACTACATCAACGCCAGCTACATAGACGGATACAGGTATGTTTTCGTCCAGAAAACACTAATATGACCCGACCCCCTCGTCCTCCTATGATGGCTTGATGAGTGAACGGATTGGATAGGTTTTCACCACGGTGCTCTCACCTGTCAGGTCCTGTCAGATCTGTCATTACTGTATACATGCTCCCGCTATTCGTCACGCCACACGGCACTCAGGGAAGAACGCTGAAGAGCTTCTGATGATTCAGGCGTTCAGAGTGCTCGTACACACATGTTTTGACCGTTCCACTTCTTGCCTGAAGCCTGACCCCCTTTTCAGCCTGACGCTTGACAGAGGAAGAAACAGGGAGGAGGTGGCTTCATGTGTGCTGTGTGTGTGTGTGTGTGTGTGTGTGTGTGTGTGTGTGTGTGTGTGTGTGTGTACAGGCAGCAGAGAGGCTACATTGCCACCCAGGGTCCACTGGCTGAGACCACAGAGGACTTCTGGAGGATGCTGTGGGAACACAACTCCACTATAGTGGTCATGCTCACTAAGCTGAGAGAAATGGGACGGGTAGGGACAAATGAAGTGTACACACACACGGTGCTACAAATAACAGCTAATTTCAGCCCTGTACACGATGTCATCAATACTTTTTCTTTCTGTTGTGCTCGCTCTCTCAGGAGAAGTGTCACCAGTACTGGCCCGCTGAGCGCTCAGCCAGGTACCAGTACTTTGTTGTGGACCCTATGGCTGAGTACAACATGCCTCAGTACATCCTCCGGGAATTCAAAGTCACAGATGCCAGGGTGGGTTCATGGTGTCTGTGTGTTTAAAGACTTGTTCTCGTGTTGTATGTTTGTATTCAGACAGCAGTGTAACATCACACTCCTTGACTTTTCTGCTCTATTCCTGATCCATCAGCGCTGTCACAAGGCAGCGGTGCAAAGCATGTCCTATCGACCTGTAGTGTGTGCTGGTTACTTTGTGTTTCCTATGTGAATGTGTGTAGCACAACAGGTTAGCATTTATCGACAAGCAACCCCAAATTACTCATTCAGCTGTGTCGTCTGCAGATTACTTTGACAGCGTGTGTGTGTGTGTGTGTGTGTGTGTGTGCGTGTGTGTGTTTGTACGTGAGACTTTGTGCGTATGTTCATCCCCCCATGCACATATGTGCCAGTTAAGGATAACTCCAGTCAAGCCTGTCCTACACTGACGCCACATTGACAGATGCTCTATTGATCTCCATTAAAGGGGAGTCAGAAAGGCTGTGCAGAAGAGAAAAGATGTAATTGCCTACTGAGTGGCTGACAATAGCAGACGCCCTGACGTTACAGCTTGAAGTTAACCACAGCCACTGATCCAGGGTCAGATAACAGTAATCATTAGAGGGAAAAAAGGATATTGCCTGGCAGTGTCTCCCTCCCGAGTCAATACAGCTAGATGGAGCCCTTCGAATAGTCTTTTTGAAATTATCACCTCACATAAACAATAACTACACGTTTCCAGGATAAACATCTTGATATCTTATTATTTCCTCCCTCCTTCAGGACGGCCAATCACGGACAGTGCGTCAGTTCCAGTTCACTGATTGGCCAGAACAAGGTGTGCCCAAGTCTGGGGAGGGCTTCATCGATTTCATTGGCCAGGTGCACAAAACCAAGGAGCAGTTTGGCCAGGATGGACCAATCAGCGTTCACTGCAGGTAAGGAGCTCATGATGAGTCTAATTGTCATACTAATAATTAAAAGAATAAGTATATTAGATTTGGTCAGATTGGAGCATGCTGTTGTCGGAGCTCTGACACACTGTAAACTCTGGTTAAATGTTTTCCTTTATGGCTGCAGTGCTGGCGTGGGGCGGACAGGTGTCTTCATCACTCTGAGTATTGTCCTGGAGAGGATGCGTTACGAAGGGGCAGTGGACATCTTCCAGACTGTCAAAATGCTGCGCACACAGAGACCAGCCATGGTGCAGACTGAGGTAAACATTGAACAGCATGTGGGACTCATCGATTCATTAAGCAGGACACAGACGAGGAGAGCAGTGATACAGCGCACTGCCTCTCCTGCTTAAAGCTATGTTTTTAATATTCTTACTGTCAGGCATGTCTATAAAAGCTCAGCATGTGGCGAACTGATTTTCAATAATGACGATGCTGCTGAAGGAAACACACCTGTCTTGCAAACTGCAGTAGTGCAAGCAGGGAAGCAGGAACACAGGGACCCAAATGTAGACACAAGGGCAAAATCTGATGCAGCTCAATAGTGTTTAATTCACACAAGAGGAAAAATCAAAAGACTTACAGGATGGTCAGGCAGGCAGGGGTCAAAAACAGATAACGCAGTCCAAACAGGCAAACAAATCCAATAAGGAGCGGGCAGCAATCCAAAGTCCAATAAACAGACGAAGGTCCCGGGAAACTAAGCAAAAATCAAAAAACTCAAGACGAACACAAAGGTGAAAGACTAAGAAGGGCTGGAGCTTGGCACGAGGGACAAGGGCAAACTGGCAAAGAAAGAGAGAGGGGAGATTAAACACACGAGGACGGGAGGATCACAGGTGGAAGTAATTAGTAATCCCATAGTCAGGGAACACACAAAGGCAGGAAGTAAAGACAACTAAAACACACCTGAGGAAGCACTCTCACAAAAATAAAACAGGAAATAACTAAATTAAATAAAACCATATCATACCTAAACTCTTAAAAGGCAAAATAACCACTGTGCTAAAGATCTACTCGCTTTAGTTGAAAAAAAAAAAAAATAAGCATTTGTGTTTTGTAAGATTGTAATAGTCTTCTGTATTGGGCAATTTGTTTTCCAACTGTGTGCACTGTGTCTATTTCAAAATACCACATGTGCTCATTTTATTGTGCATCCCTCTGTATCATTATGAGACTTATTTTAATCTCCCCACGTTTTCACAAATGAGTTTAAATCATCGAACAGGAAACATTTTTGTTTGTCTGCAAATTACAAATTTCCCTTTTGTTGCCCTCCTGTGAAAACTGTCGGTTTTCAGCCTGGTGACAATGAATTTTCTGAAACTCATAAAGAAACATTTTGTTTATCTGAGAATTTCAAACTGAACAATGAAGATATAAATAATAATAGGTGGTGGGAGCTGGACCCACAAGTGTGTTTATAGCAACGATGCTTTTTTACTTATTCTCATCTGCCTCCTGTGTTTCTCACCCAGGACGAGTACCAGTTCTGCTACCAGGCTGCTCTGGAGTACCTGGGTAGCTTTGACCACTATGCAACGTAAACGAAGAGACGACCATCCATCCATCTTTCTGCTTCGAGGTCCACAAACAAACCAACAAGTCAATCAAGAGAAAGACGGCCTGAAACAAAACGTGAACATTGAACCTTTTATCCGGGAGCGAGACTCAAAGATGAATTCTACACCAACAACAACAAGGACAAAAAAAAGCAACAACAAAAACAGCAACAAGAAATCTGTGTCTAACAGCAGCCACACTCATCAGGAGTTTCCCCTGTGGAGCTGGTGGGTGTGGAGACTGTCCATGTGTAATCCATATACTTACCTCAGTGTTCCAGTGTGAAGGACGTATAATACATGTGTGTTGTGGTCAGCTATCTCCAATATGAACCAGTGAAATACAAATGGCTTCTGAACAGGAATTATGATAACTATATGTGTATAAAAAAAAACAAAAAGAAAAAAAAAAAAACACAAAGAGCCTGGATATTTGCTGCACCCTAAATGGGCTTTTTATCCTCAACTTTGTATCTATTGGTTTGGTGTGATAAGGGGTTACAAAGTGCAAAGGTGAACATTTCTATGTGTTCGTGAGTCTATTTCAAAGGTGTCTACCGCTGCCACAGGTAGGTCTGATTACAGTTTAAAGCAGATGACTAGGTTATGCCTGAGCAGAAGCCTACAGTGCGGACTCACCACCCCGAGGACTGTTGGAGAAGCATGTGGATGCTCATTTACCTGACGCACAGTGCCAAGAGAAACCATGCAGCGTGAACACGAACTGCGGCCGACGAGGAGCCAGCATAACGTAGAATCAGACCGCTCTTAACACGCTGGCCAAGGATCAATTCACACTCCCCAGTCGCGTCCTCGCTGACTAACAGCTGGCCTCCGAACAGTGATTTAGAGCCCAACATATCTTCGACCGGGCCGAGATTTGTAGTCCAGCGCATTCTTCATTCAACAAAGCTTGCTTGCTATTTTGCTGTAGTCCTTGTTCATCCTCCAGCTCAGCTCCTCTTGATGTCAGCCCCATTGTGTCAGTTCAGCAGTGGCTTATTTGAAAGAGATCCTAACGACAGAATCGAGCTTCTTTCTCCAATTCAAAGCAGTTCTCAGTTCATTTCTGCAGACATGATTTTTTTTGTGTGTTTTTACTGTATGTCTTTGCCTTATGCCGACTTTTTTCTTGTGTTTTTAACATGCTGCTTAATGTTCACGCGTCGTGTGCTAAACTTTTCTCGTCATACAGTATCTTAATCTGAGGATGAAAGTTGTTTCCTCATCATCTTCCTCCTCTGAAGCTTACCTACTTGAATTGCACCACTTTGCAGTTAAATCACTCTGATATTTTACTATTTAAGGCAACTGAACGACAACGAGAGAAATGCCAAAAAAAAAACACATTTGGCACAAGTGGTGAATCGCTCACTTTCGGCAGTCCTCTCCCCTCACCCAACTCTCCCACCTTCATATGAACTCCATTGAAATTCTCTCTGTTCCTAAATCACACTGTACAGAAAATCCCAACTTAACCAAATTTCCCTCCCCTGTCAGCTCCAGTACAACTGCACAAGTCCTTGATATCGATATATATCGTTTCTTGATTTGACATATAATCATAATTGGTCCCACGTGGTAATTGAAGAGCACAGCGATGTTCCAGTGTATCAGACATCTCGGGCAATTTCACCGATTTTGTACATACAGTCTATCATTGGAGTCCTATACCGTACAGTTACATACGTCTGAGCACAAGATATAACGTGGGATTGGATGTGATGTAGTTCTTATCGTCGCGAAAAAAAAAAGCCTTATTGTTATTGTTCACTTTGTCATATTTATTTCATATGATTTTTTTTAAGATATTTATTATTCTATTTTGTTACTTTTTACGTATGTTTTTCATTTATTTATTTGGGATATCTAGCAACTATAACCAATAAGATGTTGTTTACTTGTTTCTTTGGCGAGCCAATGTTGAAGTACGATATTGTCACTGTTTGTTTTTTTATTTTTACTGGTCAGTTTTGGTGCTTTTTTATTTGCTTTATTATTATGAAGTATGCCCTCTGTGTAGGGTGCTATTTGATACTGATTACTGATGTCCGACTAGTTAGCTAGAGATGTACAATAGAGGCAGACCTAGTTTAAGTTTACAGTGAAGCCCTTTTGATGACCTCCCTCACTTGACCTCCTGATTATCCATCGAGGTGCGATCATAGCTACTGAGGTATGATCCACCCCACCGTGATAGGTTTAAGGGCATCAGAGAAATTAGATATATAGAGCAGACTTGTGGGTGAAAACCTCAGACGAGCTGTTGGTATTTAGTTTGCTGGAAAGCACATGGTAGCAAGTGTATTTTTGACAGAGATCGGGTGAAGAATCACCCAGCTACACACACCTACACGCACACACACACACATACTCAAAGGTTATTGTTTAAATCTGAATTATTCTGATATGAAATTTATGTGTGGTCCAGAAGTCTTGACAGTGTGTGACATATATGAAATATGTTATTCCTTGGATTTCTAATGATTATTGTGTCAAGAGAAATATAAAAGCCACACACATGAAACATAATATGAAATGTGTCGAGGGCCAGCTCTGATGACGCCATCCCCCTCACATATGTACCTGTTCTTTCCTTTCAAACCATGGATGTAGATATTGTATCTTGACTTTGTATTAAAAGCAGGATGATTGGATATACAGCACAACGAGCGGCTTGGTTTCTGTGGGGGGGAGGGTGTTTGTTGTTCCATCCCGGTCCACTAGATGGGACCAAAGTCACTCTAAATTGAAATGCACTCCAGCCACTGCAGCCAGCTTTTACTGAATACAATGCATACAATATTACACATGAGAGAAAATGTCTGGAGATTTGTTCAGCTCTCAGAATGCACAAAGAGGGATTCTGCACAATGCACAAGGAATTATGTCAAGTTCGTGTCATATAGGAAGGTTGGGGTCATTTCTATGTTCCCAGGGTCTTATGTTCCCCAGATTTATTTTAATGAAAGTAAAACATCATAGCCGTCAGATTTTGCTTTAATTACATTAAATATATATTAAGGCGGACATATTTGTTTGGTTTTCAGACACTTCTGTGTTATCAGACATGTTGGATCTTTAAGAAAAAATAAAGTTTCCCAGTCACGCAGATAAGATATTTCTTTATTCGGTCCTCGGTGGGGAAATTCACACTATTTACATGTTAGAAAGTTACGCTAACTTTTGTGCAACTGCACATGCAAGAAATATCTTGAGGGGGAAAAAACATTCTGTAATCTCGGGCATAAAACTTATACTGTCAAATTGTTGAAATCTTAAACTGCAGTTTCACCCAAAAATAATATAAAGAAATGATTTGACATTTGCCAGATCAATACCAGATTTACATCTGTAAAGTGTATAAAACCAGAACATGTAATTTTTACACTTCAGTTTTTGTAGGATTTAAGAAAATAAGATACAAGGTGATAAGTACTGCATTTTGTTTTGTGCTTGGCTAGAGTCATTCCTATGTTCCCCAGATTTATTTTGTGCATAATGGGAACATGACAAAGGGTTATGTAATAAAAGATAAGATAAGATAAGATAGAACTTAAATAAACTTTAATACCGAAAGAAATTACTTTAGCAAAATAGAAAAATAAATCTAATAAATCAATAGATTTTTGCATCCTAAAAATGACTTAAGTACAGATGAGGATGAACATAGCAAAGCTTATGATGGTATGTTCTCCAGTCCTACAAATGTGCCCTCTCAGGATCATATGTATCTAAGGTCAAAACTCAGTAGGAGGGTTAATGTGTATTAACAGAACATTGAACTTGAGAACACTGAAACCTGGGAACAAAGATATGCTCCCGTCTAAACCGATATCTAACATTTGGCAAGAAGGAAAATTAGTAAATAAGTACAGGAACCAGGAAAGGGAAGATTACTTTCTTCTTCTTCAACATTCCTTAGTCAACCAATATGCCTATGATCAAGAGGGGAAGAATGTTGCTTCTTAAATTACTTACTGTCCATACAACAGCACACACACCCTTTCATGAGAAGATTGCAATCAGCTGCGAATTCATTAATAATGAAACTGACGCTGGATACATCTGATCTCAGCACAGCTCTACACGTGTTTGACCACATGCAAGACAGAGAGTCCTTTGCCTGCATCAAGTTCACATGCAGCAACATCTTCCTCATTGTCTCTGACTCTGATCTGTCTGTTGATATGAAGAGCTGCTGCACCTGAACTTATCTCTGAAGACTGAGTGTGATTGGCTAATCCTTTAACATCCGACTTTCTCGAAGTATCTGTACGTTTTCAAGTAGTAAGAGGAAAAAGAAAAGGAAGACATGGAGGACATATTGTTCTGTTCATCACAGGACAATTCATGTGGGATTATTTGAACGCTGTCATGACTCCAACCTGCAGTATTTCCTCCTTGAGATGCGTTGAGACAGGCCTGGTAACTTTATACCCTTCAACTGTAGTCAGAGAGCTATTCATAATGAAATCAATCTCACTCACCTGTATACGGAAGCCTATAATGCTGGTAGCTGTTTTCTGCCTCACATGGTGACGATTCACACCATACACAGAGACAAGGCACCAAAGTCATTGTGACCTGAGCTGCTGTTGCTCCAAACAAAAACCTACTGTGAACAATACATAATGTCTATCTGCTGGCACAGTGTGAGACCCAGTATGAGCATTAGGTGAAGTTAAATTACAGATTTGATTTCATTATTTTAGGTCATTTTACCTGAACAGTTATATGGGCAATGGTTAGAATTTACATCTTATATTCATCCCCAGCAGTTTCTTACAAAACAGTCACATCTATTATAGAATTTTTCCCTCACTTACCTACACTACAAAATAGCAAAATAAGATAGGTGCCTTCAAAGAAAAGGCAACAAGGGAAAAAAAAACAAGAGAGCATATTATAAAAGAGTAAAAGATATATATTCTGAGATATATAAGATAAGAGTTTTGTCACCAGTAGAACCTGAAAAGACAGCACACTTCGTTCTGTTTCTGCCTAAGATTGCAAATTTCAATCATAATTCTGGTAAACATATCAGATACTGTTGTCACCTCCGGCACAATATTTGAATTAAAACTATTAGCACTGTGGAAATTACTAACACTTAAAATGCTGAACTCATTACCATTTTTCAAACCTGAGTACTCAGTAGTTGCTAAATGCTTAATTTCAAATACAGTACATGGGCTAAGATTAGCACAGAGTTTTGAACTGCATACGGAAGCAAAAGTGAAGATGAGGAGGTAGAGTGAAGAGAGCCAATATCTGGAATGACACCATGCAATCATATGATCACCTGTGGTGTCATGATGCAGGCAGCTGGACAAGAAAATTGCCCAAGCTGAGTAGCTTTCATATACAGCACTTCAAAACGGAAAAAGGAGCCTCTGTCTGAACAACCTGTGACACAGTGCTGCTTTTGTACTGTATCATACTCGGCCACTCAAGGTACATATTCATTGAGTGCATATGTGCAAGTGAAGCACAGCATTTTATACAGAAACTGCGTTCCCTAATATAATATAAAATGCAAACAGGACACTTCTGTTGTTCTTATCTATTGTTCTATTTTATTTATCTCAAAGAACAAAATTATGAGATTTGGCGTTCAGACTTTCTAATATAGATTTTCTATGGACTGTTTTTCACAGCAGACATTTTGACTTGTCATAGCAGTAAAAGCACTAAAGCTACTAAAATTAGTCATCACTCAGTGCCCCACTTAGACATCATTCATTTTATTATTTACACTTGTGCTTTTCCTACTGCGACATGCCAGCATGTTGCCGTAGTATTCACAGCTGGTAACATCATATTTGACCGAACTGAAGAACTTATACTTTAAAATATGAAATTGAAATAACAGATATAAAAGGTGAAGTCTTTTCATTATTATGTCATCCATACAGCTATGTCCTGCCCTACATTTATATAAGCTAGAATCCTGCACACAAACATATAATTAGTGAAACAACTTTTAAGGTCAAATCTTCATGCCTTCAATTCTTTGTACTGGAGAAATCAAATACTTATCAAATAGTATCTTACCTTCTTTTCAAGCTTTTACACCAAGTTAGAAGCTTAACCATGTCAAAATGAAACAAGCATTTCAGCTTTTGATTATCTGCCTTTTGTCATGGAAAAGGCCCTTAAATCATCATTTGTACAGACACTATGGAGGAAAATAGGACTCACCTTCCACTTCATATAAATCACACAGTTCACAGTTTTCCTCCCTCTCAGGACTGTGAGATGTCAGTGACAAGGTGGAAGAGACCTGATACTGGAGGTCTGAGCTTCAGATATCAGGTCAGATATTGGCAGTATTTGTGCCATTGTACATCTCATTGGCTCGAGTGATATCATGCACAAAAACATGACATAACAACATTTCCTTTTTATCTTTGTTTTTCATAATGCCTTTAAGAAAAGGAACTGTATTTTCTAAAAGCTGTTGTTTTGTGTCATGTTGTTATTTGTAGGCCATCCGTCATTCTCTGATGTCTATCTGTGCAGGCTGAGCAGGTTGTCTGGCAGGAGACACAGTGTGACTGTCGTGTCTCTAACACATGGCCGCTGCCTCTGCATACCTGTGTCACACTGTGCGTATGTGTGTGTGTGTGTGTGTGTGTACGTGTGAAGGTAGTGCCACCCGTATCAGTTGTTGCCAAGAGGAGGCCGTGCAGAGTCTGCGGCCTTTCCACCTGCCGGCCTTCACACATTGGTTTGGTTTGAGTGAAAAAAATCCCACCTCTCACAGCTGATTGGATGAGTGAAAGTAGGCCGTCTTCGCCTTTGTTTCTCACCTGCCTCTCACTGCTTTAGAGTTACTTCAAGGACATAAAGCCAAAAGAATCACATATGAGGTGTTTGACTGCTTTTGTATACTTCATGATTTAGTCTTTCACTGCATGTGTGACAGCGTGTGAGCGTATGCATGTGTATGAGTTGGAAGTGTTTGTCTTCCATCATGAGTCTGAAAAGCAGGAGATTCTCACTGGACAGCTCTGTGTGAGTATAAAGATTTTCCTGTTTCTTTTATCATATGTTGAAATTAGGACAAGAATATTCATCTTCTCTCACAGCTGAGCAGCGGTGTAAACAAGTCACTCTAAGCAGCAGGTGTGCACAGTGCTCTTGTTATGTCGGCACTGTTTGTAGCTCGCTGCTTTACAAAAGTGAAACCATTCTCTAAGGATCCCTGCTGTTGCCCAGAGACTGCAGACGTACCACAGGTCTAATAGGCTGACAGTTCGTCTAAGTACAGGGAGAAAGCCAATACAGCTGGTGCTCGAGGAGGTTTGTCAAAGAGTTTCTGAGCTAGATTAACTCTCACTTTCACATAAAGGATGTATTCAAACTGACAGAAATAATAGATTGAATTCACCAACAAACAAGAGCAGCATATTTGCTTCTTTTATCTATTTGCTCTTCGGTCAACAGCGTCATCGATGCTGCATTAAAAGATGTTTGTGTTGATCCTAAATGATTAAAATTAATTAATTAAACTCATTTTAAATTAATTAAAATTAATGCACATTAATCTGAAAAGTCTAACTTCACCTGATGCAAACAGTGAACATGAAGATAATGAGGTGTTTACCATCAGCACATTCTCTGACTTTCTCACCCATTTTATCTTTCACTATTGTTGTATGATTTCTCAACTTCATGTCGTTCTATATCGGTCCCACCTGTGTGCGTCATATAAAAGCCGGATCATCAGTCTGACATTTATCTCCTGCTCTCTCGGGGACAGCTGTCTGGACGGGGTCGGACTCCTTGGTGGAAGACGAGGCAGCAGCAGCAGCAGGTTTTCTAGTAAGAAATCAAAACAGAGCCACAGTCTGGACGATGCCCGACTGGAAATCCACGAGCTTAACCAGAGTCTCAACTCCAACATGTCCCTCAGGTAAACCACAGTGGTGTTAAAAAGAAAACTGAGACGGAAACAGCGCAAAAATGTTCAACTTGTACCTAGATAAAGGCCTGATAACATCATTCATGCTGGTGTGTGTGTTTGTCCTGTGTGTGTCCTCAGGAAGCAGACCATAGCAGAGGAGAACCTTGAGCGATCGGATGGGCTCATCAGCAGTAATGTGAGTCCTCTTCACATCATCCTGCTTCCTATTATCAAATTGTCATTGCAGCACAGGGAGAATTAAAGCAGCATGAATTGATATTTTTATAATAACAATGCATTAAGTGATAATGTGAAAACACACCACAAAGAGAAATGCTCTGGAGAATTATTAAACTGTAGCTCATTGTTTTACTGTCCATCCAGCAACTTTAGTGATTTGTTTCCGTCTCACTGCTCTCGTAGTGGTTCCATAGAAAAACCTCACTGAACTCTTCCTGCTCAGCAACAAACAGCAGACAGACACAGTTAGTGCACCTGAAGAGCCAGATATTTCCTTCATGAGCTGATGGGTGAATAGTTGTGATTAAAAAAAACTGTTACAGCAGGTTGAAGGTCAAATATTTGAGGTTGCCAACACCTGCTTCTTATGTAATTCAAATAAAAATCCCAGGTACATCACTCTAGAAACAGATGAGTATCTCTTAACACTTTTTTTCTGCACAGAGCTTCGTGAAGCACAACAAAACCTTCCACAAACTGTTTCAGGAGATTCCCGAGGTGGAGAACCTGACACAGAGTGAGTTGAGCTCTGTTACTTATTCCTTAATATTGATTATGGAAATCACATCACATTGTGTCCTTTTTTGTTTTTTAACTTTCTGTCTGATTAAGTGCTGCCTAACACATTGTTTGCCAAGCAGTGAATGAGGAACTGAAACACTTTGATAAATGATTCAGCAGGCATGTCTCTGAGCTCAAGGTGACACTCTTTATTATCTATCTTACAACTTCTGATGATGTGTGTCATGTGTGTATGTGTCTCCGCTGCAGTGTTCACCTGTGCCTTGCAGAAGGAGGTGCTGTACCACGGGAAACTCTTTGTGTCAGAGAATCATGTGTGTTTCCACTCGTCCGTGCTGCTGAAAGACACCAAGGTAAAACAGTCATTAAGGTGAAGCCTAATTCACACTGGTGCCATTGTTTTAACAGCTGTGGCACTGCTCAGGCTTTGTCAGATTCAAAATCACTTTTCAAGGCAATTGAGCTGATATGTTTTTTTTTTTTCAGTTTGTAGTAAATTTGGCCAAACAGACGTTTGAGCTTAATGTTCCAGAGGTTGTAAATGAGCAGTTCAGTTTCCTCTGCAGTTTACAGAGGATAATTATTCTAGGCAAGCCTACCGAAAATGAAACAACAAGCTGGTTGAGAATGTGAGAATGAACTGAAAATGTTAATACTCAAAGTATTGTGTCAACGCATTGCAGGTGATGATTCTTGGGTCCAGTGTCAGGGAGGTGAAGAAGCACAACTCAGCTTTATCCATGCTGTCTGTTCAAACTGCTGATGGAGAGAAGGTCAGACTCAAGAAAAATATGTGTTTTATTATTTTAAGGTTCACTTTTTATTTTTATTATCTATGTTATCTTTGCATGGAATAAATGTATTTTGCTTCACTTTCTACACAGGGTGCTTTTAGATTGTATGTTTAACAGATTGTAAAATCCTCCCAGACAAGTTAATTAAACTTGAATGCCTACATAATAGTCCAATTATAATTGTAAAACCTCCAACAAACAGAAAGCTGTTATCAAACTCTTTAACTAACTCAGGATAGATCTTTGACAGCATCATTTTGAGATCAAACTAAAACAGAAGAATCAGATCTATATGTGTGGATGATTTCATTACTATCACCGTTTGTGTTGTTTTGCATGTGTGTTGCTGTGTGTTTGTACAATGGTTCATTAAAAGACAGGCTGCCTATAAATGCTTTGGTATGTTGTACTTGTCCCTATTAAATTAAACATTACATTTAGTAGCAGCACTAGTTTAGTTAATTTTAATTTAGCCTGACTCAAATGTCTCCATTGGTTTTAATGTTAACTACCAGTCAATAAAAGGAAAGAGGGAAACTGAGTTGAGAAGGAAATTGTGATTCAGATTCCTGCAGTAAAATTAACTTCCTTAACACCGAGCGTACACACAGTTTGTTTTGTTCCAGGACTCATCCCTTCTCCCGCCTCTTCTCTTTTAGTTCTCCTTTGCGTCTTTGAGGCACCGTGAGATGTGTTACAAGCTCCTCCAAACTGTCTGCTCACAGGCAAAGGTAGACGCTCCACCAATATGCATATGAAAAACAGCATAAATTATTACACATTTTCAGTTTAAAGTCATGTGTCTGTGTTGGTCTGAAGCAGGGGGAGAGCGCCAACAGCAGCCCTCATGTCTCCTCTGCAGAGAACGAAGCTGATCAGGACATGGTAGGTTTACTGTTCAACCAAATCAGCAATTTCTTATATTGTCATAGTCGAGCCAGTGCATAATTTGCGGTGACAGACTTTGACTCTCCCGTCCTTGTGTGCAGGCTTCCAGTTACTCCAGTTTGGAGGACTGCATGGATCATGAGCTGAACAGACAGGACAGCTTTCGTCTTGATAACAGCTTTCCTCAGATGTCCAGTGAAGGTGAGAGAACAACGGGAGAGACAGAGTGAAGTGTGTAAATGTGTGTACATTTTTACTGTTAAACTGAACTGTTTTAACACCACAACACACTGAGTGCAACAAAGTGCTTTTGTGCCTTTCCAGGTCCGACCAGATGCAGCTCCACTCGTCAAAGCAGCTTAACGGATGAAGATGACAGAGGTAAGAGTTCACATGCACATACTGTAATATCTACTAATGTCGCCCATAAGCCAGAGGAAAAAGTGTCATCAAGCTGATTTGTGTCTCAACCAGATGAATCGAGGGTCTCGAGGATCTTCGAGAGGGTCACACTGTTCCTCCCCCTCAGAGAAATTAGGAGTCTCAGCGTCCTCTTCTACGTC
This sequence comes from Centropyge bicolor, assembly GCA_037975185.1. Classification (NCBI taxonomy): domain Eukaryota; kingdom Metazoa; phylum Chordata; class Actinopteri; family Pomacanthidae; genus Centropyge; species Centropyge bicolor. Next base: position 3,311,495 of record JBBMOC010000023.1, on the reverse strand, counting down.
TACGTGATGCTGTGAGTGTCTACACTGCTTTAACTACATTTACTCAAGTGCAATTTTGATGGACTTAAATGTTATCACTTTATGTCATTTTATATTTCTAGTACAGTTCAGAGGGAAATACAGTATTGTACGTTTTCACTACATGTATTTGTCAACTATTCTCACAAGTTACTCTCCATATAATAAATGCTCATCTTACAGAATATAATGCATTGTTAGACATGAAAACTACACCAGAGTGAATAGAGTAGCTAAAATTAGTTTCAACCCAACAGCTACAACATTAAAATCCTCCTTTAATGCATCAGTAATAATAATGCGATAATACAATCCCACCTCCAAAAAAATGTTGGGACAGTGATAATTATATCATCCCTTTTGACATATACTCAATTAACAGGACAAAGACAGTATATTTAATGCTGTGGATCATTCCACAGGTAAACAAGTTCATTGGTAACAGGTGATAGTACCATGATTGGGTATGAAAGGTTCATCCTGCAAAGGCTCAGTTATTCACAAGCAAGGATTGAGAGAGGTTCAACACTTTGTCAAACATATCATTGTATAAAGGAGATTACTACATGGGTTCAGGAACGCTTTGTAAAACTGTTGTCACTATACATGGTTTCTCTGTAAATGACTCTATTCTCCTTTTATTTATATTTTACACAGTGTCTGAGCATTTTTGTAATCAGGATTGTGCAACGTAATGTATGATATATATCACTAACATTGGGCAATTGTTCTGCATAATTAACTGTGTTATTTTTCATATATTAACTATATTTAGCTGATAGAACTACTGAGCTTTTGCTTAATTAAAACTTTGAATGCAGGGTTTTACTTGTGACGCCATTGTTTTGCCTCTGGGTTTCTTTGTTTTTTTGGCTACAGGTGCACATGACCAATTTTCCTGTGTAAATAGAAAAATGTTTGAAGATGACCGCCTCGGAAGTTAAACAAGGATGTTAAGACATTCCTTGAGCTGGGAAGAGCACTAATAGGCTCGTTAAAAAACAGTTTGCCTACAATTCTTCTATGAATTGTGCACCTGGAGGCACATTTTGGTATGTTGATTTTCTGGATTGGCTAGAATTTCTCCAGGAAAGAAAATCCAATCCTCACAATGTGGTTATGGAAACATCATGACACAATGTTCTCTCGGGCTCAACGCAGACACGGTTTACTGATATCTTATTGTTAGGACTGTGCATTGTGTACTCGTCTCAGGTCTTCTGCTCAGCTTCTGATTCCTTCTGCACAACACACTTTGTGAGTCAAGGTTGGTGAGTGAAAAGTGCATTGTAGTGGGCGGCTGTAAAATCTGAGGCATCCAGGTGATTACTGTGTGTTTGCAGGATGTTGCTGCTCCTGTTTGTGTCTGGGTACATCGGGCTGAGGATCGTAGCGCTGGAGGAGCAGCTGAACTCCATGGGAGCCCTGACTGAGTTCTCTTTGTACCACAGAGAGTGAGTAGACACACAAACCGAAAGGGAAATAGATCAAGAGAAAGACAGAGGAGGAAGTTTGTTAGTGACTGGCAGAGGGGGGAAAAAAAGTCAAGGTGGCTCAAACCGGTTTTGGTGACTTTTAAAACTATTAGCTGCAGATGAGAGCAGAGGTGAGCGGAGTAGTTCTGCAGGTTCACGACAGGATTGAAGATAAGTGATTACATTCCTCCAGCCACACCTGTGTGTTCGACGGTTGGCATGTTGTGATGATGCAGAGATGTCTATAAGATTAAGGTTGTAAAGAGATTTTTGTCAGAAAGAATTTAAGGTGATTATTTAAATAATGTGCTTCTTTCAATAAGGATTTCACTTGCTTTACTTGAGTATCAATGCTACTTTAACCCTTTATATGGCACTCATTGAAATACATTGAATTTCAAAAATTCAACCTTAGAGTGTTATTGGAGGACATAAGAAAACTTTATTTCTGTTGTAACATTTTTCACTTTTGTAAAGTGTGCGGAAATTACCAAAAATAGTCACTTGCCTGAAAAAGGGTTAAGATTAGATATTCCTTTATTAGTCCCACAATGAGAACATTTACATTTTTCACTTTTAACTTGTACTCTACCACATTTCAGAAATACTATATTTTTCACTCTGCTACATGTTTTAAAGAGTTGTTGTTAATTTAAAGATTCAGATTTTACATGTGATTAATACACAAAGCATGATGCATTGATGAAAGAGAGATTAAACTACCCTGCAATGTTTCAAAGGAGTAATAAAAACAGTAACATTCTGCTCACATATTAATGGATGGATGCTATTTGAGTTATTCTTCATGACGATTTTACTTTTGACATTTAAAGTATATTTTACTGATAATACTCTTTTACTTTAGTACAATTGTGATGGCAGAACTTTTGGTGACGTTATGGTGCTACTTTTACTTAATTAAAGGATTGGTACTTCCTTCACCGCCGTCCTCTCTTCATGCTGCTTCTTCTTCTGCAGGTACCAAGAAGCGTAGCCAGCAGGCGGTGACTGAGACAAACAAATCCTTCTATGAACTCATGCAATGCACCACTCTATTAAGATCCGGCTCTGCATCGATCCCTGTCCAGACAGACTCCCAAAAGCATCTTAGCAGTGAGACTCAGACCATTTGGCACAAAGCGAAAGGTTTTGTGCAAAGAAATTCACAACATTATTATAATATAGGAGCTAAACTCCTGAGTTAACATCTTGTCTTGTCCAGAGGATGCAGGTCAGCAATAAGATGCTTTTGGGATGTCTGAACCAGGCCACACGTGGTGAACTACATGGATGACTGACTGAGTTGGCAGGATCACCGGGATAATATTTCTGTTAGGATTGCACCTGTTTTCTGCTGACAGATCAAAAATTGATGCAAGGATCTCCTGCACTGAGCCATATGGAGGCAGCCTGCTGAAGCCATGCTTATTTCCTGGCCAGTGAACAGCTGAGCTCAGCTAGCAGAGGTCCTGGAGTCTTGGCCATCTTAGATCAACACAACCTGCACTGGTGTGACCTCATCGGAGCCTGACGTAACCTGAATGCAAAAGAAGTATTTTGTTTTTGATTGACTTGCAATAATTTGTATGATTTGAAGTGAGGGTTCATGTTGTGTATGTTAACTGCTGGAGTCTGGTGATGTGTAAGACTGTAAGTGAACATTCAGCCAGCAGAGGGCAGTCACTCCCTTAATGTAACATGAGGTACCAAGGCAGCATTTCACTCTCACTTCTCAGGCACTGAAATGTCTTCAAAATACTGATGTCATAAAACTTGTGCTGCTGCATTTGTCAAATTAATCCTGTTAATAGATACTGGAGAATTTGTGACATCCATCTTCACAGACTATTTACCCAACTGACTATGACCAAACATTCTGTGATTTCACATGAAAAGAATTGGATTCATATTATGTGGTGTCCAAAACCTGTGGTGATACATAAGTAATTACAAGTCTGCTCTAATATTGTGTGAATTAAAAAAAAAATACACAGGTCACATTTGAATCTGAAATTCATCAAACCACATTTTAGACTATTTATGATACCATTTATATCCAGGATCTTTACAACTGCATGAACCCTGCACATTATCTGCATGTATTCCAGCCAATCTGAGAGGAGAGTTTGTATGATTTTCTATATCATTTTAAAAGTCATGTCATCCAAATAATATATCTTTGAGGCATTGTGTACATAAATATTGTAATTTTTGTACCACTGACTATCAGATCCTGCTCCTCTTACTAACTTATGCACTGTATAAAAATACAATGATTTAAAAACAATACGGTCAGTTTCATATTTTTGTACATAAGTGATCTTTTTTTATTATCTTGTTGTCCATAAAAAGGTCAAGATTCAGTTCCATGAATTAATTTCATTACATCATATTCTTAGTTCAAAAAAGCAACATAAAATTACAAATCATAATACAAAGAATAGAATAGGTAAGTACAGTAACCATATAAACAGCCCACTAATATTGACTCTAGCCCACGCCCACCCACCCGCCCACCGACCACTGCCCCGCTCAAACTCTAGCACAAAACTCATAACAATACATCAGTTAGTATCAGCAATAAAAAAATTCAAATAAACTTCCCGTTTGTTTTTTTTTTTTAAAAAGCGCTTCAATGTTCTGATGCCATGAGTTCAGCTTTACCCTCACATAGAATACATAATAGAGATAACATCCCACCCCGTCACTTGCTCTGCAAAACACAATAGACATGCATACAGTTTTCACTGTTCGACCCCCCCATCCCACCCCACCCCCATCAATAAACATTCAGGGCCAGAGGATACAATATACGTCAACCATAGTGGTGCATCAATAAAACGGCAAGTTTCCACCCCGTTTCTTGAACCCCATGAATGAAAGGTGGATCCAGTGGTTTCCCTGATAACACGACCTGTCCCGGAGAAACTGAGGCCTACTTCTACTTTCAGAGAGCGGCGATAATTCTCTGTAATTCTTCTGACAGCTCAGATCCCTGGTTCAAGATGGTAACAGATTTCCATTATTTAAATATCAGAGACACGAAGCACAGGATGAGAATGGAAAGACTCCCTGTTCCAAGGGATGACAGAGAGCGAGTGGTGTTCAGTAACCTCTGCTTACCAAGACCCACTTGTACTCCCAAAATGGAGTAATCAGATCAGTGCTAGTTCAGTACATGTTCCCTTCAAAACAAAAAAACAAAGAAAAAAAAAACGCAGCTACTATCACTGAAACTGATGGGCCTCCTGTGGAGCAGACACCTTGTGTGTGTAGATCTGAACTGTGGCGCTTGGTGCCACCATAAAACCAGTTCTTGTACTTCTCCAGGTCTACACACAGGGTCTGTTACTACTTATTCAAACATGATGTTAGTATCCTTAATGCTGGCCTGTAGAAGACAGTCAATAATAATGAAGACACACAAACTTACATTTTATACCCTTATTACACTTTGGATGCTTTGTACAATAGTGCTGAACTTAAGACCTGCTTTGTCATGCTTGATCTGATATATATAAATGTGTAAATATACTGTATATTACAGTACATGTATTATGTGTGTATGCAAGTGTATGTTGTGTTTGAATGTATGTGTGTGATGTGCAAAGGTGTGTGTGTGTGTGTGGTGGAACCTGCACCACACTAACAGTGAGAGGCTCAAATATGGCTTGTGTCAGACATGAAGCGTGCTGCCACCCATAAGAGAGCTCCTGTACAATTAGGGCCACAGAGGTTAAACATAGCTAGGAGGCATGATGTCCCATCCTGGCACCCAATCTGAATCACATGATTAGTCACAACGTCGACACACACGTTTCTGAGACAAACAATCCATGGCCCTACACTACGTCAAACACGTTCGGATTAATTACTTCAAGACAAAAACGTGCTGAGAGTGAATGAGAACCGGGGGCTGACCAACCCTTGAATGAGAGCTACAGGAACAACACTTGGAAAAAAAAACTGTGCTGTAAGACTACAAGTTAATCAATAGTACACAAAAGAGATTCTGATGAAGCAAAAAGACTATTCTGAATAAAACAGCTATAATTCTCATTAGTTTGGTGAACTGAGCAGCTACTTTGTCTCCTTAGAGCCTCCAAATCCTGCCAGAACATCAAGCTCTAAAACAGTATGTTCACCAGAAGGGAATAATTAATCACAGACTTCCTCAACAGCTGCACCTCAGACTTTAACATGCAGTTGGACAAGAAACATGCTTATTTGCTTTCTTGCTTAGTTAGACGAGAAGAATGATACCACTCTCATGTCTGTATGCTAAATGTGAACCCACAGTAGCTGGTGAGGTTAGCTAAGCATAAAGACTGGAAACAGGGGGAACAGCTAGTCTGGCTCTGTACAAAGGTAACAGAAAAAAGTGTAAAAACAACATGTTGTGATTTTATGGGTGGGTATTATAAGCTCATCTAAACACAAGAAAACTAATAAGCATATTACCCAAAATGTAAAAACCAGTCCTTTAAATCTGACTCATTCCTGCTGTTACCAAGTCAGTGCAGTCTGTCCAACCTTTGAACGTCACACACAAGTAAATACTGAAGGGCTACAAACTCATGTTTAGAGCTAACTGATCTAATGTGACACGAAAAATTACTAAATAAACCTGCACTTCTCTCTAGCTGTTCCATTAATGCCAAAGACATGTCCACATGAACAGAGACATTCTTAGTGCGGCTCTCAAAGACCGGTTTTCATTTCAACCACACCATTATTCTTTGATCACAAATATGTAAGACTGGATGGGAAAAAGCAACAGAGGGAAATCAAAATAATTCCCCATGAGTTGTTGCTGCAGTTCTGTGGACAGTAAAAGGCTAAAGCTACAGCACAGCCAGGAAATGAAGTGAAAGCTGGCCATTCTCTGATCTTATCTGAGTCAAAAAAAAAAAAAAATGATGGAGAGGAAAAGTATGACACACCCGACAGCCATACAAGCTATGACTGTATTCCAGAGTAGTCCTTGTGTATCCACCGTAACTGACACCAAAGGAAAGGAGATGGACCCCCAAACCACACCATGAAAGTCGGTTAGTGTTAGCTGGACAACTTGGGAAATGCCCTGGCAGTCAGATGGATGTCCATTAACAGGTAAACAGGGAACGGAGGAGGGGGGAGGGGGGGCACATGCTTGACCAGTGTTTGTCCACTGGTGAGAGTACTGGTCAAGCTGTGGAGGTATTCTTCATACATACACCCGCAAAGAAAAAGAAAACAAACAAAAAAAACATCAATATTGATAAGTCTCCATAAGCCTCCTCCACTTGCAGCTGTCCAAGTCTTCAGGATGTCCTTCATTTCGTTCAGCAATGACTCGCTCACACACACACACTCACATACCAACATGCTCACACAATATTCAGGTGTCACAAGTCTATGGAGATATGAATATACACTTACATCCATGACTCATACATTCACAAACATGACATACTTAAAAACTACATCTGTGTGCCTTTTTGGACAAAGCATATTATCATTATTTCTTGATTCATGTGAGTGACACATTTTAGAGATCCCACGGTAAAAATTGTATCTGAATTTGTTGAATCTCAGTTCTTGTTTTTAGTGTTTCACCACACTCCACCACACAGATGGACGCAGCTAATGATGTATTAAAAAAACGTTCTCGCCTTCAAAGCGGGAAATTATTTTAACATATGTTGTGTTGAAAAGTAACCTAAAGGTGTGCTGCTTCAAAGACACACAGATGTGACAAAAATCACACATCCTTTTAAAGTCAGTTTCTCACCCATACTTCAGCAACATGCCGACGTCCTCACTCGTCCTCACACACATGCACACACTCATTCATACAAACGCAGAGAGGCTCTTGTTTGTTTCTCAGGCATGCTGTGCAGCCAGGTCCTGGTTGATGAAGCGCCGTAACCTCTCCAGGTACTGACTGTAAAGCTCAATGTCGTTGTGACCGGCTCCCTCCACCCAGAGGGGCTCCACGGCCTTGGGACAGCGCTCAAACAGGGCGAGGCCATGAGAGAAGTCGATCACCTCGTCCTCTGTACCATGAATGATGAGCACTGGAGATGGGATCTTTGACACTTTCTCTATGCTGGAAGAAAAAAATGATGGAGGCCATTCATGCACCAGAAAATTCAGGCAAGTGAGTCATTTTTCCATCAGTATTGACCAACAATGGCAAATAAAAATTCAGTCAACATAGGTGAGATACATTAAAGTGATATTACTATTATTACTGAAAATTCATCCTTGAGTATCATCCAGATCTGTTGGCTTAAATGGATATCGTACATTTTTCAGTAATATCATTGAGAAACCATTTATACATAAAATAATCAGATGAAAATTTACGTTTTTGGCTAATTGAGCAAATGCAATACCTGACAAATCAACTTACTTGATTGCATTTGCAGCAAAAAATATTAACTACAAGAATAGTAATTATTGTCAAGCTAACAACCACTGGTGATCCATACAAAAAATAAACAATGAAATCTTGTAATATATAACCAGATATATTAGAGGGGTAAATAAAGAATAAGAGGTTTTCATGGACATTTTCATACTTCTTTCTGAAGTTTCATGTAAAAACAACAATAATAAATTTGATCATAACCACTGTTCTGTTCTTTTTACAAATACCTTCAAATTTTACAATGATATATCTGATACTAAAAAGACAGACCTTGAGTGAAATGTCACTTTAATTCTTTTAAAGAATATTATACTTAAAACACTGACAACGCAGAAAATAAAACTAAATGGCATTCTCTCTCGAGAAACTTACTTAGGGAAGGCATCAAAGCAGTATGTTTTCTTGGTGTCTGGGAAAGCCACTCTCATACCAGAGGTGAGAGGAGAGTGGAGGACAACAGCAGCACACTCAAACCGTGACGCCAAGTCCACTGTGGGCACCGTGCCGATGCTCTGTCCATAAAGGATGATATTCTCAGGGCTGATGCCATACCTGAGACAACACACACATAGAGCACAGTACAGTATATCAGAATAAGAATCTCCTTTATTTTCCAAATATGTAAAGTGCAAAGGGACTGATGTGCAGTGTATATTTCCATACGCAGATTAACATGGCTCAGTAAGCTTTCAGCCCAAACTATCCCTGTGTTTCATGGTAATAATAGACAAAGTTTGGAAGAGAACATCATAAGCAAAGAGCATGATGCCTCACTTGCCTGGGGCTGCAAAGCCAAAAATAAAGTTGTGAAATGTAACAATTATTGTAGCTAGCCATTTTTCTACACCAAGGCAGCCATTTAAATACTATCTTGAGAACGTTTTTATAGCATAAATGTTTGTTGTCTTAAGTCTTCATTTTCAATGGCCTCAAAGTTCTTCTGCTGCCACTTGGGAAAGTAAGTTTCTGCTAACATTAGGCTCATTAACTAAGCTGGCAGTGGATAAACTAGAGGAATATTTTTCTGAATTTTAGATGGTGCCACTTCATGCAGAGCACAGTATGTGACAGCCACTCATCAGCCTGTTTGATACAGAGCCATTGTTTAGCTTTGATTTGACTGTCTGATGGTCACAGAGAGAGTACTGTGGTCAGCAGGGACAAAGTTTCTGTATAACTGAGCCAACCAAATGTTAGTTTCACAAAAAAATGTACTGGCTAGTGATGTGACTCTCACTGATTTATCTACCAAAGACACATTAACTGGCATTGGTGCTTGTTTGCTGTTCATTTTGGACCCTCTGGGGATGGGAACGGACAGTTTCTGACTGCTTACCGGGAGCGCAGGGCGTGCCAGGCAGCATCAATGTCAGCGTAAAGGTTCTTCTCAGAGGGCTTGCCAGTGCTAACACCGTAGCCTGAGTAATCATAGGAAAAGATGTTGCAGTTGATGCGTGTGCCTAAGCCGATGTAGAAGCTGCTCATCTGGCCCAGGTCTACTGCATTGCCATGGGAAAACAACACTGTGAACCTAGGAGACAAAGGAGGAAGAAGACGAGAGAAGAAGGAAGTTAAGAAGCAGGCTGAGGAAATGCAGGCACACTACTGTCCCGGAAAGCCCCGTGTTGATGGAAAAACAGAAGATATATTTGTTTGACTGAGAAAAATGTATTTGTAGTTGGCTCCAACAAATGATAGGCAAGCTGCCCTATCTAAAGCACAAGCAAATCACAAGACATACAGACTGTGGTCTGTGTGTGCAGGTTCAGTCTCAAGGTGTTCAGGGGGTGGTGTGTGTGTCTCACCTGGCATTGGGGGCACAGCGAATGTACATGCAGCCCACCCTGTTCCCTCGGCTAGATCTGGTCAGGAACACATCAGTCACATCCAGCTCTCTCTGTGAATACTGGAACTCTGCTCTCTCTGTGAGATGAAGCTTCCACCTGCCCTCACCCCCACTGCTGCTGCCACCACCACCTCCTCCTCCGCCTCCTACTCCCCCTCCCCCTCCTCCTCCACCACCGCCACCGCCACTACCAACTGCGCCTCCGCCTCCTCTGTCACTTCCACTACCAGTGCCGAGCCGGGAACGCAGTCCTGGGGCTCCAAGAGAAGGCACAGCACCCCCGGAGCTGGATCCAGGAGCAGTTCCAGCTCCTGAACCTGGATCTGGGTCAGGGAGAAGGGCATAGGTGGGCTCTGGAGGGAGGAAAGCCAGTTTGGCTGCAATGCGGCTGGGGCAAGGAGGGCAGCAGAACAGGCAGCATAGCTCTCGTATGGACAGACCGTTCATCTTCTGGTAGAAAAATAAATATGGTAGACAGAGTAATTAGGTGGCAGAAAAACAGAACAGGAAAAGCATTCAAGAGGCAAAGGCTTTCACCTCTGATTCATAACAGTGTCTGTGCCCCCACAGTATTTAGAAAATATTACATTTTAATGAAACATACTATTTGGCTTATATAGCTTCAGGGAAAATAATAAGTGACACTACATCACACAGCAGCCACAAGGCCACATATTTAATCAATGAGGCGAATGTGTAAATAACTATCTAGTAACTACACTGATTACAACACATGGTGCATCAGGATCTATGGGTTCAGGAGGTTATTCATTGCTGCAAGTTGTTCTAATTTTGCTTTGCAGTATTTAATCATTTTACAAGTTAAGAAAAGCAGAGAGAAATTGTGCTTACACCCTCCCTGCCATAAACAATTTCCTGGGGGAAATCCTGCACAGATGTAATGAACATACCTGGATTCAGAAATCCCTGGGTCTTGAAATGAACTGGCACACAATGGTGCCAAGGTTTTCTGGTCTAGTCACTTAGCCAGCTGGATCTTGATGAAGAAAAGGATAACACATTAAAATGGCTAGACGCCATGTGGCAATATTCTGTACATGACAACTTAGTCACGAAGTCATGATCACTTAGTTGGCCAGGTCTTTCAAAGTAGCTCTTTCTAGTGCTTTTATAAAGTGACTTTATACATATTAAGAATTAAAATTCTGTTTGATAAAATATAGCTGGAACTAAATAAAATTACGCAGACACGGGGTAAAGGGTACTTAATAACCTGGCATGACAGCTACGAGGAAGAGTTAACTCTGATCCAAAGATAAAAGACAACCAGGACTCATGATATGGCTTCAAACGACAGTTGTTTTTGTCATCATTTCTCAGCTCCTAGCTGAGAATAAATAAGAACAAAGCAAAAGTTATATGCATTTATGCATGTAGAGAGGCTGCTAAAATCTGACTGTGGGATAAAAGTGATTCAGATGCCCTGATGTTATCGTGGACATCGGTGACTAATTATAACACCCCCTCAACACAGACACAGACAGCGATTGGGAGCGACTAATATGCTAATGGTAGCTACATGGTTCACAACGATGTTAACCTCTAACGTTAGCCGGGGATGCGGGCACACAACGGGGGCAGTACACTGACACAGCATACACACAACTGGAAATGTATATAAGCGACACCTCCCTGCTGTTATTAGACACAGCCCGCTGAGCAGGTTGATGTCAGCTAACAGTCAAAATATCATCACTTAGCGTTTAGCAAGGCAAGCAGCTAGCGGCGGCGGCTAGCTCACTACCTCGCTAGCCTCAAAGCTCCAGCTACTTACCGATTCACAGTAGCGTTAGGTCGGCAGGCAGGCTGGTGTACCCCTATATGTACACAGAAGCAGCACACGACTCCGAAAACCCTGCCTGTGTCTTGACATGGATGTTTTTACTCAAGTGTACTGACAGTTGTCGGTGGCTAGCTAGCTGAAATTCATGGCAACCAGATTTTTTTTTTTCTACTACTGTCCGACTAGACCCGGAAGTGACGTCAGGGACTATTCCATTTCAAAACTTTATTTAATGTGTCTTCATATAATTTATCATCGTCACGTAAATATACGGTAAAAATAATGAAAAAAATATTTTGTGTATGAATTTAAAAAATGCCTCATAAACTTTAACAGCTTCTTTTCTTCAAGGTTATTAATATCATAATAGGTATAGTAGATATATGATGGGTTTATTTTAGAAATTCGTTTAATCATCATAAAAATCATACGCACAACAATAGTTCTTCAATATAAGACCATTAACCAAAAAACAAAAAAGGACAAATTCAATCCAAAAGGGGAAACTAGAACAATCAAATAAAATGAACTATACAGCACAAAAAAATGTGTTTACGTTTTATATTCACTACAGTCTAAATATTTAAAACCCAAATCCAAAATTAGTGGTGGAACAAGTATTCACAACCTTCACTGAAGTAGAAATAGTAATACCATTGTGTAAATATGCTCAATTCTAAGCAAAGGTCCTGCATTTAAAACCTTACTTAATGAAAAGTGCAAAAGTATTATCAGCAAAATGTAATTGTATCAAAAGTGAGTATCTTCATTAAGCTGCAAGATGACTCTTTCAAGATGACATTATTTTTATTAACAGTACTGATGTATTAACATCTGAACAGCATTTAATGTTATGGCTCCAGTGGGGGTCAATTTTAATTACTTCATTTGCTGCTGGGCAGTTGCTACAACAGCTCTCTATCATAATGCACCATATTGAGGAAACTGTTTGTTACTTCAATGTAAAATCTGGTTCATAGCTGTAGAGTAAATGTAGTGGAGTAAAAGGTACAATGCTTCCATTTGAAATGTATTAGTAGAAGTAGAGTAGAAGTATTTTTGAGAACAGTAGCCTACTTACAAACATGATTTAGGAAAACAAATCAAAACGATAATATCTGTTTTTGCGGAGGAGCCCTTCATATCCGGCACAAGATGCAAGATTTTAAATGCACTGATGACACAATATTTTTTAATAATGGTCCAAACATCTTTCTGTTCAACATTTGATCATTTCCCCAAAGAGTGCTTGTGTATTTCTTTATCTTTAAAATGTATCTTTGTATTCTGTTTTAAGATAATAAATTGTGTTCTGTCAGCTAAACTATAATAAAATCTTTTATTAATCTTTTTTATTTATTGCAAAATCTTGCCCTTATATATGTGTCACTCTATTACTGCCCTATGCAGCTTTTTGTCTCAGGCCTTTTAACTTATAACTTTTCCTGAACATCAAACACATATTTCAATAATGGCTTGACACAGAATACGTGTGTGTGTGAGACAGAGAGAGAGAGAGCGAGAGAGAGAGAGCGAGAGCGAGAGAGAGAGAGAGAGAGAGAGAGAGAGGTGCTCCATCCATTCATCATTGATCCACTGCAGGACTGTGTGTTTCAGGGGGCTGTGAATTATGGGCCCCTGCTGTCACTGGGACTGCTCTGCCTCGGACATTTCACCTCGACACTGTAAATTCAAGAAGGAGATTGCATTTTGCTGACTGCTCATTTCAAAGCCGGAGCCTGACCAAGTGGTGACAGGAGACTTAATACAGTCCGCAATTGCAGGATTTGGGGGATTTTGCAAGGCAGGGGAAGAAAACGCATCCCGGATCACAGAAGACCTCAGTAGGTTCCTGTTTATGCACATTAACACTCGGGACTCTTTCTCTCCTGCGGGGTTAAAAAAAAAAGGCGTTTTGTAGTTGCCTGGGCGTTTTGGACGCGCTCGGTAAAACGGTGATGCTCCGGCGGCGCGCGCGAGCCGTAGAGGGAAGAGACAGGTGAGGTGCGGCTGAGGAGCTGCTGCTGTCTCACTGAGGCTTTTGGATACCCGGAGTATCCATCACCCCCCTTTTTTCTCCACAGAGAGGAGGAAGAGCGACCGGAGACTGGCACCTGCCTCCGCCTCCCTACCTGGCCATCTGGTGCGGTGAGTGTGCCAAATGGTGGGGTCGAGGGATGGAGAGGGTGGTGGGGGGGATGAACAGGTATATACGGCGTATTCACTGCTGCCACTGAAACGCCATGGTGCATTATTGGTCCTCCGGGTGAGCCTGTGTGTGTATGTGTGTGTTTGTGTGTGTGTGTGTGTGTGTGTGTGTGTGTGTGTGTGTGTGTGTGTGTGTGTNTGTGTGTGTGTGTGTGTGTGTGTGTGTGTGTGTGTGTGTGTGTGTGTGTGTGTCGACACGATCTGCTCTTTGTGTCTGCTGCAAGTTTTGATGCTTCATATTTGCATGTCATGTGCAGGTCTTTGTTGCACATCATTGTTCTTTTCACGTGTTGCATTGGATCTGTGCTCATTTTTCCACCTATAGGTTTGAGGTGATGCCTCAGCAAAAAAGAGAGCTTTCAACACTTGCACATTATAAGGCTGCATTGCATGGACGAGCACAAAGCCTGATGGAAATTGTTATTTAGATCACGACCCGGATCATAGGTCGTGATTCAAATTAGACTTATTGTTTTCAAATGTTGTATTAAATCGTGGTTTATCAAAAGTTTCCTTTAGATTTGCTGTCAGAGTAAAGGTCACATGTGATCATGTAGGAGCCCATAAAGTCAATTGATTATGTCATGACACACTCACAGTAGAGAAACAGGAGTGGCATGAACTGAGCTCACTATATCTCTGCTTTCAAATCTAAGGTGGTTTTTAGTGACGTAACACCATGAGTATTTTACTTTAAACAGTTGGTGTCGATACAGATGCAAATATGACAAAACCTGCAGAGTTCTCATGTGAAAAGTCTAAAGTATATCCTTTGTCCAAAATGTGTCTTGCGCACTTACAATAACTTGTCACCTAAATTGCCCATAACCACACTGCACAACCTCCATGGCCCAAGTTAAATGCTCACTCTCTGCCGTCCTCGCTCTTACTGAAGTGATTTAGTAGTTATATGTAATTTATTTTTTACAACTTCATCCCTCACACTAAAAGCTATCGAGTTCCACAGAAGGACGATAACAGCTCCCAGCTGCTGTTTACGTTTGTGTTTCTGTGTGAGTTGAAAGGCAAAAAGAGACAGTTAGAGATGACAAAAAAAATAGAGGGGGGGGGAGGGAGAGAGACAGAAACACAGACAGACAGATGGGGATACAGAGGATAAAGTGTGGCAGATAGCAATCTGGCCTATAGGCTACAGGGGGGATAGGCAGAGGGTGTAAAAGACAGAAAAAGAAATGATGGAGCAGAACGCTCGGCGAGTGAACGAGCATTGAGGGAGAGGGGCTGCAGACAGCAGTCTGAGCGGGTGTGAATGGTCTCCCTGTTATCCCCGCTGCCCACACAGACAGCCACACAGCAGCCGTGTGAGCAGGTGCTAACCCCACCACACAGCCACCGCAGGGAACAACAGGTGCAGCCACTGTTTCCTCCAGCCTCCCTTTGGACGGCAGTCTAACACCCGCCCATCCCGAACATACAGCCGGCCCCAGAGCCTCCTCACACCAAAACACCCACAGCCTGTACTGAAGGGAACCAACGCTTTAATCCACAGTTAGGAAAATAACACGCAAAGGCCAGGCTCCAGTAATTCAATTAGAAAATTAATTGTGCCGCAAAACAAAGTTGGAAGCACTCGAAGCAAAAAGGCAGAGCAGGCTGCAGGTAAAAAGCAATCTGAGAGAGCCTTGGGGTGAGACAACTGCCCACAGGGACATTTAATGAGCTCTATTGATCACATAGGACCCTATTCAATCACACATGCTAAGCCGCAAACAGGGCATCTCAAGTACGGAAAAAAAAATGTGATTGGATTGCAGCATAATACAGCCTACCCACAAAGAGAGTAAGTCGACAGCAGATTAGCGTTGGGGTTGCTAAGGAGCACGTTTCTAGAAATGTGTAGAATTGACTGTCTGAGGTCTTGTGTGTGTGTGTGTGTGTGTGTGTGTGTGTGTGTGTGTGTGTGTGTGTGTCTTTGTGTGTTAAATAGAAGGAGAAGGAACAGACAAGATGTTGGAAGGAGAGAGATGTTACCTAACAGCTTCTCTGTTCCTATCGCCAAGAGAATACGTCAAGCATTCGGCGACAAATTGCCTCTCTTTACCTCTGGTACACAGAGAGGAACACTGACTGACTCGAGCACTCCTTGCTTTTTTAACACCGTGTTGCTCGAAGATGCCACTAAACCTTCCAGCTTTCCATCTCTACTTCATATCAGACAATAAGACTGATTTGCCTCTTTCACCCAGGACGCTGTTTTAAAGCCACCCAAGGTTTCTTTTTTTGAAAATGACTTGATGTTTTTCTTTGAATTTTTGTCACACGTTTTAACCTGTAATCACTGTAGATTTCCTTGTTTTCACTCTGTCTGGAGATACCTCCCACTCACTGCTCTGCTTAAATATGAAGGAATGTTAATGTTCACTCTCACAGTGTTTAGATGAACTTAGCCTAACTTTTAGAACTTGCTGTATAAACTCCCGTCTGCCCTAAAGCAACCACCCCGCTGTGCTTCACAAAGCAGATGGGATTATTCTCTAATCTGATCATGGAATAAAGCAAAATTATGATTAGTGTCAAGAGATTTGACGGAATGCTTATTTTCCTCAAAAGCCAGCCAGTTACAGTATATTTTGAAGTTCCAGTTTCACACAGAGAGCATTGTTTATTTGGTGGTCGGGTCTGGTGGGATTCCTCAGAGCAAAATCAACACTTGAAAAAGGTGTTGAAGTCCGCGGACCTCGGGGCAATGAGATCAGAAGGAGTCTAGCTGGGCAGGCATCTGCTGGGTGACCTATTCCAGCAGGGTCCTCGGAGTGTGGACCTCGGGGAGTCATTGTTCAGGATTATGAGGGCCAGAGGGTCAGGAGTCACGCAGGCACACTCTCTTTGCTTGTCAGAAAATAGCTCTCATCCCGAGATAGGTATTTAAAAGAAACTCCCTTATGCAAAACATTCTCTGTGTTAACGGTAAAGGCTTTCAGGAGCCTAGCTGGGCTTTTCGGACAACTCCTTCCAGATGTTTGAAAAGGGAAGGAGCAAGATAATAGGTACCTCACAAGCGGAGGAGCTTTACCTATGGCGAGCTCTGCTGTAAATTGTCCATGGTGTCATAAAGTGTACGGCAGAAGATAAATGATGTACCGGGGGCCAAGGTGGCTGCACCAGGTGGATTTGGTTGCTGTATCAGCCACATACAGAGTGTAATAACACCTTGCAGTTGCTTTCAATGTAAAAATCCGTCATATTCTTTGCAGTGGCCATGCATCTTCAGTTTTATGACTCGCTGTCTTCGCTGATCCCTCCCTGAGGTGCGAACTGATTCTTTATGTGCACACTGTGTGGTCTCTGCACATGCTGACATGTGTGCTCATTTTGCACATGCATGCTCCTGTCCGCTGAATCACCTTAACACCTCTGACACTCCTGCATCCAAGGGTCAGCTAGTAACATGTTTAATAGCATGTTTATGTGTGTATTTGTTGTCGTTTATGTGAGGGTCATGGGAGGAGTGAGCATGGCTCGTCTCTCAGCTGAACAACTCTCTTTGCATGCAGCCGATCTCTCCATTTGACTGCACAGCGAATTTGGTTGTGAGAGATATCACAGCTGTTTCAACTTAGAAATATATAGGTAGCCTAATCTCTTAGCTCCTGTGATGTCATTTGCATCGCACAAATGCAAAGTGAGAAAATGACCATCCACTTCATGCATTCACTGTGGCGCTCGAGCAGATCCCCACGCATACTCGCAAACAAAATAAGCAAACAACAAAGTAACCTTTTCTCAAATGCCACCGCTGAGCCACTTGACTTTTTACTTCTTTGCACAAAATGAATGGAGGTATATATATTTCTTGGACGCTTGGTCTATCTTCTCACATTTTAGTGCTTTTGTTGTCCAACAAATTCAGCAAAGACCATAGCCAACGGCAGGCTTTAGTTATGGCAGCTTAGCCACAGGGATTTGGAGGACTTTTTTATTGGGAGATAAAGGCGCATCCGAGTCCTTTGTCTCCCAGCTACTCGAGATGGTTTTGTAGCCTGATGAAGCTTTGTTGTGGCTAATCTTGCTCCTTCCTTCACCCTGTCCTTTTCCCACACCCATCCCTTCGTTGCAACAAACACAACTTTTCTCTTTTAATTATGTCTTTTCATCTGGGGCCCAGTCACAACTGAGCAGAAACACAATTATACCTGCGAGGAGGAGGGAGAGCTCTCGGGGGAGGTGTCGTCTCTGCGCATGGGTGTGTACGCCGTAGGTGTGCGCCTGTGCATGCGTGCATCATGCGCACGCGTGCACACGTCAATCCACGGGGCTGGTTCTATGGCATTTTGATGTCTGCTGTGTGTAGACCACCTATTGTGAGCTGTGATCCTCTTAGCAGGCTTCTGCCAAAAGAGCTATATTTACCCTTACTGGTGATCACAGCACACAAAGAACAACACGACAAGAATATGAGCTACCTTTCAGCCCGTGCCTCCTTTTACAGCAGCGTAAGAGACGCCACTAAAAGCGTATGAGATATATGGTAATGGCTGCCACATTGAGACATTAGCACAGCCTATTTAGCATAGTCATTGTCGAAGTGGAGAAATGAAAGGCAGGGAGGATGTTGGGCTGTGGTCAGTAAAGCATAGAAAGCAAACACACCAAGAATATAGCAAAAAATTTGTTTGTATGACAATTTGTCTATAACGGGAAAAAAACACCAATTTTCAAGCATTAAGATGATTCCTCTTTGTGCTGTGTATTAGAAAATCACAAAGGTTCGCCTAAAGCAGGAGAAAAGATGCTCCCTGGAGACAGATGTCATGGACTACCTTGCGCAGTACAAAGTGCACCATTAACACCGTGTGACAAAACAGAATAACAGCGGCATTGAAAACGGGTCAGATTCATAGATGAAAAAACCAAATGACGCTGTTGTGCAATTATCTTCATCTTCACTGCCGTCGTACGTGCCGGGGTGTGCGTGTGTTCGACTCTGTGCTCATAGTGTGTGTCTGAGTGCGTGCACTGCATACTCATGTGCTCGCCTCTAGCTCAGAGCTGTGCAGTGAATGTATATGTGCTTACTGCAGTCAAACTCTGGTTAGTAACGTTTGCCCTTGCTGCAGCTTTGTACAGCGCCACAAATGTGTGTGTGTGTGTGTGTGTGTGGTGTTTTCATGTGCAGTGCATTTCTGTCCCAGTGCAGCACCAGAAGTACACATTACCTGTTTCGTCACCTGCTTTGTATCCTTTGTCAGTGTTTGATTGCTTCACATCTGCATTTCTGAGAGTGTGTTTACCCGACTGTATGTACATGTCCATTATCCATAAGCTGATAACTCACTGCACCCATAGTCTACTGTGTGTCTGCCACTAGCAGCAATTTGGCTGGAGGCAGAAGGCCTGATTGGGGAAGAAGTCTGAGGGGAGATGGAGCTCTCTCTGGCTAGACTCCAGCTCTGTCCATCCTATTTTAATTACCTATGGCTCTCACCCAGGGGAATATCTCCCTTCCTCCCTGCCTCTGTATCTCCTCTCTTCCTTCATCTTCCTTCTCTCCCTCCGCTTCCATCTTCTCCTTTCATCTCCCTCTTTCGTTCATTTACTCTTGCCATCTCTCTCTCTCTCTTTCTCTCTCTCCTTTCTGTCTCTTTCCCTCTTTTGTAGACGCACACATAACCTAACAGGCAGCACACGGCTGCGTCAAAGGCCTATGCAGAGGTAACCTTTGCATTAGCATATAAACGACCCTGTAGATTGAATAGTATTTTAGGATATTTAACAGCAAAAGACAGATTCCCTTAACTCTGATTAGACCTGCTCTGAGGAGACAGGCAGCCACTTGAGGGAATATCGCCTCCACCTCGATAAGATAAAGACTTGACACAGTGATTCCACTGCTGAAGAGAACATGATTGTGAATGTGTGTGTGTGTGTGTGTGTGTGTGTGCATGTGCCCTTCCCTGTGTTTGTGTATGAGTGCATACGTACAGGTCTGTCTATCTGAATAAATATCCGCGTGTTCATTTCGCTTCACTCTGACCTGTTTGCTTTGACACCATGTGGTTCTACCGGTGCTGCCACCTGTTATGGGAGATTCCTAATACCACTAATACTTATTCCCACGGCAAGCATTTTTGAACTTGCGTCAAACTCCGGAGCCCCAGTCGGCAGTACTGGCTTAGCGAGCCGGCTATGAGCCAGTAATCTTTAAAAAGTGCTGTGACAATGTGAAATTAAAGTAATACTTTGACGTTTTGGGAACTAAGCTCATTTGTTTTTTCCCGTAAAGAGTCAGATGAGAAGATTGATTCCACTCTCTGCCTGCAGAGTGGTATCAATCTTCTCATCCACCTCTACGCCACAAAGTGAAAAAGCATTAGAGTTATGAGCTAACAACACCGTCGGTACTAAAGACTGTTTGAGCTTTTACCCCTCTGGCTTCATTAGATCCTCGTGGCAGTCATGCATTTTTCAATCGAGTGACAGTCTGACCTGCCGAATTCTGAAAGTAATAATATTTCTCTGTGGTTGTTAAATACTGGTTTCCAAACTCTCTTTACTGCAGTGAATGACTGCACCTCTAGCTTGAAATACAAAGTCAGTGCACATAAAATTATATTTTGTAATTTCACTGTTTCATCCTTCTGTCTTGGTGGTGAATTAAAAAGTATAGTTTCATTAAAAAAACAAGTATGACACCAAAGATCAATCCCAAATCCAAGCTTTAAAACATCCCTACAGTCGATGTTAGAAATATTAAGTCCATGTTTATTCTGTGTTTATTAGGTAATCTCTGATCATATCTTATTCACAGTTGATTTTTGTAAAAAGCATCTTGGTACACAAAAGGCTATTGCTGGAATGTATTCTATTTTCTCTCCATTGAGTTATTTCACAGCCTGAATGTGAAGTGAATTTAAAATTTGAAATAGCTTAATTTGAAATAGTTTGATATAGATCCGATCCTTTGCCTTGGGAACAACTGTATCTTGAAGTTTGAGGTTAGCAGGTTAGAGAAACATTGAGAAATGTCACATAATGATAATGCAGTGTTGTTGGTGGACAAGCTATGAGAGACTTCATGTTTGTCTGAACTTTTCTTACAGTAATCTGGAATCTGAAATAAGAAAATCTGAAATCTCTCTCTTTCAGAAACTCTTACATTTTGTCCAAGCTCTTTTTCCATTTTCAGTGGAAATCTCTTTTAAGTCTATTAATGAAGCTATAGTGCTGGTAGGATGGAGGAATGAAGTGTGAAGGTGACCCACTTCTCCCAGTTTAGCCCGTGTCTGAGTTTCTACCCTCAGGCCATCTTACTTTATTCCGGGCTTTAACCTGCATACTGTCCTCAAGGAGCAAGTGTGTTACAGAAGAATAGAGGGTGTAAAGGATTCTGTTTCAGCTTCATGCCCATCTATTCTTTTTTTTTTTTTTTTTTTTTTTTTACAGTTTACACTTTTGAATCCGACCTTAACTCTCTTGTTCCATCTTCGAATCTGGCAGAGGAAGTCTCAGAGCGTCCAATGAAAACAAGCATTAAAAAAAGAGTTATCTTACTTCCTTTCGTCCAAGTTTATGGCATCGCAGCTTACCTTATGTCCGGCAAAGGTGTTGTTTTTAATCACTCTGAATGGATTTAACACAGATGATCACCCAGCGAGCTCATTCAGGCTGAAATATTACATCTTTTAAGGGGAAAACCCCGTCAAAGAGGGCTCAGCAGGAAGCGTCTTTTCCAAGTGCTTGTGTAATAAATGCATGGCTGTGTTTTCAATGAATATTTTCCATTGTTGACCTATTGATTTCGAATGAGCTATACTGTCTTGCCAGTGTGTGGATAATGTGGAGACAAAATGCTCGCAGCTCCCCCATCCCCCTCCTTGTCGAGGGAGCGGGGACCCCCACCTCCCCGTATCTGTGTCCATGGACGTGTTCGTGCACACTCATATGAATGTACGTGGATTTGGGTTCATGCTTAAGTGTATGCATCTAGCGTGTGCAAGCTCACACATATGTGCTCGTGCGTGTGTGTTAGAGGACGAACCCGCCCTCCTTGCTTTCACATCCACTGCAACAGACCAGCTCGGCCTGGCTTTGCTATTGGTTGCTAAGGTAACAAAGAGTGGAGTGGCTGCAGCTAAAGGGAGAGAGACAGAGACAGAAAGGGAGAGACTGAGAGAGACTGAGGGAAGAAAACAGAGAGAAAGAGAGGGGGAGACACAGAACAGAGAGAGATGGACAGAGACATAGGGACAAAACAGAGAGGGAAAGAGTGATAAAACAGAGGGAGGGGGCAGTCTGAGAGACAGAGAGTATAAGCAAAGGAAGAAAATAGAGAGAGAGAGAGACATAGAGAGAGAACAGAAAGCAAGAGACAGACAAAACAGAGAGGGGGAGAGAGAGAGAGAAACAGAGGGAGAAAACAGAGAGAGAGATGGAGAGAGAGAAAACAGAAAACACAGAAAGAGAGAGACTGAGAAAACAGAAAGAGAGAGATGGGGAGAGAGAAAATAAAGAGAGGGAGAGAGAGAGAGGCATAGGGAGGCAAGAGAGATAGATGGAGAAAGAGAAAAGAAAGAGAGATGGAGAAAGAGAAAACAGAGAGAGGGAGATAGGGAGAGAAAAGAGAGAGAGATTTAGAAAGAGAAAAGAGAGAGATTTGCCTGTAGACCGAATCACAACAACAGATTTAATGCAACATATCAGAATGCACGGTTCAGATACAGTGACGAGCTAAAATGCCAACGCCACAGAAAGATGTGTTTGGATTTTACTGCCACACACATGCATACGCACACGAATCAGGGGATTAATTAATGGCAGCACTGTAGCTGGGTGCAGCACAGGTCAGAGCTTAAGCATCGCAACAACAGTACTTGCAGCATCAGTGACATCGGGTTTGATTCGCTGCGTGTCAGACAGACTGCTGAAGCCTTTTTGTGTTGTTATTATTTTGTGTGTGTCAGTATTTCCTTGTGGTCAGTAAATGCTCCTCAGTGTGGACAGTGATGGTGCTTTTTATTCTGTCTCTGTTTAGCAGGATGAGAGTGTATTGATCTTGCTCGGCAGCCTTAATAGTTGAGTTGCCTTGTGCAAATATGGGCATGTCCAATATTACCTACACTAAAGGCCACGGAGGCATTTTTAGGAGGGGATCATGGGTAAATATTAGGTAGATAATTATTGAATAGATGTCTTTCATATAGCTTGTTGACATACAATGTGGGGGTTGTATAGGAATTCCCAGCATGCCGCTTACCCCCTGTCATTCCTGTCCAATCAGCTGAGGCAGGTGAACAAAAGGCCACTGGAGAAAAAGACTTTATGAAATGGAGCTCAGTCCCAGCTGATGAGGACCAAACATATGGACAGGCTGATAAGAGGTGAAAGCAGGTGATTATGCTTCTTCAGATGACCTGCTGATTGGTTAATGATGTGAGTGTTAGCAGGTGATTTGCTAATGCGTTGCCTGATGAGGGCAGATTACGCTGTCGCCGTCATTACATGCATCCCATGATAGCCGAGTCGGTGTCACACCATTTAATCCTATCACGCCAACATGATCTGACACCAGTGGCACACACCCTTTCTTCTTTCCACACCCTCATCTCTCTTCCCCCCGATTCCCCTCATGCTCATTCTGTCAGCAGTCTGTTTTTTATAGCTTGACGAGCTGGAAGTCAGTAGCGGGCGATATCTCTCCTCATCTTTTTTTTTTTTTTTTTTTGTCTGTTGCTCAAACCATCTCTGTCTTTCATCCTTCATCTCTTTCTTCTGTCTTTCGGCTCAGCGGGGAAAAATCAGCAACCCTTGATAACCGAGCGTCAAAGTGCTGCCCCGAACCTCTTTTTATAGCCCAGAGTGTTAGAAATACTGCCTTTGTCACGATATTGGCCAGCAGCAGAGCTCTAATACGTTGGCCTTGGCCCAGATCTGATGGTTTATCTTATAGATCAATAACCTTAATCAATACGCACTCTAATGAGAAGGCGCCATCGATGGTTGGCCGCAGGGTTTTGGTATGTAGCATGTGCAGGTTGGAACAGAGAGTGAGGGATGCCCAGTGTTTTCTAGCTTTTGAGAATAAGTTGATATAATTAGAAATGCTGTCGATTTTTGAATTGTACTATACAAGTTAGGACAATTTTTTTTTAAATTGAAACTGAGTTGTTGTCTGTCCACAGGTTTTCAACACAGTGCAAATATCTGTATATGAATAGATGGAGGAGAATGTTAGTGTTAATGGGACATTCTGAGCCCTATTACTGTAAAAGAAAGAAATAGATATTGAGAGTGGAAAGTTCCGATTAATGGGCTTTGATGGTCTAATTATTGTTTTTGTCTTATGTTGTAGAGTACTTTTGGAATGACAATTTCCTTGTGCTTGGGGGATGGAAACAAGAAGTATAATGTCACCATGGATTCAGTGAGATGTGCTGTAGGCTACAACTCCTACAGCGTTTTCCATCTCTAGATCATGCATCATGGTTGTGTGTGTGAGTGTGTGTATCTGTCGGTTCACGGCTAATCTATCCATACTAGTGGCCCAGTCAGCCTAGTCGTTCTGGTGCACATTTATGACTGTATGCCCAAGGACCTCTCATGGTTGTGGTGATTCACAATTTTTGAAAAACCTATTGTATTGATTGCTTTCTTTAATGCCTATGTGATATTTTTGTTTGTTGCGATGGTCACTGTGTCAGATTATAGAGTCAGAAAATCTGGCCTTCTTTTCCTCCTCGACATTTTTCATGAAGGGCATGATGTTACTGCGAACAACAACATAAACAAACACATTGCATGATACTGTCTTGTGTTTGGGAAAGAACCTAAGCGAGACAGGAAAAGTGACCTTGCCTCTGTTTCACAGTTCCACATCGCAGCACCAGCAACAACATTTCTCTTTTGCTTTTCAATGTTTATAGTTGTGCATGAACAGCGTTGTGCTCCTGTTGGTCAGTGTTTGGAACGTGTCATGGAATTCCTTGTGGATAGCAAAGAATTTCTAACCTGCAGCACTGGTTGTTGTCTACTATGAAATAATAAGCTCAATGCCCATTCTGGTTTCCAATCTCCAGACACACCTGGATGGTAGTGATGCATCAAATCTGATGCCATCAGAATCCATGCATGCATAAGCCCACTGCCCACTTGGACCCACATGGACGTGTCACTCCACTTCTACTGGTCCCCGTAGGCTATATTGTCTTTGTCTTTATATTGTCCTCGAAAGCACAAGCTTTTGAGGCGATTTCTTTATTGTGTGTTGTATTGATGTACGAGCGTCTTCTTTAAAGATTTACTTTAATGATTAGAGAGTCGGTTTTCAGTAATTTTCAATGTTTCTACATGCAGTGATGTTGTTACTACAGTTCAACTAAAAAGTGTAGCTATAAACTTGACAGGTCAGAAGAAACTTTCCAGAAGAAACAGAATTAAACTTTTAGTTCTCAAATGCATTTTTTAAACAGCTCTGATGGAGCTCAGGATTTATCAGGAGGACGGCTGCTCTATTCCATTGGAACACTTTCACCACATGAACCCGAGCTGTGTGTGCGCGCGTGACCTTTAGGATGAGTAGGAGAACACAGAACATTAATTAACATTAGATCCTGACCCATCCTGTTGGCGTGTTGAAGATTTAAATAATCAATGAAGTTACGCTGCTGTGTCTCGTGCGTGAATGTGCGCAGCATCTCTCTTAACGGAGAGACGCAGTTATCATTGCTGCGGGGGGATCGCTGCAGGTAATGTAATCAATATTTTCTCCATTAATGATATATTATTTCTCCCACCCGCTATAAATCAGTGTGTTTTTAATTTATTTTTCTCTGTCCGATCCGTGGTACTTGCAGATATAAGTGTGATCTGCACATCACTGCCTGGCAGAGCTCTGCACTCTCCTGAGTGCACTCTTCTAGTTTAGTCTATGTTTGTTTACATTTTGTCAAATTGGCACCATTAAAAGTATGCTGAACCAGCTATTAGCAGTAATTGTCTGCAGTGTACCCATGGATGCACAGACTACTATCACTGGATTTTGATACTTAAGAAAACATGTCCTGAGTCATCATGAGCATATTTTTTTTCTATTATTTTATAAGATTTTAAAATAATGTATTTCTGGACATTTATTACATCAATGACATCTGAGATTATGAGATATAAAATAGTATACTGTAAGTCACACTGAATCTAAAAATATGTGTATCATGTCTGTGTGAGAAGAAGGAGTGTAATTTTTTTTAGGAGCAAACTGCCTCACTCAGTTAATATGACAGTGCTGGTCCATAACCATATGATGCCTAATCTCACTGGAACACATGTTTCATTTAATGCCAACCATCCATCCTTTCAGTCCACACGAGGAAACAGAATTTCATTTTAGGTTTAAGCATCAAATTTGTATCCCTCTCATGAAATGGCCGTAATGAAATGAGGCTGACCCTAAACCTGCCTCCATCAGTTCTAGTTCAGGGAATCCCAATGGAGAGTCAGATGAAACAAACCTTCCCTCCCCCCTTCGGGCCCCCTTCTGATGAGGAGTAAGCTTAAAGATGTCAAACCTGCAATCTGTGGGCTAGAATTTCATTTGAAGTGGCCCCCGGTGTATAGTATGTAGCCCACATCGCCTCACTCATGTCTTCAAACAGTTTGTCACTCAAATGCACGCACGGCCTGAAGTGTTGGCAACACAGGTGAATGTGCTTATGTGTACGAGTGTGTGTGTGTTACATCTGTGTGCTTCAAATAGCAGTTGTCATCACCTTAGCAACTAACACATCTACCTCTCTACCTGGTGTTCTGGCTTTGAAAACAGTCGTAGGGTTTTTATCCTGGAACAGACAAACCGAGAGATATAAAGAAAGAGGAATGAAGGGAGGAGGGGGAGAGATGCAGTATGAAAGGGCATAAGCGGGGGTTGGGGGAAACACGGTATTCAGGTTGATTTGATGGGAACGGCATTTATGTTGTTCACATCTTTTTCCTCAATTTCTAACTTTTCTTTGCATTTGTGCTCCATCAAACTCCAACATTTTCCAGGATTTTTGCAGCAAAGCAAAAACCCCGAGTACTCCACCCTTTTTTTCATTCTCCTCAATTGCCTTATCTTTTCTGTCTTTCTCCTCATATCTGCTCTTCTTTTTCAAAGTATTCTCACATCAAAGGCTCAGAGGTGCTCTGCAAAGCGAGTCTGTGAAGCTGAGCTACAGGCGTTTTGAGAAAATGCACAGAAAAGCTTTTACGTTTAAACATGTGTTTCATGGCGTGGCTGCCACAATTTACGACTGCTAGTAACTTTTGTGCAGCAGTGTTGCTCCACTGTCTTGTTTTTATAGGAGAAAAGACGCCAATGTTCAACACAGGAGCTTGTTTTCTACTGTTTGACCCCTTTCATGTGGGTTTGTAGACATGCTGTGGGTCGGCCAGTCCTTCACTTTGATCCAGACTGAAATGTCTTAACAAATATTAGTTGGATTGCCAATAAATTTTGTACAAACATTCATGGTCCCCTGAGGATGAATCCTGCAGACTTTGAGAGCCCCTGACTTTCCTTTAGGCATCAGATATTTATGACCAAACACCTGCAAAGCTAATAGCATTTACATAAGTCTCAGCTGTGCAAATGTGAGCATGCTCAAATTAAGATGGTGAAAATGATAAATATGATAAACATCAGCATGTTTCCATTGACACTGTGAGCTCGTTACCATAGCATTTGGCTCAAAGTGCTGCTGTGTCTAAGTACAGCTTCACAGAGCTGGTAGCATGACTGAAGGCTCTTTGTCATGTTTTGTACGTGTGTGTGCACATATTTTGCACAGTATTTGACCCTTTTGTGACCTTTTAACTTTTTAAAGACTGAGCTCTGTTTTCTCCCCTTTTTCCTTGCTCATGATTTAGGACATTCTTGACTTTTGACCTTTAGAAAGACATTGTCCAGCTGACCTCAGTCACTCCCTTCATCTCTCCTTTTTCTTCTCTCACTTTCAGATCTATAAAGACCAGCTACTCCTTTTCTGTGGCTGATTACCAGTAATACAGCCTCCATATGTCCTCGTAGAGACACATTTAGTGAAAGGAACATTACCACCCAAAGTGGCTTTGTAATCCTGTGAATGTGTTTTGTGTCTCGGTGTGTTATATGGCTGTGAGAGTCTCCTTCAATTCAGACTGTTTGACAATGAAGTGACATTTCTGACAATAGATCCCCATTACACCACCAAGCAGACAATAGAAGCACATTAGCTTCCTGCTGAAGACAGGTTGATGACAGCAGTCACCCTGCTGCACTGCTGACCCTGTCCTCACACACACACACACATTTTTCCATCACTTCAGAGGGCATTACATTGACTACCATTCATTTCCTGGAGACTTACTCTTATCTAAGTCTTTGCCCTAAAATATAATGATTTACATTATTGAGATTTGCATAAGGAAGTGTGTCCCCATAATGTGACCGTGTAAACCACACATCTGAAATCTGTCAAAATGTCAATGTACACATTCTCACATGCTCTCTCACACACGTGCACACACACACACACAGAAAAAATATTGAGTGCACAACAATGAATTTTTCTCTCCCCTCCCTCTCTCCATGTGTTAACAGTGCATGTGTGTTGCTGCCATGGTGACTGTGGCTCCTCCCCTCACATTTCTCCTCCTGCTGCTTCAACTGGCTGATGGCTCATTCCCAGAGGAGCCCAGTCCTCTCAGCTACGTCCCCGTGGAGGGTATGTTTCCTTCCCGCTGTGTGTGCGTGTGCTGGTGTGAGAGCAGCGTTGATGAATGGCTCCACGGTGGATGTGGAAATCAGGGGTCAAGGGTCAGAGACTTGGTGTGGAGCTGCTTTGAAGCGACCCAGGCATACAGATAGGTGTAAAGAGACTTTGCTCAGTCTCTCAATGACAGTGTAGTGGATTAATAAATATGAGGGAGAAAGAAAAAAAAAGATATAAAGACGGAGAGACAGAGAGAGAAGTGATTGGTATAGATGTTAAGAGGTGCGGGGAGATGAAAAAGTGGGAGACAATTGGATTGGATGGGGTGATACAGATGACAAGAGAGAAGGCTGAGCGGTGGAGGAGAGAAGGGGAGGAGACAGGTGGAGATGGATCGCTACGTCCTCCCTCCCTCCCCTGCAGTCAAGGACAATGAGACGTTTTCCCAATCTGTCTCCCGATGATGAGGGCTCCCTGCGGAGAGCGTTGTCCTCCTCTTCGAAACTTTCTCCGAGTCTGATCCTGCCACTTTCTCTCCCCACCTCATCTGTACACTCTCATTTATCTGAAATGTGGGAAGGAGAGGGAGGGGATGCTCTTTTACACAATGAAATAACAATAATGATTGCGCGCAGTTTTTCTCATTATGGAGCTGCGTGCATCAACAAAAGCAAAAATAAAAAGGCAACACTAAGAGGATAAAAGTGTTACGGTGTGCTGTAACTGCTACACCATTCGTCTCTGCCCATTATCTTTGTTTTCCTCAACAAAAACATCAAGAATGAGTGAAGACAGTATTAAAGTGAAGGTTAGAGAATTTGCTTATGGCCTGCCTCAGTCCTTTGGGTAAATATATATAGAAAAAGTACTCTCTCTGTCAACAGCTGTCAAAGTATCCTTGAGCAAGGCACTTCATTTCTAGCTTGTTTTAGTAATCGCTTCACTCTGTTTGTCTGTCTGTGTGTGTGTGTGCGTGTGTGTGTGTGTGTGTGTGTGTGTGTGTCAGTTGTGCGGAGGTATCCAGTGTTCTTGGGCAGGGCTCATCGTTCAGCTCAGAGACAGGAGCTTCACATCCAGACGGTCCTCCAAGTCAACCGTACTCTCTACATAGGAGCCAGGTAAACAGCAGCAGCCGCCTCCAGCCGTGTGTTACTGACGCCTGCATTAATATCCCTTTGCTTTCATTTGATGCTACAGTTAAATGTCAAGTGAAAGCTGTTTGTTCACACTTCTCTTCGCATTACTCTCTGCACTAGCAGTGGGCAAATGTGTGTTCGCTTGCATAGTTTATATCAAAACCTTTACATGATTTTTCATAAATATACAGCAGATAACAATTTAAATACAAGGCTCACATAAACCCCAATAAATGTGACCTTGTAAAATCTGATACTGACCCTGCATCAACAGCATGCAATCATAGACTACTGTGCCTCATGCTGAAATGAAGACTTTCAAGCAAATGAATCACACAAATAAATAAAATAATCGACATTTGCATTCAACATTTCAAACAGTGTTTTAATTCCATGGCTTTTGCCTGTTTGACTAGAAGAGATTTATGTCACAAAAAAACACAAACAGGTGGCAGAAATGGCGTGTTGATTTTTTTTTTTCCCCTAAGACAACCATCAACCATAAATGGAGCAGGCCACTGTTTTATGCTACACAGCTTATACATTCACATATACTCACACATGAGTACTTACATAAGCTGCTGTAACTCTGTCAGCCCTCACTTACTAATGGGAGAGATTACATCTGCTGTCAGATAATAACCTCAAACAAGATATAGATCGTTTCATTATGAAATCAAATAAAAGAAATACACACAAAAAAAAGACTTATTACTCACCTCTTCCTTACATGATGTTCATATTATATATCAGATATCATATCCTATTCATATACTAGTATAGTATGGCCACTCATTTGTTGTGTTGTGTGTGTTGTAGAGATGACTTGTACAGAGTGGAGCTGGATAACATGGCAGGTGATGAGATGTTCTACAGCAAGGTAAGGTTCATTTCAGTGCATTCACACAAACCAATCATGCACTAATGCATAACAACGTTCACACACACACATATATATAACAAACGTATTCTGACTGTGGTTCGTTCCTTTGTTAGAAACGGACGTGGGAATCCAATAAGAACGACATTCGAGTGTGCAGGATGAAGGGCAAACATGAGGTACAGTGCTCGTACGCCACGCTCTGACTTTGAGATCCACTCTCACATGCATCAACACCATCTACACTATCACACGCATGGATAGACACAACAGCTGTTCGAGAAACCTTATTTCTTTTGGGTGCACCTGCATACGGTATTTACACAAATTTGATCTTGTTGATACAGCATCAGCATATCACTTAATCACGCTAGCTCAGTGAAACGTTACCCAGGCCGAAAGCTGTCCGTGAAGCTTGAAAGCTATTTTCTTGCACACCTGCATTTTGCCAATTTTCTTAATATAACTCATTCCTCGCCCGTGGGGAAGACTATAAAGTGGACCAATTATGTCTGTATATAAAGCGATAGTTGACAGTGCTCTGAGATATGAAGGCAGCATGATCAAATCTACAAAGGAGAAAGAGATCTGATGGGATGGTTGCCTGGCTGACAGGGTGTACCCTAAAATACAAGCTTTGCTGTATAAATGTAGCGGTGCCGCCGGCAAAATCCAATCTGGGCGTAACTCGTGGAAAAAGAAAAAGAGGAAACATTATAGAGCAAACTGAGCAGAGAGAGTGACACAGCCTCAGGAAGGAAACAGTAATTGAAATCATTTGAGGAAGGGAGTTATAGGTAAGGATGGGGTGTGTGTGGGTGGAGGAGAAGCAGGGAAGAAACACATAAAGAGGACAGGGCAGCCACCAGGTAGTAAGAAAGATGCAGAGAGACAACAAAAGGAGATGTGTTGCTTCAAATAACACAGATGAAAGAAGAGAAGATGCAGGAGCACAGAAAGGAATTAAAGCTGTGATAAAAGAGTGATGAAGGCAGGAGGGGAAAGGCTGACCCAAGGTGGAGGGATGGTGAGAGCATGGGAGGAAGAAGGCCAAATGCTGAAAGGTGAAAAATGTTAGTTAAAGCTCAGGATCAAATGTTAAAGCTTTTGATGGGACTGTGAATCATCTGACATACAGTTACGGGACCAGTCCTGATGCTGTACAGTCTCATAGCATCTATAGTGTGCAGCATCATATAGTTTAGTATGACCCTAATTCCAAAACTTCAAACCAGGACCCTTAAGAGTTACCACATTTACCATTTTACCACATTTACCACACCTAATGAGCACACCTTTGAAAGCTATAGGCCATGCCAGGAACACAGCATTTTTGTTGCCGGGTACTTTAAGTTTGAAGGAGCAAACATGCTGGAGCTCTTTACAAAGACTTTCTCTTCGGCATGACAGCTAACTGTTCGCTCACTGACAGGTTCTGTCAGCAAGAGCCACTTGCCTAGAACTCATTGACTAGCAGCAGATTGATTGATTGACACACATACAGACAAATCAGAGTTGAATTCAGACGCGTGGTGCATTGTTTATGTTTTTATATGGGGTTAGGTAATAATGAGTGGGACATGATAAACGTCTCTGTAAGAGCTGAAAAATGAATGTTAAAGACCAAAAAGTGTTTTGCAGATATTTATGAGAACTCTGGACACCCAGCTTGAAACCGGGACAATCCTGGACAAAGCGGGATGTCTGGTCACCGTAGCCTAGTTAAAGTTATTGTAGTCCAAAAATAGACCATTTGCACAGTAGACATTTTGAAATGTCACAGCAGGGAAAGCACAGGTGGAACTAATAACTTTAACAATGGCCCAGCTCCATTCAGGTGTGTCAGGAAGCCGGCAATACCTGGGAACTGAACTGAACTGAAATACGCTCATATGATTTCTCGCCAAGAGCAAGAAGAGAAAATTGGCACCACACTCACGTCTATACAGTAAATATGTACCTGAAGCCAGTAGCTGGTCAGTTTTGCTTAACTTAAAGACCAAAAACAGCCAGCCTGGCTCTGGCTGTCAGCACGTCCTCAGCTCAATAATTAACATGTTATAAATTGTTTAATCTGAGCAAGCGCTGAACAAACAGCTCTGTTTTGCAGGGGGGTTAAGATGGACTAATTCTTGGCGGGGAGCACTGACTTCCTGGAGTCTCGCTGTTTGGCTGGCCACGGCTGCAGAGAATTAACAAATGACTTATAACATATTAATTAGAGAGATTTAGCGTACGGACCTGACAGCAATATCGATCTTCTTGTCTAGGTAAGGAAGCGAATAAGCATATTTCCCGACATGTCAAACTAATTACTTCTAATTAATCCTTTAATTACTCCCACCTGTGCTTTTCCTGGTGTCAGAAAGGCCGCCATGAAAAGGGTATGCAAAAGTTACTACTATGACTTTATCAAAATACCATCAGGAGGAAAATTCCACAGTTGAGTGGCGAGCTGTTTTGCTTAATCTCATTTAAATAAAAAACTTTGGCCAGACATAATCCCAAGGCTGATTAGCCTCTGCAGCACACTGCTATACTATTAGTTGATAAGCATATTATGCAAAACACTTTGCTCCGACAAAGCATAATTTCGTGACACATATTGTTCGCTAGTAACACTCACTAACATCATTCAGTATCAGAAAGAGGCACCTGGTTTCACTCATGATGAACAAATCAGCCTTTTATTCAGGCCCCATTAATTATTTTTTCCATCTTTGCAACTTCATGTCACTGGATTGTGTCGTGAAATACTATTGCAAAGGAACTGAGGGGTCGACCGGTGTCATCAAGTTTCAGACTGAGCGGTAGCAGCTTTAAATTTGGGCTCAATCAGCAGCCTCCACTTTGAAGACAGCTATAAAGTCCCCGTCCTGTTGTTCCTCCAGATGGAGTGTGGTCGAGGGTGTTATTTCCTCTAAGGATTGTTTTAAGCTGCTTTTTTCATACTTCACACTGGCAGTCTTCTCGCTCCGACTGGTAGTTTTGAGCTTAGTTTTGCTTCAAAAACGCCCTTTTCATGTCACCCTGCACCTTGTGATTTTCTCCTCCTCCTCCTAAATGTTTTCCTGTTGTGTTTTTTTTTTTCTCTTTCTACAGGGAGAGTGCCGTAATTTCATCAAGGTTTTGCTCAGCCAGCATGGTGGCCTGTTTGTATGTGGAACAAACGCCTTCAACCCGCTCTGTGCCAACTACACTGTTCGTATCCATCTATCTGTCAGTCTGGTCATTCTCTGTGTATCTGCCAGTTTATTTAGCTTTATAAATTGTATTCCTGTTGCAGAGAGACACTCTGGAGATGGTGGGAGAGCCGGTCAGTGGGATGGCACGGTGCCCGTATGATCCTCGGCATGCCAATGTGGCTTTATTTGCAGGTAGTGTTTGCACACTAAAGATGAAAAATTCCGGCTTTGTAGCAGACATCAGACTCAGTTTCCATCTCTAGACATTGAAACATCTGTGCCCTTGTGTTTACCTTTACAGATGATTTATAGTCAGACCCCTCGCTGCATTGCTTGTTTGGTTTTAATCTCCCTGACCTTGTGCTATCTCTCCTTCTCGATCTTCCCCTTCTTCTTAATCTCCCCCCTTCGCTCTTTCTGTGCTCTCACTCTCAGATGGAAGTCTCTTTACCGGCACCGTGACAGACTTCCTGGCCATCGACGCCGTGATCTATCGCAGTCTCGGGGACAGCCCCGCCCTCCGCACAGTCAAACACGACTCCAAATGGTTCAGAGGTACTTTTAGAACTGCAGACGCATAAATGGCCCTCCAGAGCCAGACACCTTCAATAGACAATCAGGAAGCAAATAACAGAAAACATCACTGTTATCTTCAGTAGTTCACCACTAGAAAATTAAATAGCTGTGTCTTTTCAAGAGCGACTTAAGAGGTGATGATGATTTTGGGATGCTAAAATAATAAGCTACATTCAGGGAAGCCAAACATGATTAAGCCTGCATTTAATAGATTCTTTGTAAGTAGAACACACACAGACAGAGTAGTGTATTGAGGTTAGTTGGACTCCACAGATTCAGGGTTTTAACGAGTCTTCGATTGAACAGTTCGGCCTGTTTTCCATGGAGAAAAAAACAAGCCGAGGCAGGTCAACGCTGGAACAGTGCTGGATGAATAAATGATAAATAATGTGAATCCTCTTGTCCATGATGATAAATTAAACAGGACATGAATATTTAATGAGCGAAGGCCGGTGGACAGCAGCGGCCCTTGTTGCAGCGATTGTTAATACAGCACCATGTTAGAGACTGTGAAGTGTTGCATTTGGCCCCGGGCACTGCGCCGCCGCTGATCTGTATGTGTGAGAGTGTGTGTTTGTCTAACAGTGTTTTTCTCATATTGTTTTTCAGAGCCCTATTTTGTGAGCTCCATGGAGTGGGGGCCTCATATCTATTTCTTCTTCAGAGAGATGGCCATGGAGTTTCATCATCTAGAGAAGGTGCTCTCCCTTTCTTTCCTTCCCCTTTGTTCTTCTTTTTTTTTAAGCTATTACCCCTCCATTTCACTAAATGTTGGTCGTTTTATTTTAGGTGATGGTGTCCCGTGTGGCCCGGGTGTGCAAGGCAGACCTGGGCGGCTCTCAGCGCGTCCTCGAGAAACAGTGGACTACATTCCTGAAGGCACGGCTCAACTGTTCCGTCCCGGGAGATTCGCACTTCTACTTCAACCTCTTACACGCCACAAGCAACATCATCCACATGCAGGGACGAGACGTCATCCTGGGCCTCTTCTCCACGCCGCCAAACAGGTACCCTGACGGGCACAACATGCACACAAAGAAGCACAAACACTTTTTTTCTCATCATCTCGTCTTCTTTTCCTCTGTCCCTGCTAGCATCCCTGGCTCTGCAGTGTGTGTGTTTGACATGCAGCAGCTCGCGCATGTTTTTGAGGGCCGGTTTAAAGAGCAGAAATCCCCCGAGTCTATTTGGACTCCTGTACCGGACGAAGCGGTGCCTAAACCGAGGTATTGTTATGCAAAAGTGTGTGTGAGCAGAACTTGGACAGAATGCTGCAGTGCTGCTGTCCAGAGCAGCTGTCTCACGTACAGTCTACTCCCTGCTATAAGCTCCAACTGTCAGTCACACAGCAACTTCACCACTATTCAGCAAATATTCTAACACAGCCTCCAGCAGCCACAAAAAGAAATCCTCTTTTCTTCTGTACCCCTATTCTCCTGTTTCCTATCTATCTATTCTTCAACCCTCACCCCTCTTTGTACATCTGCAGACCAGGGGGATGTGCAGTGCAGGGATCCAGATTTAGTTCCTCCAACACGCTGCCGGACGAGGTGCTGAACTTTGTCAAGACCCACCCACTGATGGATGAGACCGTTCCACTACTGGGGCACAGACCCTGGGTGGTCAAGACCATGGGACGGTACACATACTGACTCAGTTGTTTGAAAGCGCCCATGCAGAACTGACATGAAAATGTGTAAAACTGAAAATATGCATCATAGCTCGTAGGTAGAACAGGGAATGTTTTTATTCATCTACTTGGGAAAAAAAATGTGTTTTGACTATCTGTCCTATGTCTGTCTGTCCAGTTACCAGCTCACAGCCATGGTGGTGGACACAGAAGCCGGCCCCCATAAGAACCGCACAGTCTTGTTCCTGGGCTCGACGCGAGGAACCATCCTCAAGTTTTTAATGATTCCCAGCGGAGACTCTGTCTCCCACAGCAGCGTGTTTCTGGAGGAGGTGGAAGGATTCAACCCAGAGAAGTGAGTGGGAGTCCTTGATCTCCAGTAAATTATATATTTTTGCATGTTGCTCCAGGTAGATCAGGTCTCACATCTCCTGCCTCCATCTGAGAACTGAAGTACTTTTTATCTATGAACCGTCTTCGGTTGCACTTGTTTTAAATATTTCATTTTAACATTTTTGAAGAGCAGCTGGGAATAAAAGCCTACTCAGTTATTTATTTGGCCACATCTATTACAGATGTATTCACATATATAATTAAAGAGTTCATTTTATTATTGATTAATGTGACAATTATTCAGCTAATTAATCTAATAACTGTGCAAAAATGAAAAAATGCCCATCACAAGTCTGAGGTGATTAATCAAATTGTGTCTTTTATGCAGTCAAAAACCCAAAAGATATTCAGTTAACTATCATATATAACAAAGAAAAGCCACATTTGAGAGGCAGTAATCAGAGAACATGTGGCATTTAACCTTGGACAATGATCAAAATAGTTGCCTGTTGACTGACTTATTGATTGACCAACTAAATGTTTGACCTCAATTTGACTCAATGGAGAAAAAAAGCATCTTGTATTATTTTGAATAGACTAGAATTTATGCAAACTACAAGCTTTTGTAAGATTCATTTCTTGTCTTGCTCTGTGTATTAACACTTGACCATCAAAAAACGTGTAGTCGAAAAATTTGGATTCTGGCTTCATCCTCTAGTGGCTGACACAAAAGAGAGTTTATTTCTCTCCACCACACAGCTCTGGCTCTGTACTAAACTCTGATGTTGTGACCATTCACATGAGGGTGGGGGCACAGGGCTGTCTGTCTTGAAGTAGCAACAGATGAGGCCTTTGACCCTGTCACAGACTGATGTGATTCCTCACCCTCTGCCTCCTGTCACTGCCTCCAGGTGTGGCGAGGACTCTCCTCAGGCTCGTCAGCTCTTGTCCCTGTCGTTGGACCGAACAAGCCACACTCTGCTGCTGGCCTTCCCCTCCTGTCTGGTGCGAGTCCCCACGTCTCGCTGCCACCTGCACTCGCGCTGCATGAAGTAAGCGACAGGCAGTCACCTGTTTTTGCCTTCCAGAGCGTTGTCCTTTCCCTCTGTGTGTCTTTGGCTGATAATTAGGCCAGTTTAAATGTAGCTGTGGCCATTAGCCAAGGAGCTGCTTCCTGACCAGCTTTGGATTTGTCTTTGGCTTTCTCACACAGTGTTACTAAAGTCATCCCACTAAAATCTGCCATTCTGTTTTTGTTTCAATCAGCAGGAGGTGGATGGCATGTCTATTTGTTAAACCACAGCAAGCTTGTTTGGTTTATTATTTGTTTTGCGAGAATTTGTTTCCCTGGGAGAAATGCTATTTAACTTGACGCAAGAGGCTTCAAGATCAGGATTTATTATGAATACCAAGAAGACATTTGTTTATTACTGCACATATGGGGAAGATGTTTTGAAGCAGAACTCTGCACTGCCAACGTGATTCCCACAGCAGCCATACATCACACTTGGATACAGGAAACCGAGAACAAATAGCAACTGGATACAGCATGTGTGACTGCTGTGTGTGAAGATGAATGCCAGATGAGGATTTTGCATTTCACAGGTTCTCCACAGATTACATGTGAAAACACATCAGATAAATCTCGAGTCCAGGGACATACAGTATTTCATACATTAGGCTTATAATGGGCTGTTATGCCTACTACTGTAGGCACTGTAGATGTTTGTCAGTGAGGCAGTAAGCCAGCTAACTTCCCTGCTAAAGTCATAGCTGTCGCACTTGTTTCCAGGTTTGATAGGTTTTACTGCTAAAATGGTCCAAATGGCCGCTGTGAGAATCAGGTCAGCATTTCTTAAGTTTAAGTCTTAAGTATTTTCATTGGCCTGTGTGTGTGTGTGTGTGTGTGTGTGTGTGTGTGTGTGTGTGTGTGTGTGCGCAGGAGTTGTCTAGCCTCCAGGGACCCATACTGTGGCTGGACCAGAGGCAGCACCTGCTCCTTCCTGAGACCAGGCACACGGTAAGGACAACACAACACACACACACACACACACACACACAGCCTGTGAACAGTTTCCTACCTCTGCAGACCTGCTTTCTGCAAACTCAGGATGAGTTACTGTATGTGGGGAGAGTGTTACTTAAAAAGATGCAACAGTATTTAGATTTAGACTTTCATTTAATGCCCCACGAAGAGAAATATGGACATAGATACACACATAAGAAACGGAATAAAGTGGATAGTGACACTTTTTGCTCAATAGTTTAAGTCAAACTCTGCGCAAATACCAATATTATTAAGTAGAAAATGATGAACGAAAAGACAAGAAAATATAAATGTCAAAAACGGACAAACAATTGACAAACAAATTAATAAAAGAAGCTATTATTATTATTATTATTATTATATATTTGAGGCTGTCATAGTTATATAATATTATTCTGGTCTATCTGCGTTGAGACAGTTCAAGTTTGTGCCAATGAACAGACTCTGGTGACGCAAGAAACCTCTGAATCACTTTAGTGAGGAAGCTGAAGTGAGGCTAATTTAGCATCATTTAAATAATAAAATGCATTTCAATTGATAATGATAATTACTAGAATTACTATCATTATCCTTTACAAATCAATATTCCCATAAAAAATAGGTAGTATGAATATTAGCAATTGTTTTAAAACGAATGCACTTATACAATAGTTTTACATTAGTATCGCAATCCCTACTTCCAGTTCCCATCACCACCTGTATGGTTGACCCTCACCTCTGACCTCCCTGAGGAGTGTCATGCAAAAAGGCTAAATCAATAACAGGATCAATAGTGTATACCATTACACTGGATGACACATCAATATGTGCCATAGCAACTTGATTGATCGCTATCAACAAATGTCCCCATTCATGTATGATTCTTTCTGCAAATATGAGCATGTTCATATGGAAAAGTCAGTTTTTCCATTCAGGAGTTATTTGCAACGGTGTATAACTTTTTTTGTTTTGTTAGACTGTAAACATTCATTACACACACACCACCAGAGATCACATAAGTGCACATTGCAAATTAAAGGCACAATAATAACATGTTTCCTTCTGTGTGCTGTTTGTATATGAACATAAATACTCAAGCCTCTGTGATATCTGTGTGACTGCAGGCTGCCTTTTCAACAAGACGTGCAGTATGGAAACACCACCTCCCATCTAGGAGACTGTGATGGTAGGTTGCAGCACTATGACATGGATGCTTCTGTTTGTGTACGATGGACTGAGGGCAGGCTCCGCCTAGTGGCTGAATCCCTCATTACATCTGTCTACCTGTGTCATATTTTGTGCTGACAAAAACCCTCTGAGACAAACAAGTGAGAGAATATTGATGATTTCTGTAATTTAACACATTTTAATTATCCAGTGTGTAATGTGATTTCCTCCCCAGCTAAGAAAGATTCATTCGGCCTTGATATAAGCAGCTGATTATATTATTGTCGTCACAGCTGAACTAGGTGGAAGTGGAACTCGGATTTTGGCCCCACTTCCTACAGGTCAAAACGCCCCCAGTGTGAGACAGTTTAATTAGGGAGGATGTGAGACAATACCGCTAGACTGCATGATGGGAAATGCAACATCCTCCTGGTTGCGAGGCTTTGTTCTCTCAAAGCTGAACATCTGAGAGAGGAATGGCCGAGGGTAGCCATTGAGAGAGATGGAAATAGCTGAGCATAAAACACTGATGTCACCTCTGTTGAGAGGCTCAGATACAGCAGCGCCAGAGAGGGCCTCTTTGAACCTTGCTCTGAAATTCACAAAGTCAGTGGAAAGCAAAAAAAAAAAAGTCGTTTCCAGCAGATTCTTTCTGAACTGTTCCTCCTCTTTTAGGCCACTTTCAAAGTCGCACAGTCCATTTGGCTGGATCTGAATTTCTAAAAGACGACAGAAAAAGATTACATAGCTCATTCCAAGCCCTCTCATCATTTGTTTTAAACTGATATATGGCCTTTCTAGTTTTTATCCTGCTCTTAGAAACTGATAGCAGTGGAAGTCAGCGATGCCTGACAGAGTCCGAGCGGTGAAAGCGCAGCAGAGGCCGAGCCAGACACAGGCATGTGCTGCTGTGTCTGCAGATGGGAGTGATTAGAGCTGGGTGGAAACACTGAGGTAATGGTATGCTGCGAGGAGAGACTCTCTTACCAGGCAGGACGGAAAGTGTGAGGAGGGGAGAAAAGGAGAGTCAGCCGCTGTGGTCTGAGCTGTGCTGATGACAAGTGCAGGCCTCTTCTGAACCTGGAGCCTGTGGAGCCTCAAGGCCAGACTGGAGAGACGCTCCTTTCAAAGATAATCATTGCAAAAATAAAAAACGTATATTGCCCAACACGATGATCACCAATTATGATTGTTATCATAGTTATTGATTTATTATGATACATTATATCTTGCAAGTCGAAAATCGCAAAGTAGAAGTAGCAGAATAGCCCTATATGTA
The DNA here is from genome assembly GCA_037975185.1 of Centropyge bicolor. Taxonomy (NCBI): domain Eukaryota; kingdom Metazoa; phylum Chordata; class Actinopteri; family Pomacanthidae; genus Centropyge; species Centropyge bicolor. Next base: position 3,270,833 of record JBBMOC010000023.1, on the reverse strand, counting down.
ATAATCATAATTTCAAATTGCACCCTGTGGACAGACACTGAGAGAGTAAGTCCGTTCGGCTAAATGTCATCTTTACAATTGTATCTCTTAATTTTTAGGAATTCTGCAGCAGAGTTTGCTGATTGAACCAGAGAGCTTGGTCTCCCTCAACCTGCTTGTGGCGTCCGCTGTCTCTGCCTTCACCATCGGGGCGGCGCTCTCCGGCCTCGCCGTCTGCTGGATCATGGCCCACAAGCCCGCCAACCGCCGCCACGGCAGCAACACACAGGCCTCCATCCAGCGGCGTGAGAGAGGCCTGCTGAGCAATGGCGGCGGGATGGGAGGCTCTGTGCTCAGCGTGACCCGCCAGGGAGGAGGGGACCGCCCCTGCTCTCAGGGCGGGGAAACCCTGTTTGTCATGCCCAACGGCTGGGTGAAGTCCGGAGAGCTCGACCCGGGTTTCCTGCCAACGCCGGAGCACACGCCCCAACAGAAACGCAGAGGCTTACGACTGTCTGACTCCAACTCTGGAGGGTGGGACACCAGCCAGACGTACCTCGGGGGAGGCTCCGTGGGGCTGGGTTCGCCCTGCCGCATGCCCCCCTCCGTCTACCTGACCACCAGACTCTTCCAGCAGGGGGGAGGCGGCAGACACGGCGGTGAGGGCCGGGGAAATGACACGCCACGCCAGCACTATGTCTGCCTGAGCAAGCAAGAGAAAGGAATGAAGGGGACGCCCAAAGCCCCTCTCAGGAAGTCGGCAGGAGAGTACGTGTACCCCATGACCCCCCAGGACTCGCCCGAGCGCCGAAGGGTGGTCTCAGCACCCAGCGCCCCCATGGAGTATGGCGAGCCGCTGCCTTTGCGCTGGCCAGCCCCGGAAGGATACATCCTCAGCAGCCACGGCATGGTCCCCGTCCCCCTGCCTCCACCCTCCATGCCGGCTCCCAGCGGCCAGGCTTACGTGTCCCAGCAACACACCCCTGGGCTGACCAGGGCTCTGCTGAGAGGAGCCCTGGAGCGAGGGGAGCTGGGCGAGCTGGTGGATCTGAGCCAGCTGATGAGTAAGAAGAACTGCAGTGACAGGACTCAGGCTGGCCAGTGACTCTTGAGGAAATGAAGGGGACGGGAGTTTTTCCATGTCCAGAGCTGTTTTGTTTACATAGATCTCTCTTTTCTCTTTCCTCCTCATTCTGTCCATTCCCCCTCCTCCTTCCCTTCTCTTTTCCCCCTCTACATCTTTATTTGTCATTCAGCCCCTCTGATCTCCTCTGTCAGTCTCTCAGGCAACCCCCCCTCCCCACTTCCTCCCCATGATGAGTCTCTCCTTATGACTGGCTGCTGGGTCCGCCACTCATATCCTGGCTCACACTAATTGGTCAGATGGACTGAGGTTGTTGCTGTGTCTGCATTGCAGAGTTGCCTCTCCCTCCTGCTACTCAGCGGCAGCAGGAAGAGGGAGGTGAGAGGATGGAGGGGAAAGAAATAAAGAAAGAATGGGAGGCAGAGAGGTTGTGGACATAGACAAAGATGGGCATGGCACTTAGAGGCTGCTGCCTTTGTGCAGATTAACTGAGGCTGCAGAGCCAACCGAATACTGCTGCAGGAGCGGGATGCTTTTCCCCTCTTGGATAACATTAACAAGACTGCCACCCATCTGTTCTCCGCTATATTACCTGTTGGTCTGATTGCCAACTAGGTGCTTGAAGTGAAATAGCAAATTGTGAACACCCTAAAAGTATCTGAAGCTGTAGGTGACTCATCAGACAAGTCGTTCTGACTGTAAACACAAATCTACTGGATGACGAGGAAACTCAAAATCCTTCTCTCTGTTTCTTTTTCTCTCTCTTCCTCTTTGCTGCACACGCGGAGTTGACGCATACATGTTTTTGTACAGGTGACGGAGGGTATTTAGTATTCTGTGTGTACAAGAAGCACGACGTGTGTGCCAAATGCTTCTAACCTGTCTCATAGGGATATGGGACCATAACTCACGTCTTTGGAGAGCAGAGTGCAGGATTGAAATGTCAGCACTATTTCTGCCAACTGCATGCTCTCTGTAATGACGGCATCGCGGCCGTCCATCGCTCTATTCGTTTGCCTCCTTACACTCCATGTACTCTTTAATGACCAATAATTCCATGTGGACGTCTTGGGAGATTGCACCAGAGCACTGGACTGACATTGCGGGACAGAAGGAAAGAGAGGAAGAAAGAGAGCTGTTTGAGAGAATTTAAAGTAAATGCACTGCAATATACGAACACCTTGTCCTTTACCGTCACCTTAGGGTTTTTACACACACACACACACATTCATTAATGCTGCATTATAGAACACAGTCTGGTTTTATTGGGCAAAATTTCCCCTTAAGCCCACAGTGGGTCAAGGTCCCACAGACGTGATAGAGAACAAAGTGACAGCTACAGCGGTGATGATTGAAACCCCTGGTTTAACTCAAAGCCAACAGGGCTAATGGAAATGTTCCCAGCAGGCAAATGGGACTATATATTCAGCCCATCAAAGTGTCCAGTGCCATGAAATGGTCGGCATTTAGATCAACACAACATGGTTTCAGTGCGTTAGTGAGGAGGTGGAAGTCATAAAAGAGAGACGAGATAAAGAAGACAGAAGAAGCAAAAAGCAAGCAAGACTTGATAATATGAGGTGCACCAACAACGACTGTGGAATACAGTGAGAAGGACTTTTGGTTATAACTGACCAGATGACTTGATTTTCACTCTCACTCCCAGTCAGTAGACGACAAATGAATGCTGGTTTGCGCTGACCTTGTAGTGAGCAGCAATATATGGTTTATCTGTACATAGTAAACTTTAATTTAGATAAAAATGATAATGTAAGACAAACAGTAACTCCAAAAAAAAATATCATCAGGCACTAGCTTGCAAACAGAAATACACATTTATCACATCATTATAACTATTAATGTATAAAAATCTCTTTACATATAAGTTTCACATCAAACTGCTCCAAGACTGAAATCACCAAGACGCTAATTATTACCAGTGTCTTTGTTTGTTTTTCTTCACATCTGTGTGCCAAAACCAATTATGAATGATTTACCGATGCCTGATTATTGAAGCAAAAAAAAAGGAGAGAGAAGCTTGTTTTAAAGTGCCATGAAGACCATTTCAGTCAGCAGTGCGCCTCACGTGCTGCCGTGTCGGAGAACTCACTTACTGCAGTATACTTGTGATCTGTATGCCTTTGACCTTACATGCTGAATGTTTTATTTTTTTATTTAGTGTTTCGGCTTGTACTGTTGAAATCATTTTTTTTCCCAGCTCCCAGCAGCGTTCGAGGGTGTGTTTATAAACTACTTTGACACATCATGTCATACTTGTATACTGTAAATATGTAAGAATGAACACAGACACTTTGTCATGCCCTTTATGATTATACTGTAACGTATTCACTGATACTATGACATGAGCCGTGTTTATTTGAGCTGATATGTAATAATAATGATTTACAGGTAGTTCATAAGCAAACCTTCAAGAGGACTGAAATGCTGTGAGGGGACACTGTGTATCTCATCGTCTGTCCTGATTCTGGACTTCTGGTCTTGTCTTGTAGACTAGTGATTGTCTGTCCGTCATTGCCAACCAACTGCCATACTGGAGGATCTTGAAAATACTTGTCAGCATCCTGAGTGAATGAATGTACTCATTCTTTTTTTTTTTAATTCATTATACTGTGCAGTAATAAGGAAAAGCACAAAAACTTTTCTTTCTTTTTTTGCATTTTAATAAGGAGCTGTTCTGTATCATTTGTACATAGTGTAAATAATCATCCTGAAGGTATAGTGTATCAGTTTGGTTTTTTGGGGGGTGGGACTATTCATGCTCTTCTGAGACAGGACTGTGTTTGAAGTGTGAGATTTTTTTTTTTCTTTTTCTCGGTGACAATGCTGTGAATAAGATGTATGTACAGTATTTACGTGACTTTGGCTGACTGCTGAGTTCAGCTGTTTCCTGTTATTAGAGTAGAGTCGCAGGCCTGATCTCAGCCAAAAGTGAGCCTTCTCATTTGACTGATGCCTGCTGAGTTTTTGCAGTTGCTAAGACACTGCTGTTATACTATCCATCAATCTTTGGAGTACTGCTATTAAATGGCATTATATAATTGACTGCTAATGTTGTCGCGTGTGGTTCTGAATGCACTCTTCGAAATGAATGCAGATCATTACACAGGTGCCCACGCATATACACACAAACACACAGATTTACAAATGCGACTCTTTCACATCACGGCAATCTGTGCAATGTGTTTATCATTGCTGCAGCTTGTTTTCCGTAAATGAGACATATTTGTCATCAGATTGGCAGTTTTAAACTACACAACTGCACAAGAGCAGGGAGACAGTGGAAAATCCTCAAGCACTGACTTTCCTCACCACAAGAGGGAGCTGGATACTGGCTTTCATTCATCTCCAGCCTGTGTGAGAGAGTGAGAGGCTTGAACTCCCATGGGTGCCAGTGCATTGACTGGAAATCATTGGTCTGCGCTGCTCAGCTCGATACAGACTGTGGTTTTGTTGAGAGGTCTGGTGCCGAAATGAGAATAGACCTTGTTCTCCTGCTTTGATTCAATGCTTTGAACATCACACAGAGAGCAATAAGGTCAACAAAAGGTTGAGCGTGATAACAGTTTTGTATCACAAAACATGAACACACACATACCCATGAACATCCCTAAAGCAGATGAAGAGTTCATAAGGTAACTTGATGATTTAGGTCAAATGTAACTGCCTTTAAACACTGATAGAATAACACAGTACTGTAGAAATAAATACCTTTATTTACAAATGAACTATGCAATCAACCAACTGGGAACAGATGAGTCACATTAAACCAGCTGAAAAGTTCATTTTTACACTAACTCAATAGCTAATATTCCATAAGAAAAAAATAATACAATACAAAAAAATAGTACAAAAATGTAAACATAAATTTAAAATAATATTCATTGCAACCAGTCAGACAGCTATTTATAATATACTGCAAATTACACTCCATAATTTTTGTAAAGCACTTCCACAAAGTTGAGGGACTCACAAGAGAAAGAACAAAATGCAAATATTTTAAAGCAGCAGAGGTTGAGATAATCTGGCTTTTGGTCCCTGAAACAAATCAAGCTCTATCCTACAATTCCCATAATGCAATAGCATCTTTCATTTGATACTTCCCTACCCACTTCTTTCAAACACCACATCTCCGGTTTGTAATGCAGTTTTATGTGAACGCATTTTAAGACTGAAACACAAGCCAGGATTATCCTGATGACATCTTCAAGACATTATTCACTCTTCATGACCAGTAGACTGAGCTTGATGTGTCAGAATTGTGCTTATATGGCCAGAGGGATTCATTGTATTTCCACTGACTTGTGAAAAAAAAAGCATCAATAAAAAACAGTAGCTGATGGAATCAAAACAGCAGTTTGTGGAAGCGATCCAATCAGAAACAGTTACATATAAATCTGCAGGTGAGCATTTTAACGTCTGGTTTGAAGGTGGAGTGACATGATTATAGTATTTGACAAGCAAGCTAACATGGAATGGTGTGTAACAGAGGATGAACACAATCATGTTTGCTGCTACTATGCCGATGGTGCGTTTCCGTTCCTCTGACTTGTCGTCCACTTTTAAGAGAATACAAATGATCTGACTGGAACAGAACACAATGATCAACAATGGAATGACGTAGCCTAGAAATACCAGAATGCACATATGATGTGTTTGAAGAAGGCAACCTTTACATCTTTCAAAACAGGACCACAGATATTTAGGCTGGTTCTCCTTTAGGTAAAAAAGATTTATTGTCACCAGAAGTCCCCACATGGTCAAACACACAGCAAAAGCCACAACTTTCTTCTTCCTCCATGATCTGGCTTGCAGTGGGAACCTTATAATCAGGTAGCGGTGGACACTGATGGCCACCGTGGTCATGATGCTGACATACATGTTGAGGAATTGTGTGTTCATAAGGTAAGTACACGAGTGAGTTTTGGGCAAGCAGAAGTAGGCATCATAGATCCTGAGGGCAAGGAAGGGGAGGAGGGCAAAATCAGCTACAACCAGGTTGCACATGTAGATGTGAGTGTCTGTCCACGAGTGCCGTTTGGCGATGAAGGCGCATAGAGCAGCAGCATTGACAAGGAAACCCAGGAGAAACACTGGACAGTAAGCAACACCCAGAAGGATTTCCATTGTGCAATTAGCATTAGTGACGGAGGTGAGGTTGTCACACATGCTTATCTGGAAGAAGTGACAAAGTGTCAGAGTAACAAATAATTAGTACGTTAGTTTAGGCAAAGGAGTAAATACTGGAGTGTAACTCCAAGCAGCTGAGCTGAAAAATCACACACAAGCTTATTGTTAATGGTTATTCAATAGAGCATGGAGGATCTTCATTAAATGACATGTTCAAATTTTTTTAAATCTGTCTTAAACCAATTATTACAAAAGAGTTCTTCATCAATTTAACAGTTCAATCCTGTTCAGTCCTATATATATCCTATGAACGTGTCTAAATCGACGCTAAAGAACCAAAAAATCGTTCCTTGTCAAAACCCGGCACCTAGTTTAGCTACAAAGCTCACTCAGAGCATTGGGTGTATTAAAGTGTGATAATGTGCTTAATGTAGCCTCAAGCTGCTAGCCACTAGAGGTCTGGTGAGCTCACTTCTTTCTAACTCAACAACCCCAGTTTTTTGTTGTTTTTTTTTACGTTTTTTCCTTGTGTGACTAATAATGGAATATCTTATCTTTAAAGTCCTGCATTCAAAATCTTACTTTCAGTAAAAGTTGTATTAGTTAGCAAAAAGTGAATGTATTTCAAAATTAAAAAGTAACTTAAAGTATCAAAAGTAAAACTATTCATTGTCCCTGTCTGTGTTTTACTATTCTAACTGATGTTTTTGGATTAATGTTACTGTTGCATTCATGTGTATGTTGCACTTTACTACTGTGCGCGTTTACTGTCCTGCTACTTTTAATTACTGTATATCTGTGGCTACATGCAACACTATTAAAATGTCATCGTATCAGAACTTATGCTACTAAAAAAGAGCTTGCTGACTCATAACTTCCAAACATACAACTCTAGCATCTCAATCTTTCTTTAATTGAAACAACAGTAAAAACCAGAAGCGGTAACTATGAAACGTGTCCCTTTCTTGATAGCATAATAATGTCTACACGGTTAAAGTAAAACTTACCAAATGAGCAGTTCTCCTGTGCGCAAATTTTACAGAACCAATCTTAATGGCAGCTGCACCAGAATGTCAACTAGAGAGCGATATGGTGTGACTTTTGTCACTTGTGCATCATTTCCTCTCTTCTTGGTAAATGTGTCAGTCTCTGTGGTTGCAAGTGGAGGAATTAGTATTAAGCCCAAAGAGGCCCAGGCAGGTGCAGCACACCGCAGACTCAGTTCACCACGCATTGTCACGTCAACTTTTGTCTGTTTCACATTAACGTGTAGGAAATATAGCATAGACGTACGGAAGTTCACTATGTGAAACTGGAACAAAAAAACCACTGAGAAGATGCTTTGTACTTGTTGCGGTTTGACTGAATTAAGCATATGTACAATGATCTCCTCACACTGTGTAGTTTCCGTTTTTTGAATCAAAAATCTGACGACCAAGTGATAATTTCCTGCGACCATGTTGCAGAGGAAAAAACAAGGTTAGACTGTCATCATGGAGGTGAGGATGGGAGGTCAAGAGCAGCACTGACAAAGCCAGACTGGGGGAGGAAATTGCAAAATAAATCTTGTCCTTGTGCAATAGGCGCATTTTAGAACGCAACCTCTCCGCTCTTCAACAACTAGATTGTAAAGAGAAATGGGTCAATGCTTTGCTTTGTTGGCTGAAAAGAGGAAAACAAGAAATTTCAGCCAAAACCAACATGACTTGAAAGTAATGGGAGGCTTTGCTTGGAAAACGTATGTCAGTGTGTCAGCCCCATTTGGGAAAAATATTTGTCTCGCACATTATTTTCCATTGTCTTACATCAATTGACAAGCAAAACTAGCCTGTAATTTCTCCTCAGCTCGTCAACAACTGACAGTCTCAGTAAAACAGCCGCATGCCTCTGGCTTTGTTTATGAAAGAACCTTTGTAAATAGGTCTCTGGATTCAATAAGGCACAGACAATTGGAACAGATGGAGAAATCATCAAGACATCTGCAGGCCTTTCTCTACCTTCATGCAGCTCTGGCCAACCTGTTATTTAGTTATTTTGTCAACACGTCCTCATCTTTCTGTCCAATCGGACAGACGGGGGCAGAAGCTTGGACACAGGCCGCTCTGGCAGCCGCACACACGAGCAAGACGAGGCGCAACAATGGCCTGGTAAATGGGCATTTAATTCGAAATTGAGCCACACAGTTGTTCACAGAAACGCGGCATGTGTTGTGTGACTGACAAGGCTTTGTCCATCTGCGTGCATTGCTCTTGTTATGTTTTGCTTTGTTATTCCTTACAGTAACTATGTTGCTATGCGCTTGTTTGTCTTCTGGGGTCTGATTCACTTGTTTGTGGCCGAGGGTGTGTTTTCAACACAGTGACTAAGCAGCAAAGTGTCTTGTGACACAAATCCTGGACATTGATTGAACCAGTGTCAGATCTAGTCCATCGTATTTAGTATTTCATATTTAGTTTGTATCATATAAGGTTGATGAATTTCCGTGGGCAGCATTTCAATAAATCAAGAGAAACAGAGTTGAAATTGGATGTTGCAACATTTTAAAAACTGCTTGTCCACAATAATCACGAACGCTGACCAGATTTGAACAGGATCACATGGATGAATCATTGTCTGTATCATAGTCTTTGATACAGCACAGATCCAACACTGTGCTCATATTTGAGTACTCGAGTGCAGATAATGATGGGTAAAGGAGTACCTGTTTTTATGACACGGGCCTTCAACTTTGGCAGATGAGGTCATGGTTGCGAAAAAGAAAGCTGAGACGAGAAAATGAAAAGGACATTTAAAAATGATTACCGAATCTGTCTCCAGGCAATAGTGTGCACAATGGCTGTGGCTGTATCATGGTCTGAGATGTTTGGAACAGAAGGTCAGCCTTGTTTGAGAGGGATAAGAGAGGAAAACGGAGGACTGCTTTGTTGAGGGAGGACACAGATTCATATTAGAGGTTTAGAGTTCATCCTTTCTTCATATGGTCCTTTAAAAGCAGGAATGAAAGTGTACGGGCAAAGTCTCAAGTGTTACACAGCCGGTCAGGATTGATAATCAAGAGGTTATTCAGGTGAGCCCCAGTATTCACTTTGTCACTGAAGACGAGGACCTCAGCAACAGGACGGAAAGCTGAAAGCTCATTCAACAAGGGAAAGAAAGGATTGACGGAAAGAATCCAACTCAGTGAACGAGCCTTTTAAAAAAAAAAGAGAGGGGAGGGGAGAATGGAAATCTGAAAATGAGATCTGGAAAAAGTTTTGGACAGCCTAAACGGAACAGTTGAGAATACATGACACAAAAACAGATGACAGAGCAGAAAGGTTTGGGAGTATGAAGTTGCCCTTTAACTTGTTGTTTCATGAAGTTAAAGCTATTTTTACTTGGTACAGTTTGGTTTCGGGAAAGCTTTGGCGTGCCCTTTAACCAAAACTTGCTCCATTAGACTGCGGCTTCCGAACTGAAATGTGGACTGTTGGAAGCCAGAGGGGAAAGCAATCATCCTGTTAGAGAGAAGACTGAAGGTTAGGTGCAGCTGTGTAAATGAGCATTAGTGTGAAAGAGACCTGGCTTCATAAAGAGATATACCTGTAATTAATGCAGTATGTTTACCTGCTAATCCTAGCAACACATCCCACAATACACGGCCTTGAACATTTCTTCAACAAGAAGACCCTGCCACACAGGAAATTTTGGATTGCATCCTGTTTATTAGGAATTACAGCGTGTATTTTTGCAGTTATTGCATTTCTTAGCGATGTTCTGATTTTATTAAAAGCTGCTTTATGCTTCAAAGATGTTATTCTCTGAAAATAAAGGCAGAAATCTAATATTGCACAGGATATGAAGGGGTTTCATATTTCAGATGCGGCCTGTTGTTATCATTAATTTGTTTTAAATCCCTTTAGGCTTATCCTGTTTTCGCAGAGATATTTCCCAGATCTACCCTGATCTGGTATATCATTGTGGATATATTTGTCTGCCAGTCTCGGCCCATCTCATTTTTCTTTGACTCTCGTCTGCTCCCCACCCCTCCCGCCTGTTTCTCCTCGCACCGCTTGGCTATCTCTCTTTCCTGCCTCCCTGTGTTCATTCCTGTCTGTCTGGTACTGTTTGAAAGTGCCCTTTACACGTCAGTAGTGAAGCAGTGTGGTGGGTGGGTGAGGAAGAGTGGGGGGGTTTCCATCGCTCTAACTAGGTCAGTGAAGACACACCCCACTCTCCCCTCGCTGTGCCCCGGCTCTCCCCCCTCCTGTCTCCTTTCTCTCCCTTTTCCTCTGCTCCCTGCTGTGACGCAATGCAGACTTTCTGCACAGTCCTCCTGTTTCTCTCATATCACCCCCTGAATCTGAAAAAGACCCAACAGCACCGTCTTCCACTCCATTGATGTCAGCAATACCTCCTCCAAATCCATCATCCAGCAAACACATATCAGCTGAACAAAGACAGCTTGCACTTTTATAGGTGCCAGTCAAGTTAGATGAATCAGCAGCACCATATGGATCCGTTCATCAGCCAGAGTTTCAATGATGTGGTCCAACTTTTTTTGTTGTGATGACGGATTGCATAACGCTGCAAGCTTGCATAATGCGCATAGGGCTTGTCAATCTGTGATCGGACATTTGTGACACATAGAAGGGCAGCGGAGTATCAGAAAGTGTGTCACTGTTACTGTGCGTTTTCTCTGGGAACGCACTATGAAATTCCAATGTGTGTCTGTCGGAGAGATACGACACAATCACTGCATTCATCTGCTGTTTTTGAACACCATGAAATACTTAACTCGGAGCTGATCATGTGTTTGTGCCGTCTGCTGACAATATGGGCTAAAAATCATGAAATATGCATGCTAAAGAGCAAACTCCAAGTATTACATAAGCCCAGCATGTTGCACCACAATCCAAACAGTAGATGTCTCTGTTTCTGCTGGCCGTGCTGGGATGAGTCATCAGGGCGGTTATATATGAACTGAATGACAAAATCTCACCCAGGCCTGATTGTCAAATGCAGAGTGTAACGATGATCTGAGGTGAGATACGTAGACGCGCTGTGGAAAGATGGTCAGAACACAAGAGGCCAAATATCTGGGCATACAAACCTGGTCAGAAACCAGACTAGAGCTGCACAGTAAAAGGCAGATGTAGAGTGGGAAGGCAAGTTATCTGATGTTTAATATAGGAATATTTTACAAAAAGGATTAATCAGTTCTTCCATCTTATCTCATTAGATCATTTGAGGCAGTTGGTTTAAAAGCTCTTACATAAAAAGGAAAGGGAATAGATGATCTGAGTGAACATAGGAGGGTGGGGGGAAAAAGCATTGTAATAAGGAATGCATGGGTGTCCAGAAGTGCCCTGCGGATGGCAGATGTAGCTCATCAAGCCAGAGATGGAGGAAGCAAGACGTCGCGAGGCGGAAGCGAGAATGGGCAGAGTTGAGCAAAATGTGCAGGATGCTGGAATAACTTTTTCCACTTCGCTGTGCTCGCTGGCCTTAATCACTGCAGATAGGAATATTACAATGCTGTCAGTGTCCATGTGTGATTGCATGTGCATGTGTGTGTGTGTGTGTGCAGTCACACTCAGTTGGGTGTAACTGGGTCAGGTTCACATGGCAAAGCACGTCGATTCACACTGGAGATAAACACAGCCCAGTTGCCTTGGCAGCCTCCTGTTACTCTTACCACGTCTGTACATGGCACATATTTGTATTTGCGTCACATTTCTGTGTTCATGTTGACACAGACAAAAGCTGCACAGTTTTTTTCCACACCCGCACAAACATGTACACTAAAGCCTTTTGCTATCATGTGTGATTATGACCAGGTTCGTACTTTAATCAGTCACGACTGCCTTTTGTTTTGATAATGTATTAGCCGAATTAGACATTAAGTGGAGTGAATGTGTCAACACCACAGAGGCTCTCCCTCTATTCAAGCATCTGTGGGTGTGGATGTTGAACCTGCTTTGACAGGAACAAAGGGAGAGAGATGTGGAAGGGAGAGGGTGTGTGGCAGAGCAAGAGATTTGCCGCTGATTGTGTTTGTCAAGACAAGTCTGGACATACTGTAGAGATTTAAACACAGGTGTAACTCTGAGGGCGTGTGTGTGCGTGTGTGTGTGTGTGTGTGTGTGTGTGTGTGTGTGTNCACTTGTCTCGTGTTTTATCTCTGAAATACCTGTTTCTGTATGAGACACATTCAGGTTTGATTTCAGTGCAGCTTGTGCTCAACCTACTAAACCAATGTTGATGACGTTTGATTTTCAGTAGCTCATTTTTGCCATGTATTTGAGTGTCAGGCAGGCCAAGGTCACTACAAGAACATTTGTCCGTGCTCTTCCTGTAATGCATGTGAGCGCTCAGTGAGATGAATCTGTAACTAATGACCTGCAATTGAACTCCTATTATTTATTCAGCAGCCTTTATCAGACTCCAGAGTTGTAAAATGTATGAAAAATGAAACCGATAAGGAGAAACCGGGAGCGGAAAAAAGAAACAGATGTGCTTGAGTGTGGAGTGGTAACAGGAGCTGGGAAGATAAAGAGAACGGCGATGAAAAATAGAGGAGACGGCGATAGAAAGGAGGATGCAAAGTGGAGTCGAAAGGAGGAGGATGAGTGGATTGTGACAGGAGGGAACGGTGTTTGTACTCTATCTGACACACTGACCCAGTGACGCAGCAAAGCTCACAGCTCACAGATTACAGAGCCGTGGCTGTAGGGAGGGGAGGGGTGGGGAGGGAGGGATTAATGGTGCCTCTAGAGAGAAGAAAACAGGGAGATTAACTGAATGAGGGAAGAGGGAGCAAGGGATTACAGCTCTGTGGATGGCAGGAGCCAGAAATAATCCCAGCAAACTGACTGGCACAGTCCAGTACATGTGTGTGTGTGTGTGCGCCTTTTTGTGGGTGTGACGCACAAATTGGTGCAAATGAGAAAATAAAGAGCACAAGGTGGTGAATGTTATCTACACTCGATGTGGCTCAAACGACCCCTGTCCACACATAAATGCATGCAAAAGATTTACAATATGGCATGTGTGAGAAGATGGGCTGGAATGTAAGGAGCTGATGCTGCTAAGGCAGAGAGATTGGCCATGGGGGCCCCACTGAAACCATGTGCAGCCAATCAGTTACAGTTGGTCCCTCATCCCTACAAAGACTCTTTGATGTGAGCGAGGCCTTTAAATTCAACCCTCGGGAGTCACAAGGCTTTGATCTGAATCAGGAGAAACCTTCTGCTATTCCGAACAACGAGACCTTCTGCACAACAACAGCCTGACATTCAAAGCGTTGGCAATGATGTCTACATGTGTCTGTGCAGTGTAATTCAGTGCTTCTCAGCTTGTTTTTTAGACGTATGCCCACAGCCCACCCGATGAACTCAAGCACCCCTTCATTAACTCCATTATTTATGTTCCAAATGAGCTCCGTTGAATTCAAATTGGAGACAAATTGGATTTTTAAAAAGTGGATAAACAACCCTGATTCAAAAAAGTTAAACATAAATAAAAACAGAACATTAGCAAATGTTCTGTTTTTATTTACCCTGACCCATATTCAAACAGTACAAAGCCAATATATTTAATGTTTGGCCTCATCAGTTTCATTGATTTTTATAAATATCTGCTTATTCTGAATTCGATGGCAGCAACATGTTTCAAACAAGTTGCGACAGGAGCAACAAAAGACTGTGAAAGTTGTGGACTGATCCAAAAACACCTGTTTGGATCATTCCACAGGTCAACAGCTTCATTGGTAACAGGTGATAGTATCATGATTGGGTATGAAAGGTTCATCCTGGAAAGACTCACAAGCGAGGATGGGGCAAAGTTCAACAGTTTGTCAAACACGGGATTGTATAAAGGAGATTACTACATGGGCTCGGGAACACTTTGTGAAACCGCGGTCAGTAAACACAGTTTGTTTGCAAATGATCACATTCTGTTTTTATTTATGTTTCACAAAGTAACTCAACTTTTTTGGAATCAGGGTTGTGATAGTGAATGTGTAATATTTTCATTCAACTGTAAATAATTAGCTTGGTCAACTTTGCTTTGTGGCAGAATCTGGATTTGGATTTTTTTCAACTCATTAACTCAAATTTCTCACATTAGTGGATCTACTCTAAAATCTCTCCACTGGCGAGAGCTGAAGTACATCTGGCTGGGAATCACTGGTTTATCTGGTCACTTTAAGAGCAGCATCACTCTTCTCATACAGTGGCTGTACCTCCCATCACATATCTTCTTATGCACAGTAATGGAAGAGATTTTCTCCCACTCTTTTACAGTGCATTTTATCTCAGAGAGCCTAAAATAGCTCTGGCAGGTGTGAACTGTAAATACATCATAATGCTTCTCTGCTGAGGGATCATCTCTGTCCATTACTGGCTCCACAGGCCTGTCAGCTTAAATGGCCTTGCTGCTTCGGCCTTGAAAAGACTCAGAGTGGACGTGGTCTATTTCACCTCTGTGTGCTTGTTGTCACACAGTATATGGTGTAAATATCCGTCCAGTTATGTATCATTTCTGCCGCCTTCCTCCATCTGCTCCCTCATCCTGTTGTGCTGGCAACTTCCCAAAATCCTCCAGCTTCTCCCGGTTCGAAGCTCCTCTTCTTCCTTGCCTCTTCCTTCACCTCTTACTTTATCATCAGGCAACAAAATGTCTGCCATGTACGAGCCAATGCCGAAGCCCTCCTCCTCCTCCTCCTCCCACTCCCTCTCTCTCCTTCCTCTGCTGTCTAACCGAGCTGCACGGCGGTTACATAAGAGCTAAGGTCAAAGTGTCACCGCTGTTGTCAAGGGAGACATAGAACAGAGGGGCTTTAGAGGAGATTGTGCATGGGGCGAGAGGGAGGGGAAAAACAGCGCCGGCACAAACGGCTGAGAGCGAAGACTGTGCACGAAAAGGCAGGAAAAATGAGGATTCAAACATGTGTGCACGGATAAAAACATTAAGCTTTTAGAAGGTATTTTATCCAGGGCTGCCACAAAGGAGATGTGGAAGTGTATAAATAAAAAAAAAAAGATAGGCGATTACGTATGAAAAACAAGGAAGAGGGAGAGGAAAAAACAAAGAGTGTGAATGTCTTTCTGTGTGGGTGAATGTGTGTGTGTGTGTGTGTGTGTGCGTGCGTGCGTGCGTGAGGAACAAAAAAAGAATCTGTGACTGTAGGTGCTCTGTGCTCGACTGCTCCACTAACCTAGTTTGAGTAATCTCTGCCTTCATGCTGTTTCATAACACTGCTGCCAGAACATTGCATCATAAGGCCGCCCGCTACAGCAACCCCCCCCACCCCAGCACCCACCCACCTCTTCATCACAGCCGCACACGCCGTCCCGAGCACACATTTACATGAGAGTCTCAATCTGACAGTCCAAACTGTCCAGAGAGAGAAATGATTCACGGGAGCAGGAAAATAACACATTTGCTGCAAAGATGCTCCAACACTCATATCATAGGAGCAACTGAAGCACAAGCAACATTACAGCAGGATTCATGTGATATGCTCCTGCAAATCCAGAGCAGAAATATGAACTTGAAACAGGAACCAGACAGCTGTGAATCAAACTTTGCAAGGTCACCGGGTGTAAACTCTGGAGTTGCTCCACAGAGAGCAATTTGAATGGCGGTGAGCAATCATTGGGAAAGCAGCCAGGGATGTTTCTCATGATACTCGACCAAGAAGGGTAGCGAGGAGCAAAGCTCATTTGCGAACAACAGCTCAAATGAATATTTTAAAGGTCCACAAAATGAGTCTCTGCAGCAAGTCTAGATTGTATTTCTACAACCATGGGTTCACTTTTCTTGTTTCTTTTGTTCATTTTTCTAAATATCACAAACACTTTTAAAGCTTTGTGCAGTCAGAAAGTCATAGTCTTTGGTGTCTTTGTTCAGAAATGCTGCTGTTGATCATTTTTGTTTTGTTCTATAAAATGGTCTTTAATTTTTTTGGAGGGGTTGGTTTCTTTGTTTTTTTGTCTTATAGAATCATTACTATCTAAATTCCTGTCATTCAAGACAACAAAAAACAGCATTTGAGAAAAAAGATGGGTTGATTAACCAATTATCAGCTCAACAAGACACTTTAAAGACTTTCATTCAAAGATTTGTGGAGGCCAAATGTTTACATAAAGTCACCTAGGTCAAAACTATAAATGGAAATAGTAAACAGGACATTAAATCTCTAGTGTCTGCTCTCTGTGTTCAGCTATGAATCTCATTGACACACATTTATAGGCTACATGCTGCATGCTGCTAAATTATATGAAGTCAGGGAAGAAGTGGGGGAACAAACCACATTAAAGTTTGCTTTAAAGCGGAACTGCGGGTTTAATCACCTTCCTATCACCTCCTGGCAGCGATCACCTTTCATTTCTCCCAGCTCTAGTCAATCATTCGCCCAGCCACCTTAAGCTCGCTCCCGAGCGCGCGCCCCCGCGACTGCTGCGAGAGGAGCTGTCGGCAGTGAGATCATGTGAGAGTCCACGCTTGGAGAAAGTAGGTTAGCAGGGTAGACTGAGAGGAAGGCAAGCAGGCGGAGAGTCAGAGAGCAGAGGGGGGGTCCTGAACACCTCCACTCCACCGTGGGACTCTTCTGTCACACGCCAAACTTGTGCCAAACCGATTCTTCCAAACTGATACGATGCGATCCAAAGCGACTTTTTCCACGCTTTTATTCCGCTCGGACCTGATCGAGCGATAGAGGAGAAGAGTTTGCGTCTAGTTTTTTTCCCTCCTTGTTTTGTTGCTCGTGTTTGAACCAGGAGCTGCTGCAGACCCGGACCGACTTCTCATCTCCAGAGCCAGCGCGCCCTGGTTCCTGCGCCTCCGTCTAAGTCCAGCAACATTAACCACATGTAGTTTTTTTCATTATCCGGCCCAGAAAAAGAAAACAACATGAGAGGTAAGTTTATTCTTGTGGATGTGAATGTGAACTTGGATCACACATTTTTTTTGTTGTTGGAGCGGCCACATGTGTGCGCACGGGGGGAACCTGCGTGCGTCCTCCCGGAGCGCATTAATCCCTCCTGACTGGATTATCTCTGCATGCTGCACACTGGAGTTCAACATGCAGGGATAGAGAATAAATCAATTTACTCCATTTAAAAAAAAATCATCTTTCAGGACTGTTTGTGGTGAAATCAGTCCCAAGATTTGATGCCTAATTCCGCTTCTATGATTCGAGGCTGTGCCAAATGTCTTTTTCCTTTTTTTGGAGGAAATGTGAGTCATATCTCACTTGGGAGTCCTGTAAATTTTGTCTGGGGATCCATGTTAAGAGTTATGCAATGAGGAGAGGGAGGGGCATGAGAGGAGGTTGTTGTTAACCAAAACTAGTATTATGTAATCGAGATTATCAGGTTTCGGATCAGGTGAATTTAAAATTAAAATAAGATGAGTGATCATTTTTGCGCACATTTGCTTAAAAAAGTAGCAAGTGGGTTAAGTTTTTTTGCAAAAAAAAAATGTTGGCGTTTGATCATGTGACGTTGGGATCTTTTCTACTTCTTGAAAAAAATTAAATCTATCCCTGATGATTTTTTGCAAACTTTGACTTTTTGTGCTTTGTCAAAGTGAGGGTGAACAGCTGCGGTTGTGGTGTTGTTGTGATGTGAAGGCAGTGCCAGCATGGCCGACAGTGTGAGCGTATAGAGGGAGAGGGACCCGGCTGTTCCACTGACCTAGTTATGTCACCCAACATTATACAGCATTGGCAGCGGAGGGAGGGGGAGCGGCTGTGGGAAGCGCCGCGCCGCCGGTCGTGCAGCGCCATGTGCGGCTGCAGGGTCGGCCTCCGGTGTGTTGCTCCATGACAGGATGAACTTGAACTTGGGTAACAGATGATTATTATTAACAAGGAAGGTTGTTTTTATACAATATCAGCATCTTTTTTTAATCCAAATATTAGAATCAAATAGGCCTATAATTTAATTATATGGGTAATAATATATGTTTATTAGCAGCATGTTAAGTTGAAATATATTTTTTGCAAACTGGAAAGACATTTGTTTGTGCACATCCACAACATGTTGTAACCTCTCAATATATTATTCAAAACTCATCTTCATGTAGATCATAATTTAAACCATCCCTCTCTTAATCTCGACTCCTATTTAGTTCTGTTCCTCTGTGATTTCGTCTCTCAGCTCTGCCAACTTTACAGTCTTTTGATGTGCAGGACAGGAGATAAGCTGCAAGGAGGTTTGTTTTTTTGCAGCAGGGGAGGAAAGAGATGAATTTTTTTGCTCTGAAAAAGGGGGAGGGAGGGAGGAAGGAGCCGAGGGGGCCTCTGGTGGAGGGAGGTTCCATTTCTGGCAGGATATCCAAATGTAAACAAACCATGGCCCATTCTTAGCTCGCTGCACTGAAAAATGTAGGTTAGTCGCTCAGCTCCGTCGCTTCCTCGCCAGAAAAGCATGTCAGCAGTTTTATCCCACTTTGAAAACATATTTGCGAACACAATCGTTTTGCTCCACATTGTTGAGTCATTCCAGCGGCTTTGACACGCTGACAGACTTTTAGAGGTCAGGTTGTGATGTCTGGACCTCTCACACATCTTCTGCTTTACTGTACTGGATAGCAGCGTGCACTTCTGCAGCATGTAGTAGTATTTATTAGACTCATAAGAAGCATGTCACACACTGACACCCAGTAAAAGAGGCCTATGGAATTCTTAGCTCTGTCCTAATCCCCCCTCTGTGGGCCTCAGCTTGGCCTCCAACTGGAATTTGCATCTTTTAAAATAGAGCCTCTTGATTTGAATGCACCGGCAGCCAGACAGCCAGATTGTGTATATATATTTTGAATTGAGTCTCATCTGTTTTGTTTTTCAAGTATTATCCACAGAGAGTGAAATACTAATATTTAGTAAGAGCTGCATGTTGGAGAATGAGGCTGCCCGCTACATGGTGTCAAGGTGTAATCAGTGAGACAGTTGATTGATGGATTCAAGCAGATGGTGTGAAAACAAACAGGGTTTTGTTTTCATATATGAGAATATGTATCTGCTCCCCCCCTCGGGTTTATCTCTGCAGGCCTTGAGGCTTTGCATGCTCCTCATCTTACAGAAGCAGAACAATGTGGAATACACTCCTGTAGTCTAATGTGATTTCAAAAGAGGAAGAGGCCGCAAAGATGGCCACAGTAGATTGTTGTGATACAGCACTGTAAGTCTACACCCAACTGTGTGAGGCATGACACAACAAGTGCTTCAGCTTCTTACTAATATGTATGGAGCTTGAACACAAGGCCCCCCCACCTCCTTTTGTTTGTGTCTTCTCATTCTGTCAGTCATTCTTAGGAAGAGGTCATGGAAAGAATCACCAGCTTCCATTGAGCTTCAATCTGTTGCTCAAGGGCATTGGGCAGTTTGCATATTATTTTGACTTGCATGCGAAGAAATGATAAACAAGTTGTGCTTGTTAGCCTATAGAGACAGGCGATGAAGAAAAAAAGTGCAGAGTGCAGAAACAACAGATGCAGGTGCTATATAATTTGTTGAGTTGTGTTCTTATGTTATCCCAAGTGTCTCTAACAGTGTTCAAACCCAGACAAAAATCTGTCATCTTTTCAAGGTAACTGTTTGTTTTATTTGGTTGCCCGTCAGTGGCAACACAGGAAAGACCAGATGATACATCAATGTGTGGGAAAGGAAGTCAGCAAGCCTGACTAAACGAACACGAATAAGACTTTAATACACGAACTCATCCATAAACATTTCTGCCTAAGTCACGTAAGATGGAGTTTCATTGGCAATAGTGGTTGTTTAACAATGAGGACAACAACTCCCACAATCCCACGCTACTTCACGATATTATCAAACTGCGTCTTTTCCTTTCATTGTTTTGGTTGAGAGACCCCTAGAGGCAGAAATAACATACTGTGCATTGAAGCAATTAACATCTAATCACGGTCTGTGTGTATAAAAATGCTGAGCAGGCCCAATTGATTCTGATTTTGGAGCAAGATGGCAAGAGGAAAAGATCTAAGTGACTTTGAATAGGGTTTGGTGTTGGCAGGAGTTTCAGTCACAAAGACGCTCAACTGGCTGGTGTTTCAATACAGTGAGAATTAAACTAGTGACATCTGTATTTAGGACTATGAGAAAGACATCAGTAAACAGGGTTAGAAACAGCACACTTGATGACTGTGATGCTTGTCATTAGCTTGATATGGAAGGAAAAACAGAGGAGCAACTCTTCCTCAGGTGACTGACAATGTCAATGCAGGACTTGATCAGATTGTCAGCAAGAAAAATCTGTCAACAATTACACAGAGAGGGATGATATGGTAGGGCTGTGGTGCATAACCGCCTCATTCCAAAGATGAAAGCACATTTGAGAGTTCAGTGGTGCAAAAAACGTCGGCACTGGTTTACAGAGACGTGGAAAAAAGTGATATGGTCAGATGAGTCATCCTTCACCATATTCTCAACAAGTGCATGTGTGGCTACACCAAGAGAACAGGACAGGCCTGAACAGTGAGGGGACTTCTACAATGAGGTGGCTCTGTTATGTTGTGGGGGGCATTTTGCTGACATGGTTTGGGTCCACTTGTCCCCTTGGAGGACATAATCACTGCCAGTTAGTATAAAGTTGTTCTGAGCAATCAGCTTTATCTTATAATGAAACATTTCATCATGATGGGAGTGGTAGCTCCCAGAATGACAATGTTCCATCTATAGACCATGAAGGTTCACTGAGTGGTTTGTTGAATATGACAATGATGTAAATCATATGCTCTGGTTGTAACAGTCACCAGATCTCAACCCAGTTGAATATTTATGGGAGATTTTGGACCACATGTTAAACAGCTCTCTCCACTGCCATCATCAAAAAAACCAAATGAGGGATTGTCTATAGGAAAAATGCTGTTTTATTCCTCCAGTCGAGTTCATACCCTTGTAGAATCAATGCCAAGGCACAATGAAGCTGAACTCGTAGCACGAGGTGGCCCAGTGTCTCACTCAGACACTGTGTTTTATGGTTTTTCCTTTCATTTGTCACCCGTTTGTAGTGGTGGTTGTGGTAAACATGTGGAGGGTCAAAATTCATCTCCTTCTCTTTGTTACACTACTGACACACTGACACACTGACTGTTTGACACAGGACCAGAGTGCTCCTTTCAGATAATTACTGGCTGTTTGTTCCGCATTAGATACCAAGAAGTGAACTGTTGGAAGCACAAAGTCAGTGATTTTTCTCTGCCTCTCTCTGCCCCACCCATACTGAATTAGCCTTAAGCAGAGATAACACAGTTACACATTTAGCTGGCTGATAAACACACTGGGGCCAACATGTTTGTAGCTGAACTGTTAAAGTGTGTGTACCCAGTTAATTTCGTGTAAAGACTTGGGTGTGCCGCACAAAGCTGCCGTTCTACTGCTCAAACATCGGGCTTACATAAACACCAGTCTTTGTTTGCCTTTATGCAAAATTCGGCTCGTTTATCGCATTTATGACTTAATTGATGTGTTAGTGATGAGAAATGTAAATCGCCGCATTCAGCCTTCATGAATCATGTTAGCCAAGAGCAGGATTGGTATTGATCTTCTCAGAAGGGCAGCTCTCTCTAGAGAACTAAAGGTCAGATGCCTGGTCTGGTGTTTTAGCACAGGTCAACAATGACATTCAGGGTTAAAGGTAAACGTTGTTTTAACATTAGTGTGGCTACTGCCTTTCTGTCTCTATCAGCATTGTTAGACAGTTCAATTGGTCGTATCTGTTGATGAAGCTGAGCGTCACTGGTTGGGTTTATCTAATAACTGTTTTGCTTTTTGGATTTTTCAATGAGTCAATAAGTAGATAGAAAGGAAATTCCTCAGCAAATATTGTTCAAGTCATTTTTGAAGCAAAAATGCAGAAGATACACTGGTTCCAGCCTCTCAAGTGTGCATATATGGTGTTTTTAGTCTTATATGACATGATGATGTTTTTAGAGCAAATTAATTGTTAATTAATTAGTTAATCAAGCAAATAATGTTAATCAAGTAAATGATGCATAAGATTATCTGTTGATAAGTCATCCAGACATTTCAAAGCATTTTATGCACTTATCCTTTTTTTGTTTGTATCACATTAAATGAGGAACATTAAGATGGATATTTGACTGTGTCTGGGTTGTGCGTGGATATCTGCATAGAGTCAGAGAAGATGAGTGAGGAAGCATGTACGTGTGTGGTTGTAGCGAGAGGGGTGGGTGGCTGGGCATCTGTGTAATTCTGGCTCTCAGCACATGACAAGAATAGAACGGGTTGAAGCAGAAGCTCAATGTCAAACGCCGGCGAGAGGGGTGGGTGCTGAATAGCTGACATTCAAGTTCAGAGTTTGTCTGCTCTGAGTGGACTGTAGCCAGGTACAGTATGGGCTGTTACAGTCCAACCAAATGTGGTCTCTCATTAAGAAAACAGCACTGATTATTGCACAGAAATAAGTCTGTACAGAAGCAGACTTATAGGAGATTAGTGTTAGTGCTGGCATTTAACAAACCGGTTTTGTTATGTTTTTCTAGGCTCAGTGCCTCTCTTGGTTAATTTTACTGTTATGTAACATAGCCAGTTTTCTAATGCAAGCAACAAGCCTTCAGGGAAATGTTTTATGGGGAAGTCTGAGCATTGTTCCGCTCCACCTTAAAACTGGTCTGCGGAGAGCCGGGATCGCGCCTGTCTCCCTCCTCCCTCTCCCCCTGCAGTGGGAAAGTGTGTCAGTAGGACAGAATGTCCACATGGGCTGACAGGCTACAGCGCCTGAATGACGGATGACTCAGCCAATACCGAGGAGGCTGCGAACGCCGCTCAGCCAGTGGGAAAGAGCGAGTCGGAGGAGGGCGGGGTGCCAGTGTTGCTAGAGTGAGCCTGCTGAATGAGTGTTGTGAGGAATGCTCACAGACGAGAGTTATATAACTGAGGGATGAGGGAGGGGTGGAGGGGAACCTGAGAGAAAGAGAGGAAGGCAGGGAGGGAGGGGGAGGAGGGAGATATTTTTCCATTGCATGCCTGCAGCTGCCCTGATCAGTTGGAGTATTTTAGTCAACTGTTTTAGAGAAGAGACAGCCGACCGTGTCATTAAAAGGGAAAAGAAGTGGAAAGTTGTGTTTTCCAGTATCTAAGAGTGCACCAATTCCTCCTCAATCACACAAGCCTAAGTGGTTTTCCATACACCGTCCTCAAGTGGTACAAAAAGGATTTTGTAAATCAGTCTAGGATTGAACAGACAGCAAGGCCGAGCAGAAACTATGTGATGTTAGAGCTGCTGTTTTTTCCTCCTTGGAAGAAAGAAGGAGTCTTTGTGCATGTGTCATATGTGCAAGTGTCATGTGATTCACTATCTGTTTGTGTGCTCTGTTCCCTCATGGGGGCCACATGCAGGGTGCAGGCAAACACAGTTCAAGGCGAGTTATCTTCTCTCGTACCATATGTGCTCATTGTGGGACAGTGTCTCGGCTGTTGGGCCCTTTACAAGGTGTGCCTTTATGTATGACTACCACACTGTGGAGCACAGTGAGGGATCTGTCTCTGTTTTTGTTTCTAAAATAGGTTAATGATTTCCTCATAATAATAATAATAAAACATGATTTATAGAGCGCTTATCAATTACTCACGTGTTTTACAAAACAAATTGAAGTTCAAAGGTCACAAAGAATCATAAACGTTTTGAATATGACGTCAATAAAAGGTGAAACATAAAAGGAGTTCGTGATATTTGATAGCGCTGGACTAACAGATAGGGACTTTCAAAGATACCCATGGTAATGAGTCATCTTTTAACGGGAAGGATCACAGACTGCACCCAGGCTCAAATGTAACTGTGTCTAAACTAAATCATTGTTAGTAAAATCTTAAATTCAAATCTGAGAATCAAGGGCTCGCAGAAAGGCAAGGCATGGATAATGTGAGGTGTAATATAACAGCTCAGTGAAAAACAAATTGTTAAAAGTCTCCTGGATGCATTTCGTATCAGCTGGAGGCCAGAAACGGCCTTCTAATGCAGTTCAGAGCACACACAGTTACAGCAATCCCACTGTGACCAGATAAAAGCATGGTTGACCTTTTCAAGGTCTACAGGAGATGCAAAGGACCTCATTTTGGCCAAGGTATACAGCTGGAGAAAACATGATGGAGACAGAAATCATGCCTGAAATATAGCTGGCTTGTAGTATAAGGATGGAAAAGCTGCCAGGAATTAAAATATGTGTGTCATCAAAGAAGAAGAACACCCAGCACTTAAAAAGAGGGGAAATATATAACACAGGGTAATTTAGGTGTCAGTGAGATTAACTGTACAGCTATATATCATTAGCATATCAATGGAAATAGATAATGTCTATTAACACAAGTGGGCAACAGTAGAGGAGACGGTGGCCAAGGAGGAAGTAGCCTTTTCAACTAGCACACATTAAACTTTAAACAGTGAGATAAGAGGAAGATCAGTCAAACTGAGTTCAAATCAACTAAGGATTAGAAGATCATCAACAGATGTTGTGCTTTATGGCGTGATGGAATATTTAAAAAGAAAATCATTTACACAGTCTTGGACAATGTCTTCATTTCCAGGCAGAGTAAATAGCATTTTTGAATGTATGCCAGATATTGGCTTCTGTGAAAGTGTTTGTTATGTTTGAATGGATGTATCACGTTACTCAATGCTGTGTCGTGTGTAGATATCAACTGTGTTTGGCAAAAGTCCATAGTGTGACTCAATGGTGTCAGACAAGCCAAAGATGTAACTGCTGCACTTCAGTAAACAGATCTCAAGTTCACTTTTTTTATGTTAATGTGAGGCAGTTTCAGGCACGATTAGGCAGCAGCATTCTGACCTCTCTCGTCAATGTTTTCTTTCTCCCTGCAGCTCAGATCGAGGTCATCCCCTGTAAGATCTGTGGGGACAAGTCCTCAGGAATCCACTATGGAGTCATCACCTGCGAAGGCTGCAAGGTGAGGGGGAAACACATAAAGGGTAATACCGGGTTTAACAAACTTTCAACCAACTTGTTTTATGTCAAATGCGTGTGTCATTCATGGCGTTTGTGTGTCTGTGTTTCTAGGGTTTTTTCCGTCGCAGCCAGCAGAACAATGCCATGTACTCTTGTTCCCGCCAGAGGAACTGCCTGATTGACCGAACTAACCGTAACCGCTGCCAGCACTGCCGTCTACAGAAGTGTCTGGCTTTGGGCATGAGCAGAGATGGTAAACACACACAAAGAAAGCACTGTGCTCTCTTTCTACACTACTTTTAACCATGAGAATCAGTGGTGAACTAATCACCACTGACTTTTGTCAAACTAACACTTTGACTTACATATGGGAAGTTCAGTAGATGTGTATCTGTGATGAATCTCAGTGCATGTGTTCCTTTAATTCAAAGCTGATGCCAGGAGAATTTGAAGCCCTCAGCCGTAATGTTTCATACCAGCTGTCGTAAAAGGGCACACCCTCTTCTGTAGGTTGAGAGTGAGAAAATACATACAGTATACAGGGGTGACGAGCTGTCAACTTGCAAACTGGATATAGGGACTGGAACATACAGTACTGATGGATAAGGTGGCAGAACTAATATATGTGAGTTAAAAATATCTTACAATTAGATTGAGGTAACAGCTGTTTTAGGGAACAGACAAACTGAAAACATGTGACAACAGAAAAATTGCAATATCTCTTCTTTAAGAAAAAAATATGAATAAAATATTTAATTTAGTGTCATCAATATTAATGTATCTGTGTTACCAGTAAGATTTCTGTGAATTGTTTGTCTGTTTCTTTCCTATTATAATGAAATGATCGATCTCTTTTCAGCGGTCAAGTTTGGTCGTATGTCCAAGAAGCAGCGTGACAGCCTCTACGCTGAGGTGCAAAAACACCAAAAGTCCCAGGAGTGTGTGGGCTCTGGAGGTGGGGGCTCTACCACTCTGTCCTTACCCAAGGAGGACGGTGTCTGTGGCGGTGGCGGAGAGGATGGTGAAGAGGGTCTGAGCCGATCCTACAGCACCGGGGGCTCCAGCTCCACCCTCAGCGACCTTGATGACATTGCGGCGCTGCCCGACCTTTTTGACCTGCCGCTGACTCCCGAGGAGGCAAGCGAGTACTGCAGCCTGGAGCTGCTTGGCGGAGGGGCCAGCACCGGGAACACCTCCAACTCGTCTTCTTCTTCCTCTTCCTCTTCCTTGTCCAATCAGAATTCCCCACAGCAGACTATACTGGACGGGGCAGACGGCAATGGGATCCAGCTCCTGCATACACACTCTCACACACATCCGCTGCTGGGACACACACATGCACTGCTGGACCATCTGCCTGATGACTGCTCAATAACAGACCTCGGTGAGTACTGACAATTACAAATAACAAATACAGACTGTATGAGAGTACCTTAAACTCTCTAATAGTGCTGTCATGTACTTCACTGAAAAGAGGCCTGTACTTGAGACAGATAGTAGCAGCTTACATTAAGAAAGCAAGGCTAAACAGAATATATCATACATCAATGAGTAACAGCAATCTTCCTGTTAAAAAGAGTATGATATAAGTATGTTGGATGTAATGCTATAAAAATGCAGTACAGTTGTGGTCATTATTCCCCTGGTGATCATCTGCTTCCATTTTAGAGTTTAAAGTAAATTATTAGCAGAGTCGCGCTGGAAAGGGCCAGAAAAGGGTTGAATAATGAATGAAACAAACTAAATGAAATAAGATCCATTATAACAAAATTAAATGGGCCAAACGAGCAGGAAACAAGCATTATGAAATCAAGCTCGGAAACAGGCACAAATAAAGGGATGATGGTGCAGTGGTATTTATAGAGGTGAGGAAGCACAGGCATTTTTTCAAGAAGTGTCTCTAGAGACCTTCAGGAAGAATAAATTTGTATTTTATTTTACATCTTTATGGTTGCTGGCAACAGTGAACTGCAAGGAGGCTTTGAATGGGACTCTGGGGACTTTTAAAGGAAACAATGAGTAAATATTGTGACTGGGGGATATTATAAGTGCAGGAGGTGGAAAAGATCTTAACAGCTGCTGAGATAAAGATGAGTAGATGAGCCATTAGTGCTCAATTTCATCCGGGGCATTAGGGGTGAACATAACAGCGGAGAGGTGCAAAGCATCTGGTTATTCAAGGTCACACCATTATGATGTGTGGATACATAAACAAGGCCACTGCTACACTCTGCTACTCTCTCTGCGTGTCAGCCTGAGTGACTAAAACCACTCATGCTTGTGTGTATCTGCTTTTTTTTGTTTTGACAGAGCGCATCACTCAGAGTATTGTTAAGTCTCACTTGGAGACGTGTCAGTACAGCGCTGAAGACATGAAGAGATTCACCTGGGTACAGTACACACCTGAAGAAACACGAGCTTTTCAAAACAAGGTATTAATACACATTTTAAATCCCATCAAGTTGTCTGTTGTCGCATATGTTTTTATAGCATTTAGTTGTGTCAATACTAGATCAGAATAACAGCTTACTTTGCATATATATTGTTTTCCAGTGAGTAGGCACAGGTTCAATTTGTAAAACTGAAACTGTGACTTCCACAAATAAGAATCTGATCTGACATTGAACAACTGCTATGAAGGTATTTACGCTAAAGCAATGTCGACTGACTCCTAACATCTTTTTTTGTGTCACCTTTTCAGTCGGCTGAGTGGATGTGGCAGCAGTGCGCACACCACATCACCAATGCCATTCAATATGTGGTGGAGTTTGCCAAGCGCATTGCCGGCTTCATGGACCTGTGCCAGAACGATCAGATTATATTGCTGAAAGCAGGTCAGTGCTAAAAAGGCTCACTTCTCAAATGCTTAACACGCAGAGTTAATTCTTTCAAAGTAAACAGAGCTTGAAACTTGCTAACTTTAGTTCCTTCCTGTTTTTTTTTTGTCTCCAACCCTCTACCTTTGCTTTATTTGTTATCATTTACGTGTTTGAATAAATGACACACACCTGGATGAACATGGGGGAGGATAACATGAATGTGAAAACAAAATTTTCAATTACTTTCTTTATCTGGTCAACACACACACACATATGACATAAAATGCATATATTTGACAATGTCTTTACTCACTGTAAATGGACAAAAAATGTCTTATATATGCTGTGCGCCAATCTGGATCAAAATTATTTACATTTTGTTGTGTTGTTTTGTGCATGTTGGAGTATCTTGGCCCCTCCCTATCCCTCCCGCCCCTTCCTCTTCTTTCTCCATCTCTCCATCTCTCCATGTCTTTGCCTCTATCTGTGGCTACCCTTTCAGGCTGCCTGGAAGTCCTGCTGATACGTATGTGCCGAGCTTTCAACGTCAACAACAGCACCATTTTCTTCAATGGAAAATTTGCCCCGGCTCATTTCTTCAAAGCACTTGGTGAGAATCAGATGGAAATGAAGTTATGTGAGCTTTAAAACATTTAGATAATTGATGTGGTCGCAGGTGGAAGCTTCTTAGGTTTCTCACGCCTTATGTAAGGTAGAAAATCTCATGCCTGTTTTGCACACACTGTGTAGTAATTACCATTAATATCAAAGAAAATGCTTCTCCTCCTACTGTTCAGAATCCATTACTGACAGCTCACAGAGATACCTCTGCGTTGACTAACATAATTCATTATTTTAAATGACCAGACTGTGGTAATTGTTCTTCAAATGGCTCTGTTAGACAGTAATTTCAGATTCAATCTTGTCAACAGCAGTTCCTTAAAGCCAGAACTGGCTTTGAAGAGAAGTAATTGAGAGTCTCCTGCTGGATGTTGCTTTGCAATTTGTGAAGCACTGCCTTTCCTCTTCAGCACCGACAAAACTGTGTGACAATGCAACAATGATGGAAAAAGTGAAGACAAACACCATTAAACACAGCAGTAGACAGTGTGATAAACTCATTTAAAGGGAAAGTTACCCAAGTTGTGCCATTTAAAAAGATATAATGTGTCAGTTAGTACAGCAGCGTTTCTCTGTGAGCTGTTTTTAATTGATTTTTGAACACTTAGATCCTCTGACAGTAATTTAACTAGAAAATTTTCACACTAAGAAGAGCCAGATTTTTCCATCTTTGCCAAGAAAAAGAGAAACATACACGTCAATCATCTCGGGTATTTCCTTGGTCAGTTGTTGAATTAAGCAGGACTAGTTAAATCTACAAGCTAATATTTCTGACTATCAATTTTTCACTTCCCACTGTTTGCAGGTTGTGACGACCTGGTCAGTGCAGTGTTTGACCTGGGAAAAGGACTCTGCCGTCTACAGCTGTCTGACGAAGAGATGGCTCTCTTTAGCGCTGCCGTCCTTCTATCTCCTGGTGATTCTTTTTTTTTCTCTGTCTCACTCACACATACATACATAAACACAATCATATTCAAGTGCAGACTTAGCAGCTGATTCAATGCTGGTCTGTCCTTGGTAAAGAAGAAGGTCACACTGCTATTCAAGAGGAATCATAGGACAACCATTTTCACCATACAGATTTTATACAATGTAGGTTGTGTTGGAGGTGTCTCATACATTTCTATTTTAGTTTATTGTTGCAGATTATATCACTAACTCATAGTCTTACTTACAATTTAAAACCAGTCATCTTGAGTTTGACCCATATTTCTAGATTGCCAGTTTTAGAATTGCAAAGAAAAGTCACGGCTTAAATGATGCTTAACATCTTTAAAAGCAGCAGCCTGATTGTATATTTTAGTGAGATTGTAAAGTTTGAAAAGAAAAAGAAAGAACATTTGTATAAATGATGTGCAAGCCATCTAATATATTTCCATTTCATTTTAATTTGGCTAAAACTAAAGTGATGAAGTCATTATGAGATAGTATCAGACCTAAATGTAATTCTTGAGTGTTTAAATGTGTTGCATCAAGTTTAAAGTTACTAGTCCTAGTATATCTCCCTGGTCACATCTATACATTGTTTATAGGAAAGTCTTACTCATTTTGCCATTAAGGAAAAACAGAACTGTATGTTAAGGATTTAATTTTTTTGTTCCTGTAGATCGACCCTGGCTAACAGAAGGCCAAAAGGTTCAGAAACTCCAGGAGAAAG
Source organism: Centropyge bicolor (assembly GCA_037975185.1). Lineage (NCBI taxonomy): Eukaryota > Metazoa > Chordata > Actinopteri > Pomacanthidae > Centropyge > Centropyge bicolor. Next base: position 3,240,595 of record JBBMOC010000023.1, on the reverse strand, counting down.
TCTACCTGGCTCTCCAGCACAGTCTACATAAGAGTGCTGCTACTGATGAGAAACTGGACAAGGTAACGACAAGCAGCCACAAATCTTCAACAAATGTGCTCACATAGAGATGCACATACATAAACTTAACTTTGCGTATCTTTCGTCCCCACAGATGGTGTCCAAGTTGCCCACAATGAAGTCTATCTGTAATCTCCACATCGACAAACTCGAGTTTTTCCGCTTGGTCCACCCAGAGACCGCCTACAGTTTCCCACCCCTGTACCGGGAAGTGTTTGGCAGCGAGATGTCTTTGCCAGACTCCACCGACAGCTAGAGAGACAAAAAGACAGACAGACAGACAAACAAGAGAGATGGAGAGAGTGTATTAAGAGGTAGGGAAGCAAAAGGAGAGACAGAGTAGGATAGAGATGTTGAAGCTCAACAACCAGCAGTTTATGAGACAATCCAGGACTTTAAATACTCCGTCTCCCATGATCCCAAAGTAGTCCTCCACTTTCCCAGCAGGCAAAAGCACCTTACACTACAGACCGCACATGCTCATGGTCCTCTGCATATTGTAGCATTAACAACAAGAGAATGGGCATCATAAGAATTAACACAGCAGCCCACTAAGCACGAACATCTGATCCACTGTGGATCACCCAACCAGTTATGAATGTACCTCATCGATAAGCACCAGTGCACAAGCCAGAACCTAACAGTGAATGTACAACCTTGCCACCCCGAGACAGTTTTACACATAGAATTCGAATGAAGTCGTGTTGATCAACAGGTCTCACTATCAATACAGTTCTCAGTCAGTAGTTCTCTCTATATTAATACATCTCAGTATGGTACGCGTGCGTATTCATACAGACAATATCTGACCATCACTTAGGGACCAAGATCATGAGTCATTTTCTCTGATATAAAAAGCGACACACAGATGCGACATGACTCACGGCTTAGGCTGACCTCCTTAATCAGCTGAGAACCAGTTTCACTCACATTTAGACAGTGTTCGGTGCTGCCTCTTTGTAGGCTCTTGTAATGCAATGAGAAACCTCAGTCCCACACACCCCTTTCCTTGTAAATGCCACTTAGAGACAGGACAAATGAAATTATCTTTAATTTATATACACATTTATAAACAAATATTTTAAGTAAGAATGTAAATAGATGACTATATAAGTATATAGAGAGTGTTGGGATGTGTGAGAGAAAGGGAGAGAAAAGTGGATAGTAAGACATAGAGATGGGGGGGGGGGATTCTTCAACGAAAGGCTGATATTTGGACTCAGATCTTTTTGTGGACTATTTCCGCTCTTGACAGTACTCTCAGGTTTCCGTGGCAACAACCCCCTCTTGCCCCGAAGGCTACCTAACCCAGCTGGGTTAGGTGCGGCCATCACGCAAGCGATGGGGTGGACACTTGCTGCCGATGCGACACAGCAGGGGAGGCAGCGTACCCAAACAAAGGCGAACTGACGTCGCCTTTTGTCATGCATTTAAACTGAAAGCTTTCAGACTGCACTGTTGCTGCCTCCCCAAGCCCCTGCATAAAGAGACAAGAGGACACCAAGGAAAAGCGAAAGCAAGGCAAAAGATGACTTCATGAACTGTATAATAAAAGGGGACGCACAGGGTCTCCCCACCTGTTTCTAACCAGCAGTCAGTACAGTGGGTGTGGTATAATTGTCTTTCACTCATGTTTCAGTTGGCCGGAACGACGATGATCCATATTATGTATCATAAACCCTCCTCGCTGGTTGGAGCAACTGTATTATTTTGTACATTTGCTGTTCCTCTCTCCTTTAGTCTCAAACCCAACACTTGTCAGAATACCAAGCACTTATACTTTCCTCTTTCTCACTGGACACTGGTCTAAGGCCAGACAGAGCTACCAGCTGCCCCCCTGAGTTGGGCCTCAACGCCAGTAGGACTTAATAGATTTCAGTCAATCTGTTTTATTATTTTTGTTTGTTTTTCTTTATTCCATATCTCTCACACAATGTCACCCATAACTGTTTACATTTTCATGTACAGTTCATAAATAAGACGCTTTCTGAAGGCTTGAGATGATGATGATGATGATGATAATGTCTTACTTGGGGTGCTGTGAAGTTTCTGAGCAGAGTCCGAGGACCTGCCGCCTGCCGCTCAGGGAGCTAGCTGTGATCTCTCGTCCCTTTATTACCAGTGTCGTCTTTTAGCCTTGTGCTCCTCACACCTTTGCACCTAAGATGAGACCCATAACCATAATCACTGTGGACGTAAGTTCTATTTTTGTGAATGTTACTCACAAAGTGTCAAAGCCCTTCCCGTTTGTCCTAATATTGTAACATTAAATTTATGAGACATAGGAATTAAAAAAAAAAATCAGTTAGAGTTAAAGATGAATTTCATTATTGGGGTTTAATGTTTCTTTTGCTGTGATTTTCATTTGTTTGTCAGTCTTTTCTCCACCTTTTTCTTTACGTGTCTCCACTTTCGTCTTGTAAAGTCAGTGATCTATTTTTTTTAATTGAAGAAAGATTAGGCAAAGTACAAACAAAAAAAATAGTTTGTCTCCCTTTTCTTTCCCTGTATGACAAAATGTACAAGAGGTATATTACTAGTCCAAGAGTAACTGAGTCACACAGTGCGATATATATTGTTGTCCGATGGGATACATTATATGTGGTTTTAAGAATGTAATAAATGGTTTCTTTTTCTTTTGAAACATGTTATTGAGTCTTATTTGAACTTGAAGTTGGCTTTCATGCATGTGCAATGGGTGTTTGCATGTTGTTGACTGATCAGTCAAAAATCATCTGATATTATTATCCTACAAATGAAAATGGCTGCGATCACTCTAATGTTTTGAATGACAGATTAATATTTGTGTTGTGTGCATACTGTATTTCCATCATGTTATTTTCCTAGACCTGCAACAAATAGCCCATCAGTCAAATGGCAAAAAATAATTGGCAACATTTTGATAAGCATTAATGATTAATGTCTTTTATCAATCAAAAAAATCTGTCTTCTGGTTGCAGCTTCTCCAGTATGAGAATTTACTGCTTAAAAAAAAAAAAGTCTTATCCTTAAACTTTTTCTGGGACTTTCAGCCACCTCTCACAGACTTCCTCTGTGGATTTTTCCCAGACTGAGGACTTTGAGTTCAAACCTTTCAAATTTTTTAAATTCATTTTCTGACATTTTATTAACCAAGTGATTAATAATTGATTTAGAAAATAATAGGCAAATTAATCAAGGATGAAAACCATTAGTTGCAGCCCTGTATGAACTAGAAAAATAACTAGCTCAAGTAAATGGAGAATGAAATATTTTCCAATAATGTTTTGTTACTGGTGTCAAGCCAAAACTAGACAGCAACAATATGGATGTCAACTTAAGTCAAAGTCAGCAATTTATTCACTGTGAAATTTTGCTGAGGAAGAAGGATGCTTGGGTGCATGATTTGTTTGTGTGTGTGTGTGTGTGTGTGTTTTGACCCACTTCATCCAGCAGGACCTGGAGCCTCCCACATGAAGCTCAGGCCAGGAAACTGGTTGCTTAGCAAGTTTCACATCTACGGTGCAAAGTTTGAAGACGAGTTGTTGTTCGGCTGCTGCCTGTGTCTCTAAACTACAAACCCACAGCAAATATTCTCAAACACATTTTCCCCGTCGAGGTCCAGGTGCAAACACTGACGGTGCAAGATGTCCGTCGCAGGATTTAAGAAGCAGTTTTACAAAGCGAGTCAGGTAAACCAGCGACTTTTTTAAAACATTAGCCGGTAGCTTAGCTAGCTAACTCAGCTAACTCTATATGCCAGTTTACGCTAGCTTCAAGCGAACTGGTTAAGCAAAGTTTGTTATAGGTAACTGTAAAACACGAGTTGTTTGTTAAATACTAGTTAATAGTTATAAGCAACGTTTTAACTTGTTGAAAAGTATCCGAGTGGCTTTATTGTTACTAAACTTATCAGCGACTGTCAAATGTGTTTTGGCTCACAGGTAACGTCAACGTTAACCCTTAACGTCAGTTTAGCTAATGCTAATCTCGAGAGTTAGCAAGTCAACGTCGTAAGATAACTTTATGCTAAACAATGCTAACTTTAAACTTTGCTATTAGACCACTTACTTTTCCTTTGGGTTATTAAGTTAATTTAGTCGTCGGTAGGTTGCTGCGAGTTTGCAGCTAAGTTTTTGTCCACGTAGCCTGCATCAGTGATTTTTTTTTCTTTTTGCTGAATGAAAGTAGAAGATCAACCTTAATTTGTAAAAGCTAATGACTGACATATAGTTTGACAGAGAGTTTGTGTGTGATGTTGGGTCGTTTTGTTTTGTTCTGTTAAACGGCAGGTAGAGTCATCACTCAAGTGTTAATACCTTCGTGCTAAAGTGATGTTAATGTTTGTTATGCTCTAAAGCGTTAGATTACACAATGTCTCAAAACAAATTGCCTAATGTCTTGGTGTCATACCATAGTTGAAGTACACATGTTTGTACGATGATTCATAAAAACGCTGTCATCTGTCAGCTGCAGGTGTTTAACTGTATTTTCAACTTCAAGAGTAAACTGACCTGTGAGCATCTCCATCCTGCTGGATAAGATCAAGACACACACATTCAAGATGTTTGTATATAGATGTATATGTACATCTATGTAGATTTTTATTTATTAAGGAAAAGTCATGGTCTGAAGGCAGTTATTTATCTCTAACATAATAAAGGCACTGAAATCATTTAGTATTACATAGACTATTCACTGACACTGTCTGTGTGATTGATGCAGCATGCATGTTAAAACACAAGTTAACACTGACACTGGATAGATTTTGAAGCTTAGAGAATCAAGTCAAATATTTAAACAAATGGGAGTCTCAAAATCAGTCAAATGTCTTACTGTCAGACTGTCTACAGTCTGGGTTGCAACGATTAATTGATTGAAATGAAATTAATTTTCAACTATTTTAATCACTCCTTTACGTCTTTTTTTTTTTTCAAGCAAAAATGTCAAACATTATCTGGTATATGTACGGATTTACTGATTTTCTTTGTCATAATAAATGAAAAATAATTTGGTTTTGGACTGTTAGTTGACCAAAAGAAGTCGTTTGAAGGTAATAGCTTTAATTGTGATTAGCCTTTTTTTGTTGTTGCATTTTTGGCATCTTATAGACAAAACAATTAACGGTTACTCGTGAAATATTCTGCAGATTACTCTATAATAAAAATAATCGTTACTTGCCGTGCTAATACAGACATTCACAGTACTCTATGCATTGAAGTCACAGCCTTGCATTTGTTGTTTTTAAAAAATCTTGAATTATTTAGGCAGGTATGTCTGCACTTTTCTTTTTTAAGAAATGAAAAGAATGTAACAGTTGGCCTGGGAAGCAATTCAAAGTTAAACCCGCACCACAAACATGAAGTTCAACAAGACATGGCCTGCAAAACCGGTGGCCTTTGTTTTGATGACATCTGTCTTGCTGCAGGTCCTAGCGTAGGTCTAACATTATGTGACAAGCAAGTTTGCTCATTGGGTGTGTAATGGAATCCTAGTTATGTGAATACTCTGCCCAAACCACCTTCTGCAGCAGCCCAGTAGAGAGATTTAGTCAGTCTGTTGAGTCTTATATTCTGTATAAGCTTTTGCACTCCGGGTGGATTGCTAACACCACAGTGTAGTGGTATAGACCCACTCCCACTGCAAAAGCCGTATCTATGGCTACATACAGTATAGTTGTTGACTGTTAACGTTAAGCCCTATATTGAACATGTTCTATTAATGCAGACCAATAAGTGTTAAATCTGACCATTGGAGGCTATGAAAAAAGAAAAGGATTAGGGTGGAGGAAGGTATTTAGTTCTCTAAGTTATTTGCCTAACAAGGTCCATGTCATGTCACCATAAAAATATACTTCATCTAGTCAACAGTTGAACAGCCTAATTGCCAGCTTTTGCAAAGAAAACATATATGGCTGACAGTGTGCACATTATGTTTATTATTGTGCACCCGCTGATTCAGTTTAGCCCGCATTTTGTTATGTATCTTGTTTTTTGACATTGACGAACAAGACTCAACCCACATGCACTTCTTGTCTAGGCAATACCCCTAACTCCACCTCCATAGCAATTCTACCAAATCTGAAACCTGTATCAAATCTACTGACATAGTCAAACTGGGATGAGCATTATTAGTCACGGAGGACTAAAACTTGTGCTGGCAATTATTAAGCCAGATGGGGCGCTGGATGTGTGTTTGTGTTTCGAATTCACACATCTACTTGCCACAGCTTCACATCTGGTACCAAGAGATTCATTAATTGCAATTACAATGGTGTCTATTAGACTTCATAATCAGGGAACATGTGGGGCTGACTTGTATCCCATGAACCAGTTGGCAATCAATGCTTAAGGCATTTTCAGAATGTTTCACACAAAACAGCTTTGCCAGGCCTGTGTGTTATATAAACTAGAGAGATTGATTGATCCATCTGGTCATAGAGTTTTATGTGCGGTGTGGTGCTGACAGCTGCACAGAGTTTAACCAAATGAGAAAACACACACACAATGAGTCTCTGTTTTGCCTGCCAGCCAACTGCACAGGATTTTAGAGTTTGTTGCTCTGAGAACGTATGTGCCATGTGTGAAGATATGGAGTAGTGAGTGAGAGCAAAATGAAGTTAGCATATATATTCAGTAAAAGTATCCATGAAGTGGCTCTAGTGTAGAAAACTGCACTGTGTGCTGACCTCATTGGAAAAAAGGAAAATCCTTAATATAATTCCTTATTGACCAGAGGCTCTTTGTAGAGAGGAAAGTCCAGTTTTCACTCCCTCATGCAGACTTTAGGCGCTTCCTCCGCTAACTAAAAACATGGGCATGTATTGGAATTTGAGAATTGTGTTAACCAGGCCAAGAAAAATAGAAAATGGTGGAAGATATTAAATAGCCATCAAATCTTGGAATCAGAACAGCATGGTTGTGTCTGGTTCAAGTCCATTTGACAGCAGGTTCTCATTCTTCTCATGTGTCCTTGAGCAAGCGTCAAGTGGAAGACAGTTAACAAAGATAGTCACAGTATTATCAATGCATTTTTTTTATCAATATACAGGACTCAATTAATCTTTTATTTTCTTTTATGACCATGTGTAGATTGTCAATCCTATCAGTAATCATCCATAGGAGACCAATGAATACAGTGACTTCAGTCTGCTTCGTTTGCTCTGTGTTCGCAGATGGTGAGTGAGAAGGTTGGAGGTGCAGAGGGAACCAAACTAGATGAAGACTTCAAGGACCTTGAGAGGGTAACATGCATACATTTTAAGGAAATATCTATACTAACCATGTGGGACAACAATATTATTTTGGTATACTGTGAGTTAAATATCAGCACTCTAAAAGGCATACAACTCAGCATATACACACATCAGTTATTGTCTCTCTAACTAAATAACTCAACCTATACTACCAGAGAGCAGATGTAACCAGCAAAGCAGTGGTGGAAGTCATTGGTAAAACATCAGAGTACCTCCAGCCCAACCCAGCAACGAGAGCAAAACTGTCCATGCTCAACACAGTGTCCAAAATCCGTGGGCAAGTAAAGAGTCCTGGCTACCCCCAACCTGAGGGCCTCCTTGGAGAGTGCATGACTAAGTATGGACGGGATATGGGCGAAGACACCAACTTTGGTAAGAACAGTGTTGAGCAGTTAGAGGATGAGATTCTAGATAAAAGAGATAAGAATGTTTGGAAACCATGAAAAGAGAGGAGAGTTGAAGCAGAATATGGTAGAGAGTGTGTGTGAGTGTGTATATAGTTCAGTGTCTGCCTGTGAATCTACTTGTATGTTTCAATGTTTTAACCTTCCTTAATGTAGAGTTATTGATTATTAACATGCCTCAGAATGTTTCACAGTCTCCAATGCTGGTATTTCGTGTGTGTGCACTGCAGGTGGAGCTCTAGTAGACTTTGGGGAGTCAATGAAGAGAATGGCTGAGGTCAAGGACTCTCTGGATATTGATGTGAAGCAGAACTTTATTGACCCACTGCAGGCAGTCGCTGAGAAGGATATCAAAGACATTCAGGTAGAATCAAAGTGGTAGTATGTTTCTGCACGTACAGACCAAGCATTCACTAATGAGCTCTGCTGTCTGTGAGTCAGCTGCAATAGTATGAACAATGAATGTACTTACAGTCCAAACGCATAACAGTGAAAATACATGCAAATTTTTGAATCAAGCAAATTTCTCAAATCCATCATAAACAAGTGAAAATACTTGTAATAAATGTGATATCTCTGAAGCATCATCCACCAAATCACACCTCCTTCACCCCCTCAGCACCACCTGAAGAAGCTTGAAGGCCGCCGTCTGGACTATGATTATAAAAAGAAACGTCAAGGTAAAATCCAAGAAGAAGAGATCAGACAGGCCCTGGAGAAATTCCACGAGTCCAAAGAGCTGGCTGAAAGCTCCATGCACAACCTGCTGGAAACAGATGTGAGTAGCCTGTAGACTAAACTTGATTCACTTTGCTTGCAGATGGCACATTAAAACCTACTGGACTTGTTTTGTTAACAAAATGCATTAATAAAAATGTGTCAGCTCTAGGTTTACTTCCCGTTGATTGACAACTGCCGTGTTACTTTGTGTGGGAACAGGAAGTGTCAATCCTTGAATTTGATCAAGAGGTTTTTTTTCCAGTTTTATTCAAATGTGTAGTTTTTTTGTTTTTTATCATAGAATAACTTTAGCCACAACTGTATATGCATGAAACTTGCATTTGCAGTGGTGTGAATGAGACTGACCTTGCTCTACACAGGGTGTATTTAAATGTAAACATATTCAAAAATATTTTGAAGGTGAGAAAACATAGTTACTTCAGAATGTCTTTATTTCTCAGAATCCATCTATTTTGACTGCAAAGAATAAAGGCATGCACAAATATATTCCACCAAGCACTTTGATGCAATTATTTATTTTAACTACTAGTTAATCTAACAACCTTTTTTATTTTTAACATTTAATCATCTTGTCAATAAAGTAAGCTAAATGATGTCAACATTTTCAAATTCAGAGACGATATAATCACCCATAATGTCCTTAAAGTAACAAATAAGCCATCTGATTCAGTCTGTGCCAGTTCAAATACTGCGTCACCTTCATAGATGTTTTTTTTTAATAGTGTTCACAGAAGGCAGAGGTTTTATAATCCTGTCTAGTTTTCTGTGTTAATATTTCAGTCTTGAATATTTTGAGGGAAGCTGTGAAAATCTCATAGTGTCCATGACATGAGATGCAAGTCCAGCAACACTAGGTTTGAGTATAGTGACAGGAGAAAGACATTTAATACAATCTGATACAACTATTGTAATTTCATTAATGTATTGGTGGCTGAGGCAGATTGAAGTTGAATTGACATTCTATAATGGTGTGTTAATTCAGTTTTTGTGTCTGTATGAAACATGGAAACCAAACAAACTCAGAAATATATAAAAGTCTTGTTAATGTACCTTTAGAGCGCTCGATATTATATTCTGGCATGCATGCATTAGAAATACATTTTGCTTGCTGCTCACAGCTTCTCAGGTAGCAGGCAGCATGTTACGTCTTTAAGAACGAGATATGTCAGGTGACGTGGTGTTTTTTCCTTGTTTTTTTTTTCCACTTGCAGTAGTGTGAGCTTGTCAAACCCGTTTTGTTTGGGACTTCCCGTTTTTCATTTCTGCCATTATGAGATGTTTCAGAGCTGTTTGAGTGAAGGTATCTTGATGAGCAATACTGATGTAATGATGAGATTGTAGACTGAAGAACACTCCGAAGGGCCACTGCTGTGTCTGTGTTTGGTCTCATTTTAAAATAGTTTTTGTGTGCCTGTGCATGTAGGTGGAGCAGGTGAGTCAGCTGTCCTCTTTTGTGGAGTCTCTGGTGCAGTACCACAGACAGGCCCTGCAGGTCTTGGAGGAGCTCTCTGACAAACTGAGACAAAGGTCAGTGCCTTGACTGTTCGTGGAAGATTGCATGCCCTTTGTATGTTGAGGCTGCGTCCTCTGGCTCATGACGAGGGATGACTCAGCAGCAGCATATTTTATTTTACCTACCTGATTACAAGTAATGCTTGTTAAGTAGCAGCTGATGCTGAGCAGAAATCACTTTAAGAAAACTGCAATATTTTTGATCAGTTTTTGGAATAACATAGAATTACGTAGATTTGTTTGTTTTTCGCAGTTGTAGTTGTGGTAATCATAGTCCACAAAAAATGACTTGAGATGTCTTTAGCGTGTCAGTGTCTGTATTGGTGCATCCCCAACTTGTGAGGTGACATTTTCATTCTGATTGTGTGCAGGGTGAATGATGCTCAGTCTCGTCCAAGGCGTGAATACACACCCAAACCCAGACCAGCCTTTGACTTTGGAGAGGTAGAAAACTCTAATGGAGGATACTCACCAGCTGCATCAAGCCCTCCAGCTTACTCCCCCGGTAAACTTACTTCTGTATATTTTGTGAGAGCTGTGTGAGTGTGCTTGAACTTCTATCTGTGTTTGTATGTGAGGCCTACTCCCAAGAAGGCATGTGTGCGAGTCAATCTCCTTCTTAAGACTGATGTTTCTTTCCTTCTGTGACGTTAACCAGCCCCAGCACTATATCCAGCTCCATCCTTCCAAAGAACCTCCATCAAGAACAAACCGCGTGAGTGAGACAGATGAAGATAATGTGTCACTTACACAGAACTAGAAAGTTTCGCTACTTTCACTCTGTTGCACATCTGTGTGGCAGAGAGGTGTATCCATGTCAGTGTGATGGTAAAGTATTTGACTAACACTGCTGAATGGTGTTTGTTGGGTCCACTGTGTCCAGTCTGTCAGGTTCCCAGACAGGATGGGGCTTGTCAGAGTGTGAATTTTGCTCTGTCTGACCAAGGCTGCAGATACATAGAATCGTCAGCAAAACGCATAGTGTCTGTTTACTCACAGTCATGGTTTTGCTGAATTATACGTATCTGATCACTTTATTTTTGACTGACTGATGAAGCTTCTGAACCTCAAGAAAAATCACTGTATGCCACATGGTTCAATTTTCAGATATAAAGAGGAGGTAAACTAATATTTTTTGCCTCTTCAGTCGAACACAAGAGAAAGTAAATGTGAAATGTCTAAGGCCTAAAACTTGAACATGGCCATTGTGGTTGGAATAAAATAGCTTAGTTATATAACATGTCAGTATGCTGATTTTGATCTTGAGCTTCAGAAGGATCCTCCCTTACCACACTGACTAATTTATAAACATATCCTGTTTGATTGACTTTCCTCTTGTGGTCTATTCAAGCGTCCCATGGAAAACATAATGGTGACACACTTCCTCTAATGAAACCCTTTTAAATGAAAATACTCTAATCTTGTTGAGGGGAAATTGTCAAATATTCTTTTCACAAAATGACAGTATTTCTCCTTCCTCCATCTCTCCACCTCTTTGTGTCTCTCTCTGCAGCTGAGCCATGCTGTAAAGCCCTGTATGACTTTGAGCCAGAGAATGAAGGGGAGCTGGGCTTCCATGAGGGCGACATCATCACCTTGATCAGTCAAATCGATGAGAACTGGTTTGAGGGAACCCTTCGCGGAAAAACGGGATACTTCCCCAACAACTATGTCGATGTGGTGGTACCTCTGTCCCACTGAAAACAAACAGGCAAAAGGGGAGAAATAGGATAGAGAGGGGGAATGATGGAAGATAATCAACTCTCTATAGTCCAAAGATATCTTTTCTTTATTCTAATTAAAGGGTAAACATCTCAAGACAGCGACCTACTTTTTGTATCTAGGAGTTAATTGAGAAAAGAACTTTTTTTTTTTTATTCTGTCAGATTATGCCAAGATTTAATGGATTTTTAAAGGACAGAGGGAAGTTCATTCAGAAAAATGATGGCATAATATTTGGGTGCATTAACCATCTCCTTACATTCAATCTCTATGCACCTATGCACTTTGTACACTACACCTCTATCACCGGGACTGATGAAGAAAGATCAAGAGAGAATGACATCTTGTAAGGACATGTCCAGCAGTATCCACAAACACTAAGAACTTCAACTACGTTAATATTCTAAACCTATTTTATATTCACATGAGGACTTTTCTTGTTCTATGTATTGTTCATATTGGTACTTCACACATGCATGTATGCTCTCTTCTAAGCACCGTTTTCTACACTCCCAGTTTTCACTCCTGTGCCATCAAGCTTCAGTGCTGTTGGCGTCATTGCCTAGTTGGAGTCAACATGGAAGACTGGCTGGCTTTTATTGATGTTTGAGACTATCCTCCACTGCCACCTGGTGGTACTGGAGCTCTTAGCTGTTGGATTAAGTGGCAATGTTGTGTGGTCTCTGTGACCTCTTAAGCAAATCCCTGTTGGGTGGCTCCTCCTAATGTTTTAGCGTGGAGAAAGTGTGAGGCAGTTTTACGAACATTGGCTAGGTTTCTTCGAGACAAAAACGTTTTCTAAAGAGCTGGAGGACACCCAGAAATATGATTTGTTTTATAACCTTAATGACACTAATTGTTACTACATTGTCAGTAATTTAATTTACCTACAGCTCTTTACAGCTTACTACACTCCACTCTCTTTTCTTAGAGCTAATGCCAAAGAAAAGTTGCACAAGTTTCCAATTTGGACAAGGCTGCTGTTTCTCATTATAAGGAAACATTTTTTATAGCCTGGTGCAAACAATGCTGCAAAATTAAGTTAAATATCTGGGATAATTTTATGCAATCATCTTGTTTTCCCTTTTTATATACTTAAAATTGTTAAGAAGTAAGGCAGACATGTTTCCATCACAGTGCAACCCACAACGGTGTAAAACAATTACACCCCCACCCCAAATATTTTGCAGCATCACACCAAAGCCATAAGCATACATTCTTCAGTTCTTCTATTTTCTCAGGCTCTATTGATACTGCTGGCAGTGTCACAATGTTTTGTGGGATTTTACCCAACTGTTTGTCAATGAATTTTCAGTCTGTGATTTGTCCCCCAGCCCCAAGTGCGGGATAAGCTTGGCTTTAGTATTCTAACCTATAATTTGGAGCATGGAAATTAATCTGATGTGTGATTGGGTGTGTTTGTACCTGCCTTAGTTTTCAGGCTGAAACTGTGCACCAGACCTGACAGAAAACCTCCAAACAGAATCTACTAATAATGAGGAAGGGCTGTACACAATGGCCGGTTTCAGTTTCAATTAAGCCTATTACAAGCTGACTATGAACTGTGAGAGTTTGAGCTGTTCACTAAAATGCCAACTTTCTCCTCCTTGTCATGATCCCCTTGTTAGGCCGCCCCCCACCCCACTCATCCCTCCCATCTCTGTTTAAATTGGGAGTGGAACAGACAGGTCTTTTCAGCAGGGAAGGGCGCACAGCAGTGGATTATACCCTCCCACCCCCACTGGTCTTTATTCACCACCTGCCCCTGTTCCCCTGCCCCCTTTCTCATTATCTGCCCCATCCCAATCCCATGGTGCCTCAGGAGCTCAGTCTCCTGGTCCATCCCTGGAATAATCTCCTCATTGTTATCATTGTATGTGCCTCTGAAATGTTATGTTTGCATCTTATTCATGTTGTGTATGAGGCCCAGGGGCTTCGTCTGTGCTGAGTAATAACTGTGTGGTTCAGGTGTGGGTTTACATGCCTCATTACACTAAATCAAAAACCATGAGTTTGAGCGAGGAAAGGAGGGTCAGGGGTTCAGGTTGAGCTATTATGCAGCTTGTATAATATTGATGAATAATGTTAAACAAAGAGCTGGGATCAATTTTTCTTTGTGCTGAAATAGTTGTCCGAATGCTGCAGCTGACATTGATTACAACACTACACCTGTGATAGCTCCTATTGCATCCATACCTATAAGTGTCTCTTTTGCAATATTGTTGAATGAAGTATTATCAGACTTAAAGCTTTATTTTATTATTCCCAATGTTAATGGAATTTCCTGTGTTAAAATGTACCTGCCTTGCATGTGTCTTCATTATAAGCTTCTGTCTTCCACAATGCCTTATTTTTTGTAACTGTGACACTGTGGGGAGACTAAAAGTGGGATTATCCTGGATTATCTTTAGGATATATGGATTACCTCTATACTAAGTGTAATCTTCTGTGTATTGCATATTTTTGTTACTGTGTAAAGGGGAATTGATGATGTTCGCTTCTTTAAATAAATATTAAGTAATTTGGCTCCCAGTGTGTCTTTTATCAGCTGAATTTGTAGTTTCACAATTTTAATGATAAAGTATATATGATGATGCAGAAAATATAGAGGTGTAGAATTTTTTTTACGCCTGATTCTCCTTTAAACCCACATTGATATTTTGCTCCATAAAGATCCCTATATACTGGACATCTATCTTCCAACCATCCCATTTTAAATCTGCACATCCACCCAGACACAGCAGGCTACAGCAGCCAGCTGTTGGATTATCGCCACAGCTCTGTTTCATTGGAGAAGGCGTGTCGCTTCCAGAATTACCCAGCGCCCCTTTGTCCTCGGTCGGTGCCCAGCCAGCGACACTCATGGCGGCTGCACCCGTCAGGCAGCGCTCCGGGCCAGGGGGACCCCGGGCGCAGCTCCCGCCCTGCTACTACGAAGGATACCTGGAGAAGAGAGGACCGAAAGAGAAGGTGGGTTTCACCTGGTTTCATCTGCATGCTGTTATAGCGGTGGTCAGTGAGCGTCTGTCACCGGCTCATCCTCATCCCTGAGAGCTGTCAACTTCCTTATTGTGTCAGGATGGGCGAGGCGACACTGCACACCGGTGCTTCACATAACGGAGCTCAGATCTGTTGTCATGGCAAGTCTGCAGAAATCTGACCGCGTGCAACAATTTATGAAGGAAAAGCACGATTGCATGTGTAAATCGTGGATCGCTGTCAAAACATTGCATGTAAATCGCATCACATGATGTATCTGCGGCTGTATCTCTTCATAACTGGCCATGTGTGTCTGCAAAGCCTTTTTATCACCCACATTTCACTGTTGACTCACAGAAACACTCTGTTCTGTTCATATATTTGTTCTGACAGCCTGATCACTGAAGTGTGCATTTCCAGTATCTCCTATACAAAGTTGCATACAGTCAAATATGCTTCAATGATTATTTTGCATGTTGTATTTATTTATATATAAGGTGACAAAGAATGTGACACCCCCCTCCCCCCCCAGACCCACCCTCTCTCATTAGGCTCATTTCAATGCAATATAGTCATGTAATGTGAGCCGGCTCAGGTGCAGAGTATTGCACTGATCCATGGCCACAGACTGACAGCAGCTGTGGCTCACTCCCTAGCCTTCTCTTGGGACAGGAAATGTGGGGGTGAAAATAGGGAAATATCCATTACACAGATGTGAAAACAACAGCACTGTTGTTGCCTCAGCAGTGTCTCAGCTTCTATTACATGTCTGTTTATGTCTGTGTGTGTGTGACAGGCATCCAGACGACTGTGGACCTGTCTGTGTGGGAATTCTTTGTATTTCTTCAATAATGCCAAGGACGCTCATGTGAGTTTCAGCTGGGGCACATTGTGGGTTTTTTTGTGCATCACAGTGTATTAAGACATTTGTATTCATGTGTATTACAGTATGTTGAGAAGCTGGACCTCGGTGGGTTTGTGTCCCTGAAGGACGATTGCAGCCGGGACAGAAACCTTGAGGCAGCCAGACTCATCCTGCGCATGAAGGATGGGGAGACCAAACTCACAGTAATGCCACTCAATGCACACACACACAATTAAAATATACACTTTTGCATGATGTAACATGACTGTTTTTCTTTTTCCAGGCACCCAACTTGGAATCAAGGGAGCTGTGGAAAGGTTTCCTCTACTCTGTTATAGATGTAAATATTCATTTTTTTGCACACCTGCATCCCTCTGCCAACCTCTCTCTCTCTCTCTCTCTGTCTTGCACTGTATTACAAATATCCCCGCCTCTGTCCCCACAGCTGAATGTCCCGTCCTGCCTCACGTTGCTGCCGGGCCAGCTGCAGATGCTGAAGGAGGTGGTGGACAAAGAGAGGTCCAGGAGGAGAACTCGCACCCCCACGCGGGCCCCTCCCTCGCCCCTCTCCGTGCCTTTAGTGGGAGAAATCCCACCGTGAGTTCTCCTTGTGCTGTGTTAAAAAGATGGCTCCTTCATTGTGTGTGCATGACTGTATTACTATTGATGTGTGTGTGTGTGTGTGGTATGCAGGTGTTTTCGCCCGGTGTCTCGAACAGAGGCTGAAGTCCTTTTAGAGAGACACCCAGACTGTGGCAACATGCTGCTCCGTCCAGGCAGAGACGGGTGCTCGTTGGCTGTCACCACACGGCAGGACCTCAACGGGTAAACACCTGCTGAACATCTGCACCACACAGCTGAAAATCTCATGGTCAGCTACAAACATTTCTCTGTTCTTCTCTGTTCTGTCTTACTCCAGGTCGGTGTTCAGACATTACCGTGTGACTCAGAGGGACCAAGGTGGTTATGTCATTGACGTAGAAAATCCTGTAAGTGTATAATACTTGCATAGAAATTCTTATCATTATTGACTAACTCATATAGATACAGTTGTCAATATTATTATCATGACTGTGTTTTTACAGAAGAAACCTCAGGTTAGGGATTCATCCATCCAACTTTTTCTCTCCTGATACAGATATTATAATTCGGGGTATCGGCTGATAACGTACTGATCAGATACCAGTGCTCTCTTTTAGCAGATTTATCATCTGTGTTTCAGTGCATGTCATCAGGATCTATTTAATGTAGGTAACACAAGGGACTGATATGGCACTAAAACAGCCATGACTTGTTGTAACTGATTGAAAAACAAAGAATTTTAAAACATTAATCAAGAAACTGTTTTTAATATAAATTGTTCAGAGCCCGAATTGGCCTGCTTTACAAAACCAGCATATTGGATGGATGCATTCTGGTCATGGGGTTGAATATTAAAAACATACAACAGCTTTTTTAAGTGGGAAGTGAAAAATCTGATGCAGCAAATCTCTAAGCAGCTCTCTGTCTGGTTTGCTGTTAGAAAGCAAACCGTTTCTGAATCATCATTTCTGAAAGACTTTTTCAGTTTTGTATTATGTATGTAATTTTTGTAGAGCTTTCAGGATTTGTTGGGACATGACAGAACACACACACACAGGATTCTGTAAACATCATTTGAAAAACAAATATAGAGCATGAAAATTACATTTTTGAGTAAGGCTTTGAGATGACAGCAATGAGCAATGTCTCAGATTGTATGTAAACACCATTAACAAACCAGCAGCTTTAGGCACATGTTACAGCAGGTTTTCTCTCCCAGATTCCCTGTGCTGACCTTCACGAGGTCATCGACGCCCTGGTAGAGAAGACAGCAGGAACTCTGCAGCCTTTCTTACTCGAGGAGCCTTACGAGGAGAATATCAGTGAGGCGATCAAGCAGCACATACATATTCTCAAGATCCTTGTTTTGCCTTCCTAAGTGTTTTCTTGCGATGAGGCTAAACTCTCTTTGTGTCATCAGCATACGTTTCCGCCAACGATGAGAATGGAGAAAGGATCCTCCACACTGCCCCCTCCAGCCCCCTGCCAAGAGCCCCCGCCCTTCCTCCAAAACAAGGTTCGTCTCCACATAAAGCCACGTGCAGATGGCAGCATGCAGACAGTGGCAATGATCCCTGCTTTCATTCTCGTGCAGATCGTTGGCCCGGCAGCCCCCTCTCCAGGTCTCCGGCCCCCGACCGCAGAATCCTGACCTCCCCAGTGCCGGCCTCGCCCACCAACCCAATGAGACGGCTCATCCTCTCACCTTCGCCTCTTGCACAGAGTGTGTAGACAATGTAGATCTCACCTGCTGAGTCGATCGTGATTTATCACCAGTTCTGCTTCAGCTCAATGGGTCTGTCCCACACTTGCAGTATTTGCAAGTAGTCAAGTGCCTACTTGTGCAACATAATTACAGTAATGACCGCAGTGCCTAAGTGCCTGTTCAGCATGTGGAAGTTTATTGGCGCTCACTGGGACACTCTTGATTAATAAGGACATTAATTCACTCCCATAAATAGTCATACTGCTGTCCTACTGTACATGGCACGATCAAGCTCAGATGATTTGTTGGAAGAGATAAATAAGATCAACCATCAGATCAGAAAGCAAACAAACCAAGTAGGCTGTCAACACATAGGTGTACTATACATAAAAGAGACGGTTTATGTCTGACAGAACACAGTATTTTTTAAAATAAAGGATGTGTTATTTAGTGTGAGATATTATTCTTATCAGTCCCACCAAGAAGAACAGGTTGCTAATATTATATGATAACCATCTGTGGAGGTTCTGCCATAACCTTATAGTGGTTATACCTGAATAATAGCATTGACACTGAATTCAACATGTCATAAACTTAAACTTCTTCATGCCTGCTCATTAATGTTAGTCCTAAAACCAGCCTATAGGCACATTACTACCAACAACTAGAGTGGTGTGGCAGTAGACCGTGGTGAGTTGTAGGATACTGAAGTGCGCATCAAGTGTGGCTTCAGTGGACTGTGCGTTACTCAAGTGCTCAAGATTGTTGGTGATTGTTCCTGAGACTGACCCGGCGTGTTTCTTCTGTCTCTCCAAAGCACTCAACGAGGAGCTCAAGATGAAGCTGGAGAAGAGACGAGCCAGTCAGGACTGACTTTCTCATAAGGAACGACCTCCTGCCGCAGCATACTCAATCTTCAGTGCCAAACCCCTTCTCACCGCAGCTATGTGTTCATCCTGTGCCTTCTAGGTGGAAGACAAGGACTCCAGATATCGCCACTTTCTCGTAGGGACATGCAAAAACGCCCTGAGTTTCATTGTTTTGAGCTTTATTACGTGGATGTTGGACTCAGATGATAAAATGGACTTGTAAAACCTCATAAAGTGCTGCCAGTCTCGGTTGGGATAACAATCCACTAGTGCTTTATCCACTTACATAAAGCTGTTTACAAACTGCCTCTGAGCAAAAAAAATAGTGCCACAACAAATGAGTTTCCTTTAGAATAAAGTCCACAAAAACAGTGAATCTATATTACTGGCAGCTAAGATCTATCGGAGAAGCACTGATATGTGTCGGACCACCGACTGAGCCTGATGTTTTCCCATCTGAGCCCCCGTCTGAGTGCTGAGCTGCTGATGTTACTGCTGCAACTACTGGAGACGAAGAACAAACAAACCACAGACCGCCAAGATCAACAGAGGAGCGACAGACTCTGACCTGAGACACTTTATCAGCTCTGAAGTGAAATGAGCTCAATTTTCAGCCCAGCAATTCTCTCCATTCACCTCATCACATGTACCATGACTGAAAAAACAGAAGTCGTCTGAAATACTGCAATATCTGCCTGCTGCTCCTGAGTGCTGTTTGTGATTGATAAGCAACCATTGATGTATTGTTGGTTCCACGACGCTGTTGTGGCTCATTATGACTCAACTTTAACTGTATCGTTGGTGCTTATTTTGAAGTGTTTCCTTATTCCCTGCTACTGTGTACGTGTTGGTGCTATGACTCACCAGTGCTGACCTACCTGGAATCTCCAGGTGATTTCTGTTCCGCCTCGAGAAAATCAGTCCACTGTGTGAGGGTGCCCTCTAGTGAAATGGCTGTCGTGTGATGGGACTTTAGCAGCACAGTCTCTGGGTGCTCTCACAAAGTACTAAACACTTGGCATAGACAGACTCTTTTATCTTGGCAAAGACTTTTGGCTTTATCACAGCATTACACCACGCCCTACCTCTCTATCATTAGTAAGAAAATGAGAATTTATTACAGATCTGAAGGTGTTTAAACATTAACAAGTATTTCTACACGGGCAACTCATTTAGTGACATTTCTGTCAATCGGCCAGTCCTTGCAGATTTGAAGTGTCTGAGTACTAGTGGCAAACTGTTATCAAGTGTCTTCTTACAATGAACAGATTCTTGTATGTTTGTACATGATGTGTCGTGTCGACTTGATCACTATCAAAGAATAGTGTTTGTTAGATATCAAGGGCATTAAATTGTTTTGCATGGATGTGATTTGGCCGTGTTGTGAATTGATAACCATTTTTTAGTTTGTTTTCTACATGTCAGGCTGTGATTGATTGATGATTGGTGAAATAGAATGAGAACATTAGATAATGTTGGAATTAATCAGTACTAGGAGAGAGAATGTCAGACAATCTGTCCTGTTTTTTTTTTAAATGACCCATAATCAAATCTTATGAATAATGTTTACCACAGAAAGATAGAAGAAAATATGCCTGGGTTTGCAAAGTTCCATTTTTTTAACAGTTTAACATGGAGATGGGTCTATTTTTTTATAAATTTCCTTATGCTTTCAGTTATTCACACAGTCATCTCCACAATCTCACACACGTCAGTAAATACATTTATTGGAAATCAACTGTTTCTTTATGTTTATATTTTCTTTTTCATCACACCAATGTAATTCTGAAACAATTAAAACAATTTGGGTTTTTTGTTTGTTTTTCCTAGTTTAGTGGCCTTCCTTGTCTACTTTGTGGAAATTTCTATCCAATTTGAAATATCAGCACCAACCCACATTTTTTTTCATATGGGACAGCTAACCCACCTTTTCTGTTATTTGTGTTTTTTATAATTTTTTTTTTTTATTATTTCTCATTGTGTCTTCTCCTGATTTGTGAAATTTGAAAACAATATAAATAAAAAAAACGAACAAACAAAAAACAGTAAATATGTCAATAATGTAAGGTGGAGGGATTTGATGTCCACACATTAAACACCAAAATGTGTTTGATATGAGCTGCACAGAGGAATGACACAACATGTTCAACCCAATTTGATCAATACTTTATGTGGACCTTATGAGAACCGTTTACCGTTTCATGAATTAATAGAGGCATAATTAGTTTTATTTCTGTGCAGGTGCAACATTATTATAACTTCAAACACATCATGCAACTCCCACAACACACCACTAGGTAACGTTAGACCATCACTCCTGTTTGAACATGTTGCTCAAATAAAATAAAAAAAATCAAAAATAATAAAACAAAAACAAATCTCATCCTATTAACTCTGCTCCAGTCATCTATCACCTCTAACATCTTGGATGAGCTGTGTCCCCCGCGGACTGATAAAACTATATGAGGACAATTAACCGTGAATCAGATCCCAGATCAGCTCCCGCCGCCGCCGTCTCCTTGAAGGTGGTTTAAAAAAAAAAAAAAAAAAAGACCTGCGGGGCCAAACGGAGCCATTCAGAGTGTTTTCATGGCGGGATAAGAGCCTCCACAACACACACCGCAACTGTGGCTGTCAGAGGAGCGACACGGAGAGAGAGAACAAGCCGGAGAGGAGCTGCTTTCTGCGGGTTTGATTAGTGAACCCGCAGCGTTTCTCAAGAACCGCCTTGAAGGAAGTTGTTAGCTCGCGCGAGTTCTAAGTTACACAGGTTGAGACGTTAGACGTCAGCGCCGTTTGACCGGGATTTATCACACTCTTCACCCGTTTATAAAAACTGTGAGTTAACTTTGCTGCCAACCTACTAGTGAACGAAGAAGTAGTGTTGTAGAAATAGCGTTTTAACAGGTGTTTGTAGTGTGTTTTAATGGAGCTCTCTGCAGTCTTGGGCGTGTCTGTGTGCAGGTAAGTGATTAACTTTTAATACAGGAACCTGTTTCCCTTTAGCTAGCTGCTAGGTTAGCTTAATTACATGTAGGTAAAAAAAAAAACAGTTTAAAGTAACTAATTATATTCTGTTGTCATGAATGCTTGTGTGCTCATAACAGTTGTTTTTGCTGATATTTAGGTTTTATTCGTTGGTAGGTTGTTTTTGTTGTTTGCAAATGTCATAAATCTGAGCTATGGACAAAATAACAGAAACACCTCTGGACTCCATGTTTTGCAGGTTGTATTGTAGTACAACCTGTTATTAGTGTAGTGTATTATGACTTAACTATATATTTATCTTATTTATACAAGTAGCATTAGTTATAAATTACATTTAATGACAATATGAGAACAATTAAAGCAGCTGATCTCAGCTGACTAAATTTAATGCTTCAAGCTGAACTAACACTTGCACTTGCACATACACTCCTGCCAACGGGCTTGTTTCTGCTGAGGGGACATTTGGCACATAAATATGAAAGCCAAGGTGCAGTGTGTGTGCCTGTGTATGAGAGCAGATGGGTGTTGAGAGAAGCTGGCTGTGGCCCCAGGGACAAATATGTGAAACACCTTATCAGGGCTGCATTCTCTGACATGCCGCAGCTCATCAGTGTAACACAGCAAAGGTCTGTTGGGAAAGACAGTAAAGGACACACCCACTCTGCAGATTGTAGAAACACTGCTGTACAAAATCAGAAGTTCTGAAGAAGCAAGCTCAGGCTGATTGCCACTGTATTGCTAGACTTAACTGGGAGAAGTGGTGATTGTGGTCCAAGTGGTGAATCAAACCACCATTTCGTGTCAGTGTGTTTGAAACAGCTCTTTGCAATACACTTATTGCAAGAGCTCCTCTCTCATCTGCACCAGCCTTAGGCACTCACTGCAAACCTCTCATTGTGTACTTGTGTTTGGTGCTGCAGGAGAGCTGAAGTCGACATCCCTGCACCCCGCTGAATGCCTTTCATGGCCCTGCATTAACATCACTATGGCACTGACAGAATTACTGCCGTGCTGACTTTAGCTCACTCTAGCTCTTTCTGGCCATTCCTCCACTCTTTTGCTCTGTTTGTCTCACTTTGTTTTAAACACATATCTTCAATGTTTCTCTTCAGATCATGCTTTCTTTTTTTTGTTCAGCTTTTTTTTTTAATACATATTTGAAGCTTCTTTTCTGTCAGGTCTCACGTCTGGTGAATTGATTGTGATATCCATACAACCTTGTCTCTTTCAGCCCTCCTCGGCTTTGTTTCTTTGGACTGTGCCATCCATCTCATCATGGACAGCCTGCTGAGCGGGGCCAGTAAAGGGGCCAGCGCCCTTCAGTCAGCACAGACCTCATCACGTCATAGATGCCACTCGCTGTCTTTGCCCCTGTATGACTGACTGTTTGGGAAACAATAAAGCTTAAATTCTTCTCAGCCTGAACAAAAGAGCCATGCATCCGCTGCTGTCCCTCAGTGTCTTTTGGCTGCTGCCCCTGGCCTTGATGCTGGAAGAAGACTCACCACTGGACTGTGTCCCTCGTAGATCTGTGCCCTATCATAGTGAGTGTTGCTGTCTGTCTTGTGTAACCTTGGCTTACACTGTAGCAACCCTTGTTGGCTCATACTGTATGGTTAAATTTTGGACCAACTCCTTGGGAAACCGGGTGTAATCACTGGTGGTTGCTGAGTTCATCAGTTTCATTCTGTCTCTAGGGGACAACGCTCACCTCTTTCGTGAGGAGGGAGTGTTCAACTACTCCACCATGCTGCTGAGAGAAGATCTGGACCTGCTAGTGCTGGGTGCCAGAGAGGCAGTTTATGCTCTTGACCTCAAGGACATCTCCAATAAACTTGCTTCAGTAAGAACTACTTTGTTAACAACAAACCACTTAAGGCGAATTCTCCTGCCCATTAATTGTTAGCATTGGTCTGCTTTTGAAATTTCTTATCAGCGCTTAGACATTTTTAAAAACAAACAGGCGGTACTTGGTACGAGCACACTGTTCTGTAGTGAGAGACGAACAAGCTTTGCAAGAAGACACTTTAGATTTAGTCTGTAACTACAAATTCACTCATAATGAACTAAAACCAACCAGCATTACTAGTTATTTGTTGATTTTAAGTGTTAAACCTTAACTTCTTCTTCTCCTTCTCTTTCCTAATAATAAAGTGTTGTTTTGGGCATGGTGAATACAACATGATGCCCCCATGCTTCCTGTCTCTCTGCACTGTCAACTGTCAAATGAATGCATGAAAATGTCAAGAGTGTTGCATTTATCAATTTCTACAATAGAAAAAAACATTAAAATGTTCAGAAACCATGTGACCAATATTGTTTTTCCCTCTTGTAGGTTAAATGGGAAGTAACGCAACAACAAAAAGATGAGTGTGAAAACAAAGGAAAAAATCCTGAGGCGGGTCCCTTTAGCTTTTGATTTTTTTTTAGAAAATATTGTATATTAAGCAGGTGCAGTCATTGCTTTTTTAATGCATTTACAGATGGACTGCAAGAACTATATCAGGATCCTGCATGAGTTGGAGGATAACAGGATGTATGTGTGTGGAACCAATGCTTTTGATCCTGAGTGTGATTACATGGTGAGACAAATTCACTGCTTGCTTATCTCAGTTCCTGTTCAATACTGTATAAATTAATTCTGTGTAGTTTAGTACGGTTTCATAAAGTAGGTGCAGGATTTTAAGATGTTTGTTTGTGCAGTCCTATGCAGATGGAAAGCTCACTCTTGAGAAGAAAGGAGAGGATGGCAAAGGGAAGTGTCCATTTGATCCTTTCCAGAGATACGCTTCCCTCATGTTTGGTGAGTAGCAATTATACAACAGAGGAAAGTAAGGAGGCTAGGTTAGTACAGCAGAATGTTTTCATTTGTATCTTTGTGTCTGCTGTCGTGTCTTGCCAGAAAACAACCTGTACTCAGCCACATCAATGAACTTCTTGGGCTCTGAACCTGTCCTGATGCGCAGCTCTCCTGTTTCCATCCGAACTGAGTTCAAGAGCTCCTGGCTTCATGGTAAGATGTGATAGTATGTAGTGTGTTTTTTGCAAGATCATACATTCACTGTCTTCAGTCTCCAAACTGAGGTTGACTGTCAGACCTTGATGATTTGCTCAATGGCGCAGTCAAGATTTTCATTTTTTTTTTCTTTCTATGCCAGAGCCCAACTTTGTTTCCATGGCTCAAATGCCAGAGAGTGAGTTGACCGAGGTGGGGGATGATGACAAGGTTTACCTGTTCTTCAGTGAGACAGCTGTGGAGTGTGACTGCTACAACAAACTGGTGGTGTCCCGAGTGGCCCGCGTCTGCAAGGTGAACAAGTTTATCACACATTATTTGTTACAGCTCCTTTTTCCAAAGCGATAATAACATAAAAGCAGCACTTCCTCAACTGTGACCATTCAGTCCTTTCCGCTGCTTGATTGTGCATCCCGTTTGTCTGCAAGTTTTTCCACTTGTCAGTGTGTCATTACGGTGTCATGGTGTGTTCATAGGGGGATCTTGGAGGGCAGAGGACCTTGCAGAAGAAATGGACATCCTTCCTGAAGGCCAGAATAGACTGTCCAGTGCTTGAGTCTCAGCTGCCGTACATTATCCAGGACACGTACCGCTGGTGTGACCCCCAGCGGCACTGGAAGGACTGTTTGTTCTACGCTGTCTTCACTCCACAGTCGTATGTGTGAATTAACAATTATGCTTGTGTAGCAGGAGGAGGGTCTCTTTCTCTTTAATGGTCTTTGGCCCACCACTTGGCTCACATTTTGTGTGTGTGTGTGTGTGTGTGTGTGTGTGTGTGTGTGTGTGTGTGTGTGTGTGTGTGTGTGTGTTTCAGGGGCACATCAGACCTGTCTGCAGTGTGTGTATACCGCGTGTCAGACATCAGCAGAGTGTTTGCGGAGGGGAAGTACAAGACCCCAGTCCCCGTAGAAACCTCTTTTGTTAAGTGGGTGATGTATAGCGGAGATGTCCCCGTCCCTCGGCCCGGAGCTGTGAGTCTGCCCACTATTCAACGTGTGTGTGCGTGTGTTAGAAACAAAGACAAAACTCAAAAGGCAACTCTTTTTTAACGAGTGGCCCAGCAGGAAGCCGATTCCTTTTGTCCTCTGACTCTGTTGTCCTCTCTTTTCTCTTTCCTTCCCCTCTTTCCCCGCCAGTGCATAGACAATGAGGCTCGTAAAGCGGGCATAACTCAGACTCTGGACCTCCCAGACCGGACCCTTCAATTTATCAAAGATAGGCCCCTCATGGACCAAGTTATCCAGCCAATAGGAGAGAAGCCTGTACTGGTGCGAAAGGGAGCTACATTCACACGCATCGTAGTCAACCAAGTGCAAGCCGCAGATGGCAAGAAGTACCAAGTGATGTTCATCGGCACAGGTGCACGTGTATCAGTGCTGCACACTACCACTTCTTGTATATATATCACCCTGCTGCTTTTGCTCACATGACAACATCAGTGGTAAGCATTAGGCCATAGCTGTCAACTTCAAAATATAACATGTACTTACATTTTTCTACAAAAAGAGGAAGGCACAATGCTGAAAGCAGTGAACTACGATGGAGAGATGTTCATCATAGAGGAAGTACATCTCTTTCAGACCCCAGAGCCAATCAAAATTCTGAAATTCTCCAATGTCACGGTAATGACATTTAACTCCATCATAGCCCTGTTGATGACTTATTACTTTTAAATCAAAACACAAGTGTATGTTAATGGTATATTAATATTAAAGCACATACATCAGTGTCATTGCTTTGTTTGTGTGTGATGATCCCTCATGTGCAGGGTCAGCTCTATGCAGGCTCAGACTACGGAGCAGCACAGATACCACTGGCCAACTGTGAGAGGTCCTTATCCTGTATGGACTGTGTGTTAGCCAGAGACCCATACTGTGGCTGGGACAAAGTTGCTGGGAAATGTACTCTCCTCTCTAGTTCACAAAGGTAGGCAGTTGTCCTAACATGTAGAGCAAGCCATGTTGATATCTGTTGTATCAAAACTTCAATTATTGTATCTTCTGCTTTAGAGAGCTAATCCAAAGTGTTACCAAAGGAGATGCCTCCCTTTGCCCAGATGCTGGTGAGTTAGTGCACACTATTAAGAATCTTAAGTATGATCTGTATATATTTATTTATTTATTTATTTTAGATTCAGAATAAAAATCATTTTCTGCTTCTTGAACTTCAAGGAATCATAATTGAAGTTGATTATGGGTTGTTCAAAATGACAACACGTCTGTGAGAGAACTCACTGTTTTGTTTTCAGATCCTGTTAAGCCCCTCAATCGGTCCATCTGGCCCGGAGGAAACCTCAAGCTTCATTGCCTTTCACCTTCCAGTCTGGCAAAAACCACCTGGGCCCGGGACGGCAACGACTTAGCCCCTGCAACTCGCCTTCAGTTTCTCAAAGATGGACTGCTTATCCTCAATGCCTCAGACTCGGATGCTGGTCGGTACCGCTGCCGGTCTGTGGAACGCTCCAAAACTGACGAATACACCATCACTGTTGCCGAGTACCAGGTCAGCCTAGGTCCTGCAGGCTCCGGTGGGAGGATAAGTTTTCCTGAGGCTCAGAAAGATGGCCCCTCTGTGGCTGGACTGCAGGCTGTAATCGGGCTCCTTGTTGTCACTCTTCTTGCCCTTTTGGCCTGGAACTTTTACAAAGGCCATCTACCGCTACCCTGGAACTGTGGAAAGAAGAATAGAGAACAATTCCCGGACCAGGGAGGTCTGAACTCTAACGTGACCTACCAAGATGCACCGAGGCCTGCTAGGGCAGAGGACAAGCCCCTGGTGTCGGGAACAGACAACGGCCCCAGTAACAACAACCACACTGGAGGAGAGGCGGCAACTGGTGATGCAGAGGAAGAGAATAATGCCCCAAAAGTTGTTCTTCCATCTCTGCAGTTTATTGATGACGAGTCAGAAATTTGAAACTGTCGACAACATGACTATGAAGTCGCACATTGCTGTTCAAATTTGACAAATGAATTGAAATGCCCCAGACAGTTTGTTTCAAGGCAGAACTAATGGATCCATCAGCATCAGCTGTTGTGCTTGAGTTCAACTCTCAACATATGGGGCATTTAGAACAACTTGTCGAAACTTTGTTTTCAGAGACTGTTAACTGTTGAGCACAGTTGAACACACCAAAAGATTCTATAAGAGGCTTTTTATACAAGTATGAGAGACACTTGAATTTGTTTGACTTTTTTTAGAACAGTTGTATGTACATTTAAATGTGTCTTTTAGAATTTTACTCACAGTTGTGAAGTCCATTTTAGATTTTCTTTTTTAAGATTGGTATAATTTTTCACAGGGAATGTACAGTAACTGAAATTGAGCCATTTCACTTCTAACCACTAGCTTTTATTTTTTATTGAATTTAACCTTCTCTACAGCCCTGATTCCAAAAAAGTTGGCGCACTGTGTAAAACATGAATAAAACAGAATGTGACAATTGAATAATCTCTTTTGACATATTCATAATTGAACAGTGCAAAGACAAATTTATTGTTTGACCTCATTAACTTTTTGCAAATCTCTGCTCATTCAACATATTTCAAACAAGTTGGGACAGGAGCTACAATAGACTGTGAAAGTTTTGGAATGATCCAAACAGGTGTTTTTGGATCATTCCACAGATAAACAGGTTCATTGGTAACAGGTGATAGTATCATGATTGGGTATGAAAGGCTCATCCTGGAAAGACTCAGTCGATCGCAAGCAAAGACAGGGCAAGGTTCACCACTTTGTGAAACCTGATTCTATAAAGATTACTACATGGCCTCAGGAACACTTCGTAAAACTGTTGTTGTTAAACAGTTTGTTTGCAAATTATTGCATTTTCATTAATTTGACGTTTTACAGTGTCCCAACTTTTTTGAAATTAGATTTGTACCTGGTCGCTGTATTGTTCCAGTGTATCCAAATATGGCCAATAGGGTTTAGTACTTTTAAGCAAGACTGGACTTGCAAAGAATGTGAAGAACAGATGTGAAGTCTGCAGTTATGAATCAGCTTTGTTCTTCTGTGTATGACAGTTCAGTTTTTGAAGATACCATCTCTGCAGCCTGAACAAATTTCAGATGTTCAATGTTCAAGATTACATGTTTTAAATTGGTGGTCACAACAGAAAACC
This sequence comes from Centropyge bicolor, assembly GCA_037975185.1. Classification (NCBI taxonomy): domain Eukaryota; kingdom Metazoa; phylum Chordata; class Actinopteri; family Pomacanthidae; genus Centropyge; species Centropyge bicolor. Next base: position 3,211,795 of record JBBMOC010000023.1, on the reverse strand, counting down.
ATCAGCTTGCAAAGAGTAAAAAGTGGGAAAAAAAAATCTTTAATGTGTAATTTTCAGACTACATTACAGTTTACTTATTCAGACAACAGTACAGAGCTTTAACAAACTGCTTTTTGGTGTGATAGCAGCTAAAAAACAATACAACAAACACATTGGCTGCACAGCCTATACTGTATAATACACCATGACTGGGCTCTTGGTCCATCTTGGTATGGGGTCTTTATCTCCTGTAGCGGTACCGCTTGAAGTGGAACCACAACTGGAAGATCCCATTGGCGAACTGACAGCGGAAGCCGTGTCGGTGTGAGTACTCCCACTCCCTGTTCACAATCTTAAAGGCAATGTCCTCGTACGGCGGGCCAGCATGGAACCTTAAAATGCCAAAGTCCTTGTTGTCAGGACTGGGCTCGAGGAAGTACTGCGGGGTCGAGCGCTTGTCGATCAGGTCTGGGTAGAAGATGTTGAACTTGTAACCTTGAACGATCTTGGGCGGAGGGTTATCGAAGTCGTAATGCGTCTGGTTGTATTTGTTCCACTCGAAACCCGTGTGGACCCTGTTGAAGAAGCGGGGTTTCCTGGGACGGTATTTGTCCGCCCACAGGTACATTTTCCCTGTGACAGGAAACTCTACGCTGAACTGTGCCTCATCGTTGCCCATGCCCTCTCTGGCTCGACGTACGAAGGCGTCCTCTGCGCTCTCGTTAGCATCACCTGATAGAGAAGTCAAAGAAGCACAGTGAGTGTCTTGGGACAGAAATATGCATCACATTTATAAACCAATCCACTTTGTATATCAAAGATTGCTTTCATCAAGAATTAGATTGCAAATCTTACAGAAGGCTGATGCTGGTTACACACTGTACACAGACTGCATTCCTTTACCAATTTCTTTTTATAAAATACTGTGTAGTCATGGCAGAACTTTATTCCAACTGGCTGCATGTTACTAAGACTTATTTTCTATTTGCACCTGGTTGGTTTTCTTATCAAACATTCTAGTTTGCGGATCCAGATCATTGTGTTTTGGAGTACTTTTGAGAACGTCTCTGATCATTAGTACATTTATTATTATTTTGTAACTCTGTGTTTATGTGGGCGTGCTCTCATACCGGTGACTTGCAGCTGTCTGCGTGCTAACTGCAGCCGGTGCATGTCCTCTTCCGGGGTGATAGTGTGCGAGTCCAGTGGCAGCTCGGAGGACGTGAGTAGCGTGGGACTGTAGCGTCCGGAGTCGTACTCCGCCTGGCTCTGCTGGATCAAATCCTCCTCCGTCAACACGGCCTCCACCACTTCGCCCTTGTCCTCTTCATCTTTCTTGTCACCCTTTTCTCCTTCATCCTCATCATGGTTTCCTGCTGTGGATGTAGACGGACCTGCCTCCTCTTCGTCCTCTTCCGTTTCTCTGCTTTGATATTTTGTGGAGGAGGATGAAGACTGGCCAGGCTCTTCAGTTATTGACACCCTTGCTTGGTCTTCAGCTCTCTCCCTGATGTTACAAAAATGTTTGGGTTTAAATTTTCTTTTAAGGTCCATGCATCATAATACATTTTTACATACAGTATTTAATAGTTATAATACACTCAAAGAATGAAGTGAGAATTAACAGTGAGAAGTGACGTAAGAGTGAAGAGAACCTCTAGTCACTTCTCCTGAAAATATCCACCATAACTGACTGAGCCACAACTGTTACAGGATGTGTGAGGTTTCTCGGTTGCTTACCCATCTTCGTCACTCCTCGGCTCCTCTTTGATGATGGGGAACAAAGGTTCACTTTCCACTCCTTGTTCCTGTTTCAGCTTAAACAGCTTCTGTCGCAGCACGTCCTGGTGTCGCTCTCTCAATCTGGGATGGAAAATTTGTAGTTAATGCACACGTTTCCACCATCTAGCCAAATGAATCACAAGCCATCCATATATGGTATAGCTGTAGATTTACATTGGATACATGCATTCAAATCAGGCATTTACATTATTGAAACAGCAGAAGTAAAAGTTGCCACGTTCCTACCTTGCTCTGGCCATGTAGACTCTGACCTGCTGCAACAGACTCTCCCAGTAACCGATATCGAGATTTGATCCCCCGGCACGAATCTTGGACTCGATGTTCAGGTGCAGTGCCTGCAACTGGCTGTATGTCTTCCCCTTGAACACCGTCTGTACATCTGTACTCACAGCTGTGTTGATGCCCTCACGACGATCACCTGAGAATTAAAAATGACTGCATTGATCATTAAGGGTAAAAATGTGCTTGGGCACAGCTTCACACAGAGACAAGTGCAAGTTGAATTATTATGTGACTTCACATGTAAAAGCGAAACAGGAAGCAAAGAGATACTGAGTATCAAACTGTTGTGTGAAAATAATGTACCAGGTCCTTTCCCAGAGGCCTCCAGTTTTCTCAATTTGCTGATTTCGTCCTCTGTGATGGTTGTCATGTCTCTCCAGAAGTCCACATTCTTCCCTTGCTCCAACTCCATGTACACCTACCAGCACAAAAAACACTCATACAGTAAACACACAGATGGAATTCATTTTAAGAATAATAGGCATGAAACAAGTGTCAGCAGGGTCGTGTTTATGGTCAGTTAAGATCAGATAAAACATGTCTAAGACGTTGACACTTTGGGACTGGGTGGTCATTCAAGATTAATGTTTTGTCTGCGGAAGACTGTATTGTAACACATTCAATAGTGACACATCATTGTTCACAGATTTCACTTCCACATTGTATTTAACCAAAGTTCCATCAGAGAATGTCTCCTTATTACAAATTTGGGGATCTTGGCACCCTCCAGTGGCCAAAAAAGACAATGGCTGACTGAATCAGACACTAAAATGAATGTGTTGAAAGAAACACAGTCAGTGGTATTTGTCTAATTTCTCTACAAATAACTTGTACCATCAGAATAATTTGCATTTTACTATAATTACATGGAAATTATAATTCTACACATAATGATTTTCTCAGTTAGACCAGACTCATTCAGACTGGTGATTAAAAAACTCACCAAATTGTAGCAGGTGGTCCAATAGTTAGCAAAGTGATGCACTGCTAATCACTATCTAAAGTTTGTTCATTTCAAAATGATGTGTTTTATGTGAGTTCATATTAACTGGAAATTTTACAAGTTTTATTAAAAGCTGTACTGTTTAGTTCTTCTTAATTATTATTACATCTTGTGTGATTCGTGCTATTCTAAACTAGTCATACAACTTGTACACTTGAATGGAAGAGAACCACACCTTAATGTCCTCCAGCAGATCATCCATGTCTGTGACTGTCAGCCCATTGAGAAAGGTGTAAGGCTCATGCATCTCCACAGCAAGATCGTCATCTTCTGCACTGATGTACTTCGCCAAAAGGTCAATAGGCTTGGCACGACCATCGCGGATTCTGATCTTAGACCTGGGCCACAGCACACACAATATAGTCAGACAGTTCATATATGTATTAAGAAACAGCAGCAGTTCGTTCACCCTGAAAAGAGGAGGCTGTTCTTAATGCACACTCACCTTAGTTTGGCCTGATGCAGATGGAAGTTGTCTTCCTGTTCAGCCCAGGTCTTGAAATGCTCTGCCTCCTTCTCCCTCTGCAGCATCTCCAGCTCTGTCTCTCTCATGGCCTTTTCTCGCTCCCTCTCCAGACGCAGCTGTTTTACCTTTATACACAAAGTTAGCATGATTAATGGAATGGGTGTCACTTATGACTCTCTAACATTATACTGCCACAAATAGAAACCACCCCACAGTTCATACCTTTTGCAGCTCTCTGCGGTTCTCCTCCTGAATACATTTGTTCCGTTCTTTAAGCTCTTTCTCTCCGAGATGGCCGATGCCTTTCTTGTCCAATGCCTGGAAAAAAAAAAATCACAAAAAATAAGAAGTCTTGGATGCGTTACAATATTCAAAACCAGGTCATGAGAGGCAACTTCCCAAAATTCCAAGACTGCAAACAAATTTTGAATACAGTTGACAATAAAACCTAATCACATGCTGCTCTCCGACCTACCTTCTGCCATTTGAATGTGCCCAGTAAGTTGTTGTCACCAAAGGGATTGTCTGCGTTGGTGTATCCCATGTACTCTTCACTCCAGCCCATTTTTTCTCTCCTCTTCTTCTCCTTCGCTTCCTTCTTCGCCAGTCTTCGGGCCCTCTTCTCCTCAGGTGTCTCCAGAGCTTTCATCATGTCCTTCTGTTTTTTCCTATCCTCCTTTTCTTTGGCTACACGGTTCCACCGATCAGAACCCGAGCTATCGGATGAATCCGGTGAACTGCAGCGTTGCCGCCCTCTGTCTCTGACGGTCCTCCTACCATCCTCCCTGTCTTCACTCCTCTTCCTTCGCTCTCTGCTTTTGTCTCTGTCTCCTTTTCTCTCCCTGTCTCTGCTGTTGCTCTTCCGCCTCTCGCGGTCTCTGTCTCGCTCCCTCCTCTGTCTCTCTGTCCCTCTGTCTCTGACTGGACTCCCTCTGTCAGGACTTCTCTGTCTCCTCCTTTCTCTGTCACTGCTTCCATCACGGGAGTCAGAGCTGTGCTGGGACCTTCCCCTTCTTCTCTCTCTAGATGCTCCTCTCCGGTTCTCCATTTCCTGTTTCCTCCTCCTCATGTTGGGATCATCTGAATCAGAGCTGAGACAGAAAGAAAAAGTGATTTACTGCATTTTTGTTCCAAGATAGGCAATCATGTAATAAAGACTCAATAGTTAACTAAAGACAGACAGACAGACAGACAGAGTACTTTATTAATCCCTTTGGGAGGTTCCCTCCGGGAAATTGACAAAACTTCACTGACAAGATGTGTTCAACACTACTGTTGTTTGTTTGTTTTTTTAGATTTTATTTAGCTTATTGACTGATTTTTAAAAAAATCTTTTTTTCAAAAAAGCCAAGATTCCTGAGGGAGATTGATCCCGACTGGATTAACCTCGTGAAAAAGGTATGTTGAATTCAGTTAAACTACATGATGGTGTTGTCTGCCTACTGAAGTGCTTGAGTTGAGTAGGTGTAATTTTTTACATAATAATTGGCACATTTCTCAAAGCACAGGACAGGTTTACTTTAAATACCATATTCATCAACTCATATTATAGCCACCACTATTTTAACAGGTTGAATCTAGCCGCAAAACTTTAAACATCAATACTAACCACTTAGCACCAGACAGCATAGACAGTTACCTTGATGATCGACCCCTCGACTTGGTCCTTGGACGCTGTGGTCCTCGTCTCCTGTCGCTCTCCGAGCCGCTCCTGGACCCTGGACGGTCCCTGTGTTGAAGACGACGTCGACCCGGGGAGCCATCGCTGGAGTCCCTGCTGCCCGAGCGTCCGCGTCCATGGCCGCTTCTTTTCTTGTCCGCAGACCGACTGCGGCCTCGCCGGTCCTCCGGGGACCGAGACCTGCTGACCCTGGACCTGTTCCGCCGGTCCCGGCTCCGACTTCTAGACTTTGAGCGGGACCGACGTCGTGATTTCGAACCCATCACGAACTTTCTGTCACTGCAGGGTCCGAAGTGGAATCCGCCGCATAAATTAAACGCAAAAATGAAAACTTTTCGCTGTTCTCAGAATGTATGGTAAATTTGTGCATTTGTAAAATATCGAAGAATGTAAATGAAGATTAATGTCGACTTAAAACACTTATCTTATCAAAATATGCGCGAAGTTATTAAGTTAGCGTCAAAATCAACAAATTGTTCAGGCACTAATTGTTCAGGCAGCAGAAAGCCGGCGTAAAAGGGCTTTCTACAAAATGGCGCATATTTTCGACGTCACGACTGTAGCTAGAGAAAAATAAAATAAAGTACGAATAAATACTATTTGTTTAACTCCTGTTTTTATAGGCCACATAGCATCCCACACAAGATTGATACCATAAAAATGTGTTGTTGCCTTAAAATAATTTGAGAATGAAAATAGGTCAGAGCCGCTTTTCAGAAACACAAACAATATTCGCGTTTTCGTGACGTCAGACAACTGGCAAATGTAGTCGTCTGAATTTACCCTTAAATAAATATTTAAAAAGTCTAAAAGCCTAAACTCAACCAATTTTCCTAATTTATTTTTTCTTCGTATAACCTAGTAATTGTGCATGTTATTGCGTGACTTTGTGGCTGCTTTCAAGGTTAAAAGAAATGTTTACAGGTCAACACTGGACTACAAATCCCAGACAACACAAGGCACCATTGCCTGTGTTGAGGGGAGAGGGGGGACTCCTTTCAGCAACATTCTTCTTCACCCAGGCTGCTGTTAGGGCGATATCAACTACGTTTCTGACTGTTATCCTCCGAGTTCACATTTGATAACATTTCAGATTAATAGTGTTGTTTTCTTCGTTGGGAGAAAGAAACTATTCGCCTCACGGTGAACTCGGCTTCAGTTTGTCGGTCAGGTAACGCTAGAGCTTGTTAGCTAGCTTACTTTAGCCAGCAGCTACCAGTAGATTTGCGGCTTATATCCGTGGCTTCCCTGCCAGGTAACCTTAGATCAACTACAGCTCGAAGCGCAGGTCAGCCACAATGTTTTGGTCAGCTTACCCATTTCTGAGTATTGACATTACTAAATAATCCACCTAATTTGGGGGACAAATCAACGCAACCTTTGTTTGGCTTGTGCGCAGCCAGGCTGGTTTGGCCTGTTTCATTGTCTCCGAGCATCGAAAACACTCAAGTTGTTTTTCACTGTCAGTAGGTTGTTTGGCTAGTTGGGCTCCAGATAATCTCGCAAGCGACCTGGTCCAGTATGGCGCAACACGACCACTCTCATGTAGCCAGTTCACAGAAAGCACTCATGTTGGAGATGAAGAGCCTCCAGGAGCAGCCTGTCGAGGGATTCAAAATAACACTGGTGGACGAGGCTGATATGTACAACTGGGAAGTAGCCATTTTCGGACCCCCAAACACTCACTATGAAGGAGGGTATTTTAAGGTAAGAGGAGAATAGAATATAACTTTATTGTCAACCAAGGTGGAAACTGACTTTTGTCAGCTCATTAAAACATGTGCACACATTATAACAGGACTGAAAGTATGAATTCTAATAATAAAATACACCATACACTGATATAAGACAGAAGACAATCAACAAGATACTTATAAAGGTATTAAGTTTTTTTTTTTTTTTTGAGCAGTTAGAAATATTGCATTTCTTAAAACACAATCAACATGAGAAATAGTTCGCTACACTACTTGCATCACCACGTGAAATGAGGAACAATCAGGCCTGTCAGTATATTGTTGTATTGTGTTTTTGTGAATACAGTCCACAGCCACATGTAAATGTTAAACATGACCTGTTTGCGCTCCAGGCTCGGATCAAGTTCCCTATAGACTACCCGTACTCCCCTCCTGCTTTCCGGTTCCTCACCAAGATGTGGCACCCCAACATCTATGAGGTGAAGTATCACACCCTGACTTTTTAATATTCAGTGTAACACCTTTTCATTCTAAGTATATTTAATTTAATTAGACAGCTTTGGGTGGTTATATGATTCACCTCATACTGAAATTAGATGATTTCCTCTGTTTTTAGAATGGAGATGTGTGTATTTCTATATTGCACCCTCCAGTGGACGACCCACAGAGTGGAGAGCTGCCCTCAGAGAGATGGAATCCCACCCAGAATGTCCGGTTAGTACTCTCCCTTATTATCTGTCCTCATATATCTCTCCTTACTGGGTACCTCCCTTCTTTGTTTTCTCTCAACTACTTCAACAACTGACTTGACTCTTACCCTTATCATGTGACTTTTATCTTTAGTGAAGTCTGTTCAGAAGTTCCCAGAAACTAACACTGAATTCATATCTGGGTACTGAAAACCAAATGGTGCTGTTATTAGGCGTCTCCATTTATATGTTGGTTTGTCAGTGTGTAGGTATTGCCACTCAGTGTAAAAAATGTAATATTTCAACAGTTTCCTTTTAAACAAAGTGCTATATAGTGGAATTGTGTCAGAGCACCATTTCTTCGAAATAATTTATAATGTCATAATTTATTAAGGGCCACTACATCAGGAAATTCTCCATCAATGCTGAAAATAGAATCTGTACCTTAACTGAACCCACTTAATACTCAGTCTTAAACTAAATTAGGTCAGTCTTTATAAATAATTTTGGAATAGACATGTATTTTAAAATCACGTTGCATTGTTATATAGAGCAACTCATGTCATGTGGAACAATTGGATAGGTTTATGTTATTAAGGCTTTGTTTTGTTGTTTCTCTTATACAGTAGGTGGCCATTTCTTGTCAGTTCTTTCAGCCTCCCATTTTAAGAAAGCCATGGATTATAGACCCTTTTTCACTGCAGTCTTTTTACAGTTGCCATGAGAACAAAAGGTGTCACTAATGCCATTTCAATGTAATGCAGTCCAGTGCTACACCGCCAATAATGTACGTGTTAAAGCTGAATTGCATGAGATTATATAGGTGTACTTAATAAAGTGTCAAGTGTATTCTAAAGAATTTAATAATTTTTAAATGTTTGCTCACTGCTCGTAAATGGTAAATAGGGGAGATAAAAGTAGTGTTACCTATTAGTTGATTAAATTAAAATTTGCCCCAATTTTGATAATGATAAATCGTTGAAGCAATTTTTAAACGTAGCACATTATCTTGATCTCTATGATACCACAGAGCTTTGGGTTTTGAACTCTAAATGTGTCACCTTGGGGTCGAGAATTTCAAAATTTTATTTCACTTAATTGAGGTATTAATTGGCAGATAAATCAATGATATAGAAAACTATCCTTAGATATAGACCTAATTCACACAGCTCCATTCAGTAGCTGTAAAGTACAGTATGTAAGAAAACTGACATCAAGGAGAGGATGGATTAAATAGTCCACATTTGTCGATCAATAATCCATGTGTTTTATGCCCTGTTTTATTGAATTTCTGGAAGATAATTTTTTGGTTAACACATGCCACTCACCTTTGTGTTTACTTCCAGGACCATTTTGCTGAGCGTGATCTCACTGCTGAATGAGCCCAACACCTTCTCTCCTGCCAATGTGGACGCCTCTGTCATGTACCGCAAATGGAGGGACAGCAAGGGCAAGGACAGGGAATACGTTGAGATCATTAGGTAAATCAGCTAACTTTTCTCCTGAGAGCAGAACAAATGTAAAGAGCCTCTTTGTCAAATGCCTTGTTTTTGACTCAGTTTGATTAATCATATAATATCTCCCTCAGGAAACAAGTACTGGCCACCAAGGCAGAAGCTGAGCGTGATGGCGTGAAGGTGCCCACCACGCTGGCCGAGTACTGCGTCCGCACACGTGCCCCGGCCCCAGACGAAGGCTCCGATCTCTTCTATGACTATTATTATGACGACGAAGATGTGGAGGACGGGGACGGCGACTGCTGCTACGATGAGGATGACTCGGGCAACGAGGAGTCGTGACATGCTTTTCGACAGCGTCCCCGGTTGAGCTGACATGCGCTACCCCCTTTTTCTGTCTGGGTTGCTAGAAATTCTAGGTCGACAACCAAGAAAGATTTGAAGCGTCCCACTTCTAAACCAATGATAAGAGCTGTTTTTTCCTGGGCCTCTGAATTCTTTTTCAGAGGCAAAAATCAATGCACCGTTGTGGAAGGGTCAGACCTGGTAAGATTTGCACCAGCACAAAAGTCACCAGTTTGTTCAATTTTCATTCTCACCTGAAACCTTACATTGAGAGAAAAACAATTACTTAATCCTCCTGAGTTGCTCATTCTCCTGTACAGTATATGATATTGTGGGGTTAATACCACTGTTAACAATAGCAACATTTGCACTGGTGCAAACACTTCCAAACTTTGCTCAGCGTCTCTTTCGCGTATCTTTATTTCCCTAATTGTAACTGGCTGTTGCTCACCACTAAGTCAGTCTCAGTGACTGACCAAAGACTGAGGACTTCAGCAGCCTGTTTGTGTTTGTCTACTGCAAATACATTGAATCAGACATTTCCAAGTTTCTCAGTCTGTCTCGCTTCGATAGGACGGGATGTCACGGGACAGTGTTTTCAAAGTTGTTGTTGTGCATGCCAGAACATCATCGGAAGCTCTTTTATCTCTTTTACCGGTGGACTGTTTACCTACATCATGATCTGTATTCAGCTCGCTGATCAAAAAGACTTGTTGATGGAGATCCCAGAGAACTTTGTATCTGGGGGACCAGCTGGCAAGCTGAGTCAGTGGGTCAAATCCTCATGTGAACATTTTTGGCAACATGAAATTGATCTTTGCTGTGTTTCTTCTGGTTACTGTTGGATGTGTTTCTCTGTCATCTTGAGTGTGGGGATTATGTTATTTGAAGTAGCTCAGATTTAAGAGTCGTGTAGGATGTTTTTTGGGAGGGCAGAACTAATTAAAGATCAGATTTGTATCTCTCCTCAGGTTTGCTCTCTGAGATGCCTGAAGGAGCCAAAGACCTAAAATGGTGTAAAAGAAAGCCCAAAACATTTTATGACTGTTTGTTGTATTCTTGTCTTTGTTTGCTCCCTTGTGAGCCTTGTTATTGTAGACTCTTTCTTTGGTTAGACATTATGCCTGCAATATTTGCTTGAGAATGATTTATGTAATGAGATTATTAGGTTGGATTGGCAAAAAAAGCTTCTGTAGGACAAGTGTCTGTCTAAAGGTGTTGTTGCAGTATCAGTGAGGATTCTCCCAAGTTTTTCAGCCCTGGAGATGAAAGAGAACAAGGCCGCCATGTTTAATTTTAATTTCTACTTCTTTGTGTCAGCAGAGTGTGGACAGGTTTTGATATAATTTTTAGAGTGCATGGGTGTCCTCTTTGTGTATTTTTGCATCAGCAATATTGATTGTTTCATTTCCTCAAATTGGCACTTCATACTGAATTTCTCAGGATAATGAATTACATATGACAAAACAATTAAGACAAGCAACTATTTTCCTCTTTTAGGTGGTCTTCAGAGTTGGTTTACAGCTTTAACAGGAACCATAACTGATATGCACATGTAGCTGTATGGATGATCACCGTATTGTTCTATTCGCCTGTCTTTATTTTTTATTTTCGGCTATTTAAAACTGAAAAATAAAGATTTATTGGGGAAAAAAGTGCAGTTTCACTTAAGTTTCACTTTAGGTTGACACATATTTTCATAAATTCTTCCCGAATTTCCCCTATGGGTGATCAATAAAGAATTATCTTCTTGTATTTACTGTTATTATTAGGAGGCAAATCTTCAAAAAAAATAATTCACCATTGATGTTATTGTTCTTAAACTGAACTATTTTTAAAACTGCTCATATAGATCTGTATGTGAGCTTTTCCTTTGTTTTAAAAGATTGTTTCCCCCCACACCAACTCCCTGTTTCACATCATTACAATATTGATTCTCTTCTATGGAAGTAATCTTTAAATTGGATTTCAAAGGTTGATTTACAAGCCTCAGGTTTCTCTGTCTCTGTTGCACATCTATATATGATACTTGTCTATATCACCCTCACTGTATCTGTCTGCTCTCTGTAGATATGACTATTTGTCATGTTATTGTTTTATGCATCTATATAATGTAGGAATCCACACTGGTGATTCAGTAGATGATTCTTTCCTATGATTCTTTCACGACAAACTGTGCTGCATTCACGTCTTACAGGAAAATCAGGGATTATAATCACAATTCATAGCCTCCTGAATGAACACTGGTTTTGGCACCTTGAAAACATCAGGATCAAAATTCTTCATAGGTTACTTTTAGACGTTCTTGGTATTACCCGGGAATAATACGTCTTCAAACAAAGTGGACATTGACCTTTAGAGGAAAAAAACATTGTTATGGATTCAAGGCTGCAGCTGAGTCACCGTTTCCAAGCTTCTGCGAATGCAGCATCCGTCGTCTCTCAAAAATGACGTCATCCAAACAACACAGCTAAACATCGCTACGCCACTGGAGCGACGAGTCTATCCGCCGTCTGATTTGCTTTAGCCAAAGAAGAAGAAGCTAAACCTACCTTTGAGCCCTCTAAGCTTTACTATAAAGCAACAGGCTCCTGAACCAAAACAACAAATACAACAACAGCAGCCATGTCTGTGAATTATGCAGCTGGTCTCTCGCCGTACGCAGACAAAGGTGTCTGCGGGCTTCCCGAGGTAACTGAGGGTTGACATGAGCTACTGTGAGCTGTGTAGTTAGCTTCTCATGAGCTGCAGGTCAGGATGGTGGTCCATGCTCGGTTTTAAGAATGATGAGGTGGGAAAACAGACGTATTTTAACCTCAGTTTAAAAATACTCCATGACAAGTAAAAGTTCTGCTTAGTGAAGAAAGAATACTGAAATGTTAGCTAAAGTATTAGTCATTGTAAGAAATATCTCCATCCAGAAGTTTACACTAATTTTACATCATTATTTATTGTATATTATTATATTGCAGCGTTTAATTGTTTTGTAGATATTGTGGTAATTTAAACGCAAGCAATTATGTATTCACAGTATGAGCCTCTGTAGTAGGTGTTAAATATTATCTGCAAAGCAACCACTGTGCCATGTATATGTTGTAATTTTAGGCTTTACATGCAAGGCTTGCAATGACAATTAGATTACATGAGAGGCACAAACCTGGGATAAATCAATAACTCCAGCAGGGAGAAGAAGCAGGGGGGAACTAAAGGGCCAGTACAATATTTTACTCTAGAATATCAGAAATATTAAGACTGTTAAAATGGAAAAGTACCAGTACATCAAAACCATACACTGATGGAGTAAACATAATTTGTTGCTTCCCACTTCTGTTGAGATGTGATAAAAGTGTCACCCTCTCCGTTAAAGTGTTGTCATAGGCTTTATAGTGCTCTTCCCACAGTTGTTTGGTGTTTAGCAAAAGGTCTGCTCAGTTAAAATAGTAATGGACACAAAACATTGAAAAACATGAACACTGTTAAATAAACAGGGAATGTCTCTTCCTGCATAGCAATCATACTTACACCATACTTTACATACCATATATTTGTTTATGTCTGTGATGATATCACTCAACCCTGTGTTGATAAAATACTGCAAGAAAGCCTCCCTTCTCTTCGTCACTCTCAAATACTCTTGATATTCAGATACTGTTTCAAAAATAATGTGATATTTGATTGTGCCACCACCTGCCAGCTGTTTTTTTTAACCTGATATTTTTTTATTCTGTGGCAGAGGTTTGATAATCCTGAGGAGCTAAAGAAGAAGGTGGAGACTCTCGCTCAGTTAATAAAAGAATCTCAGTACTTGGTCGTCCACTCCGGAGCAGGAATCAGCACCTCAGCAGGCATCCCGGACTTCAGGTGAGCCACAAACAAGTCTCTTCTTCCATCACCATTTTCACAAACACACCCTGTGGTCTCATCTAAGTTTCATGATCATGAACATGATGAGGAGGACAACTCTGACAACTCTGAAATTTCTGCATGGAGGTGTTCAAGCATTCTGTTCCATGCAAAGATAAAGAGTATGATATCAAGACTACATACTATACTGATGGAAAAAGCAATATGTCATAAATGATTAACAAACAAAGTTCATTAGTGAAAAGAAATTTAAGCAGTTGTTTGGTAAATAACAGTTTAGGAATCTAAGGACAACAGTCACAAAACAAAACATCTGTGAACATGAACAGCTGTCATCCTGCAGTTTTATTCCCTTTTTTTAAACACTGCTGCTGGAGACAGCCTGATAGTAGAGCTAATGAGCAGTGACTAGGTGGTATCCTATTTTTGGCAGGCTAACAATCACAACCCCTGATGTGATTATCTGGGCGATGTAATTATTTTCAAGTATCATTTTGACTTCCAATGATACAAGGTAATAAAGATGAAACGACTATAGTGCTGCGTTCTGTTCCACAGTGATGCTCTTGTGTGTGCTTTCTGCCCTCCTTGAAAGCACAAATTCTCACTGTCATCCAGGCTGTGGCTTGTTTAGTTCAGCTCAGGCCAAATTGACAGAAAAGAGAGCTTTTGGTTAACAAGAAAAGTAAAACCAGTTCAGCTGTGTGGAAACACTTTGAGAGTCAGATGAGGAACAACAACAAATACTGTGCAAGATTTGTTTCACGGTGGTGTCTACACCACAAGGTGTAATATATGACCAGTGTCCATGTGTTTCTTGCATGACAGCTTTGACAAATATTGCGATTACGATATAAGTCACAGTTTTAGTTGGCATGGTTATTTTTTTCATTTCATTTTTCAGTCAAAAGAATCTAAAAATGATGATGATGTGATTTTTTGGGGGGGGTCTGTACCAAATGTGCTCCCTTATATCTGAAGAATACAATTTGAAGGGCAGGGAGTCTCTGTAGCACCACAGAGCTTCATTTATAATGCCATGTTGTAAAACATTTGACCCTTTTCAACAAATAGCAGCTTCTGTGATGTGGATGTTGGCCACATTGCAGTTTCTATAATGTGTCAACTTATTGTTCAGCCCTATTGGGTGGACCCTCAATACCACGGCTTCATTCCCCAGTCACTACTGCTCCAAATGATGTCACCAGTGCAAGATGGCTGTGCCTGTATCCGGGATCTTTTGGCTTCATTTTTGTACAATGGGAGGAAGAGAAGACATGTCATCCATCTTTATATACACAACAGTCTGTGGCTTAGCTCCCTGCTTTCTGTTGTAGTACCACTGTATGAGCAGACGAGGGTGGTACTTGCTTAGCATTTGTCAGATTCAGCTCAATAACACACGCTCTAATAAATCCCTGGCCCTTCCTTTTCCTCCACTATAGTTTCTTTGACACTGTGCAAACACATATTTTTGCAGAGCTGTGGCACATAAGACTTTTTTTTTGACTCTGGAAGACTTTAATTGAGTTTTTTCTGGTGTGAGGGACAGGTGTTTGCCTGTGTGAATTCATATGTACGTATATACACATATGCCTGGAGACTTGAGCTCCGGAAACCTGACTAATTAATATTTGATTGATCTGCCTGTCAGTCAGGTAGAGTCGACCTTGGAGGGTGATATCATTAAAGCAAAGATTTCTATATACACAATACTTTCCCACTGCTGCTACACACAAACACACATGCTCCAGCTGAAAGCAAGACTTTCAGCTCATCAGACTAATGATATTGATGACACTAACATATGTTGGACACCAAGCACCAGTTGTAAACACCTCCAGTCCACCCACTGCATCACAACATGATGCATGATCCTATCACCTATTCTCTTTCAGGGGTCCAAAGGGTGTGTGGACGTTAGAACAAAAGGGTGAGTCACCTCACTTTGACACGACATTTGAAGATGCCAGACCCAGCTTGACTCACATGGCTCTCCTGGGACTGCAGAGGGCCGGCTACCTCAAGTATCTCATCAGCCAGAACGTGGATGGCCTACATGTGCGATCAGGCTTCCCCAGGTAACTCTGCCCTCTCCCCTGTCCTGCAGCATGGTGTATGCATTATCTCACAGATAGGCCCCACTAAGTCTAATAGCAGTTAAAGCTGAACTAATTTTCCCACATGGGGAAGCAGGAAAAACTGCAAAGACTTCACTGTAGGGCTGCAACATCTATTATCATGATTGATTGATCAGGTTATTATTTTTTCAATTCATCCATTAATCATTTGGTTTTATAAAAAATCTGAAAATCGCCCATCATAATTACCTGGAATGCAAGCTGATGTCATCACATCTTGTTTTATCTAACATTTTCATTTTCACAAAATGATCCAAATGTAGATAAAGATATTCTCCATGTGCTGATACAGAGAACACTTTCGACACATCACTGTGCTTGAAGCAAAGTGTGTGGAGAGGAGAGGGAATGAATAAGTGAGAGGTGGACGTGAGGTACTTACATAGAGGGAAAGTTAACTTGTTCAGAAAATACACTGAAATCTTTATTGACGTTAAAGCATTATAGTTTTTGTGTTTTTTAACCACTTATTATATTTTAAAAACACAAATACATACAGCAAGTCCAGTAAGCTGTGTGACCATATTGTTTCATGTCAGTTTGTTTCAAGTCGGATTGTGACTCATTGTTTTTGAATATGAAGCTGCAGCTTTGTGATAACAGCTGTAACAGTGCCAGAAATGAGTCACTCTTTAAATATGGCTCAAATAACTTCAGCAAATGTTCAGTGCAATGGAAAATGTTTAGTGTGACTCTGGATTCTCCAATCAAATTGGTCTCACCCAA
This sequence comes from Centropyge bicolor, assembly GCA_037975185.1. Taxonomy (NCBI): domain Eukaryota; kingdom Metazoa; phylum Chordata; class Actinopteri; family Pomacanthidae; genus Centropyge; species Centropyge bicolor. The sequence goes on along the minus strand of JBBMOC010000023.1, from coordinate 3,195,665 downwards.
GGCCAAGAATCCAATTTTTCATTCAGTACATACAACCAACCTTGACGCATATTGGAAAACCTGCTTGTCCCTGGAAGCCATTTCTTAGCTTTCCCACTCCTCTCTATCAGTGAGGGTTTTTTTTTTTTCTTAGACGAGACTAGACAGCAAAGTGGTAGTTCCCTAAGGAAATCACTGACACAGCAGGCGAACTGGTAAAGTAAACTGGTTGGCATGAATCAGCACAGGTACCAGGTGGAACACAGAAATGAATATGGCCTTTGAATATTTTTTCTGAGCACGAGTCCTACAAAACAACTGAGAAAAAGTTGTGCTGAAGAGTCTTGACATTAACTTGGGAGAGAATGATCTAAGTGAATATCATCTTTTTGCCTTTGTGGACTTTTCTCCCTCTTGCTCTATTAGGGATATATTATCAGAGCTTCACGGAAACATGTTTGTGGAGGAGTGTGAAAAGTGTGGCAGGTATGTTTACACACACACACACACACACACACACACACAGGTACCAGACACCCACATTTTCAACCTGAAACTCTTTGATTATCTCATCTTTACAAGCTACTGTCTTTTGCTTTGAGGTGGTTTTATTATTACATGTGGACTGATCCAAAAACACCTGTTTGGATAATTCCACAGGTAAACACAGGTAATAGTATCATGATTGGGTATGAAAGGTTCATCCTGGAAAGACTCAGTCGTTCACAAGCAAGGATGGAGAGAGGTTCAACACTTCATAAAAGTGTTGTCAGTGAACGCAGTTTGACAAATGATTGCATTCTCTTTTGATTTAAATTTTACACAGCATCCCAGCTTTTTGGAATCAGGGTTGTATAAAGCATGCAGACAGAGGCTCATTTACCGTTTGCCTAACATTAGCATGCATAGTATCAGATGTACCAGATGTTGTTGTTCTAACATCTCAGAAACTATAATCCTCCAGGGGATTGTCATACACTGCAGGTTCTACAGAGACTGAGATCCACATTTGGTGGCAGTGCTGTGATTCAAAATACCTCATCAGTCAGAGAGGTCAGAGGGGAAAGGTCAGACCTGTTACAATTCACAACAAGGTCGAAAATACACAAGTAATCGCTCAGATGTGCAGGAGACCATCTCAAGAAGATAAAAGTTCAATAGATGTTGCAATCACTAAATTCGAGAAATGCTAGCAAGCCCAGTAAATCTTTGATTTTTTTCATAACAGTCCTATAATTGAATTCCTCTTACAAATACAGTATGAATCCCTGATGCACCCTCCCTTGTGTAAATGGTAAAAGCCAGTGGTGCAATTATATATCATGTTTTTCTCTTCACACGAGACACCTTCATACTAACTGTGGTTCCTTTTTTCCAGAAAGATAATGCACCCTCTCACACAACGTTCATTATCTCAAAAATGATTCCAGGAAAATAACAGTGACTCCATCAACCTGCGCAGTCTTCAAATCTCATCCAAGTAGATTACCTTTGGGATGAAGTAGAACAGAGGCATGAATGTATGTTTGCACAACTTAAATCCCTAAAGAACATTTTCCAGAATATTGAGTCCAGGGGGAAATCAGACTGTTATGAGGCAAATAGTCTGGTTTATCTAATAAAGTGGCCTCAGAGTCTATTTTATCACGTGCATTAATTCATGTGCATAAATGGGCTTGTAAGCGTCTTCTTAACTGTCACTAAACTAAAACTGATCTTGGTTTTCCAGCCAGTATGTGAGAGAAAAAGTGATCGGTGTGATGGGGCTCAAACCGACAGGACGTTACTGCAATGTGGTGCGATCCAGAGGACTCAGAGCCTGCAGGTACAGGCACTTTCACCGCATCTTAAAAATAGTCTTCCATGATCCATTAATTAGTGTGACACTGTGTTCTTTACTCCATCAGAGGGAAGCTGATAAGCACTATACTGGACTGGGAGGATGCTCTTCCTGACAGAGACCTGAACAAAGCAGACGATGCCAGCAGGTGAGATGTTATTGGCTAATTTGTTTTCAATTGTAAGAAACAGTACTTACTCTTATCTATCCTGATTTCCTTTCTCTGTTTCATCTCAGGCTAAATCTCATAAGTCATAGATCAAACTCACCCTATGAACTGAAAACTGTAAAATAGTCTCGGATCTATTTGCTTTAACATTGGCTTGGCTGTTGATGTGTAAATAAGCCTTTATTTGAAAACCTGTCAAAGGTTTTTGTGGACATCAAAGTCTGCTTTAACGTTTCCATTTGCCTCTTGTGTGTCAATGTTTCTGTTCAATCCTGCCACAAAACAGACAGACAGAGTACTTTATTAATCCCTTTATGCTTTTATTGTGTGCTTACACAACAGCAGGATGCACTGGATGTTTGTGTTTCACCTTGATGCACTGTTAGTGACTTAGAAATGATGCATACGTTTAATTTCAGTCAGACAGAGAAGATTTAGTCATTGCACTCTTGTGTTATTTGTTGGAGGCAGGTCGGTGTCCATGTTATTTTTTGCAGCAAAAGAATGATGATATGTGGCAAAAAAAACCTGAGAGTTAATTAAAGTTGTGATTTTACATTTCATGATGCTTGTAATTCAGATGTGTCGACAGCTACAACAAAGGCTTTGATTTTATACTTCTGTGTGGACACTGCATTGGACTGCATACACTACGTTGTTTTTCTTGTGTTTGAGTGTGCTGTCTTTAAGGTTGACTACATGTGTCGTAGCTAATGAAAAAAATGGTTCACCAAGTATTGCTAGGTAATTATTTTTCAGAGAAACAGATGCCAAGCACTGTTACTCAAATGTAGTGGTAATACATGAAAGGCAAGTTTTCTTCACTACCAGCAATGAGGCTTGGCTCTCCTCTTGATAACCTATAATCCCTCTAATAACAGGAAAATAGACAGATTCTGTTCAAGGTTCCTACCTGTTAAAACGAGTTTTTCCTCTCCACTGTCACCACATGCTTGTTCATAGGAATTGGTGGGTCTCTGTAAATAACATTACAAGAGTATAGTATAGACCTGCTCTATGTGAAAAGTGTTCTGAGATAGCTTCTGTTGTGATTTGATGCTATATAAATAAAACTGAATGAATTAAGATAAGAAGAGCAGTTGCACCTGTGCAGCTATTATCTCTTGACACTTTTCTCCGCTGTCATTCACCCAGACGAGCAGACCTGGCACTGACGCTCGGCACCTCCTTGCAGATCAAACCCAGCGGAGACCTTCCACTCCTTACCAAGCGCAAAGGAGGGAAAGTGGCCATCGTCAACCTGCAACCCACCAAACACGTGAGTGTCATTCGTGTCTCATGTGGTGACATGTGGAAACATGGCACCACACTTTAAATACTGTGAACAAATTAAGGCAAAATTGACAGGCATCTTCGGGTTAATCATTTCACGGTTGTAATTTTCTGTTCTATAGGACAAGCATGCGCACCTGCGTATCCATGGTTACGTGGACGAGGTGATGAAACAGCTGATGGAGATGTTGGGATTGGACATCCCGAAATGGGAGGGTCCGACCATCTGCGAGAGCTCCACGGCCTCCTCCGAGTCCACCGACGATGTCAAACCACCGCGAGCAGTTGGTGTGAAAGAGAAGGTAAAAAAGGACGTTATAAAAGAGGAGCGGAAAAGAGAAGCAACGGCACTAAAAGACGATGGGAGCGATCAGGCAGAGGCGGTTTCGGTAAAGAGGGAGAGAGCAGACTCCCCCAGTGCAAATGAATGAAGAGAAATAGCCTTAGGTGTTTTTTTTTTCTTACAACACAAGCCCGTCCAGAAACAAACTTTCCAACTGAAGGTGCTCAGTTTGATCAGAGGACACATGCTCGTCAAAGACTCTTCTAGTACTGTTGTGGTTTTCTTCATCCCAGATCTCTTACACTCCCCTTGAACTGTGATGTAAAACTGACTTGTCAGCCGTAAGTCGAGCAAAATTAGCAAAGTGATTGTTGGGAATATTTCATTTCTGGTCAAACAACTTTGCGGCTCGACTTCACTCAGAGAACCAATCTTTAACAGACAAGACTTATAAGATGAGATCTGGAGCGCGTGGATATAAATAAAGCTTTTAATAAGGTGTGTAAGGTTGCTGCACCTTATTAAAAGCTTTATTTTAAAACACCGTGCTCCAGATCGCATCCCTAAAGATATATCCTTTAAAGACACTTTGGTTTGATACTTCACCAGAAGATATCAAGTGAAGTTCTCCAAAGCTGATGTGCTAGTACCCTCACACAGCTGAGGGAAATAATTGGTTATTATTTTTTATGTATGTTTCCCAAGCAAACAGTTTTCTTCTAGGCCATTATGTTGCATCTTAAAACAATTTGATACAGAGCAATTGCTTTTGTTTTTTTAAATCTCCAACAATTACGGTCACAGAATTTTTCTAAAATTATCAAACTGCTTCTCTCATGTTACAAAAATGACTCTGGCCAGATGTATAATTCCACCTATTTGTCTGTGTAAGTGGGACACCTGCTGCTGATTGGCTATAAAAGGACCATAATTACGCTGAAGGTTTCTAGGAAAATGTATCTCAGGAAAAATGCATTGTACTCTGATGGGAGAAGCCACTCTACTGTTTTTTTATCTGCATATGTTTTGGCAATAAACTCAGTAAGTTCCTGGTAGAAGCTCTTGTTTATAAGTGCTGTGTGTTGTTGTGTCGGACAGCAGTGATCTAGTTGTAAATATTATATATAACATTTTTAGGGAAGTGGAGACAGTATGTGTTTGTTCATTAGGCATAATGGTATGATTGTTGGTGTTTGCCATGAAACTTCATTAACATCTCTTTATCTAACATTTTTATACTTTTGTAGTTCTGAATCACTGCGTTGATCAAACCTACTTTCTCCTGTTAATAGGACCAAAGAGCCTCCTCCTTTCTGTTCACCCTGAATACAAACAACACGAAAATCCAGCACCTTGGAGTTATCTTTTTGTTTTTTTAAGCAAGAACATTCATATCAGATGCTACGACTGCTCAGTGGGTCACAGGTGTTTGTGGATGACTAAGGCTGCGTGTCCAACATTGAATATGCTTTAGTCCATTAAGGCACTTTGTCTTATCAGATGTATAAGCAGCTGATGTAACAGCCATTAAATGCAACAGCTGCAACTCATACACATGCATAAAGTCCAACTGCCTGCTCTGTGAACGGTTCATTACACAGTTCTCATTACTGCTTTTAGCGCCTCTCTATACATCCATTTGTTTTTTATTATGTCTGCTCTTTAGCGCTTGTGAAACCCAATGGTTTGTGGGTAGACTGCAGTACATTTGTGAGACTCAGAGGAAGCACAGCAGTTTTATTTTTTTCACTTCAACGCAAATTGTGTGCAATAAAGTGAAATAAGGAAATTACAGAACAGGAACATAGGGAGTATATAGAGCCTCTCGTTAAAGTCGTCTTCTTTAACGAGAGGCTGTGTGCCTCAGGTGTGATCATGTGACCTCTTGATGGGAACTCATTAGGTTCTAATGAGCTAAATGTTCTCACTCTGCCCTCTGAATGTACTCAGCTCATGTTTTCCATTATTGTGTGGTGTTGTCCCTGGGTGCTGGCGATATGACAGAGACACCCATGGCATATCTTAGGGCAGCGATTTTTGATGTGACCACTTAAAATTAATCAAAGTACAGATTTATCCCCTTATAATAGGCAAAGGACATGAATGAGCTGGTTTAATTTAAATGACTTTTACAGACCTAAAGAGGTGAAACTATTCAGGAAAACTAGAAAAAAAAGCAAAATTGAGAAAAAAGAAATCGGCATAAACATGAATCCATGAATGCTGCTTTGTACCTAAGGTTCAGGCTGTTGTTGGTCATGTAATGGGGTTATATTTTTTGCCACATATTAGGCCCCCTAATACCAGCTGACCACAGTTTAGAAAGTTGAAGAGTCCTATTGCTGACTGTGCATCCATTAATCGCATCAAATCAAGCTCGCTCCACCAACATGACAGTGAGCTCACTGTACTCAGGCGGCCTCCACAGTCACCACTCTATCAAAAAGAGCACCTTTGGAGTAAGGTTGAATGGGAGATCTGCAACATGAATGTGCTGCCGACAAATCTGCCGCAACTGCATGTTGGATGTTTCCAGCATCTCGTTGAATGTATGCCATGAAAAAGTCAGGCTGTTCTGGGGGCAAAGGGAGGTCCTACCCTGTGTTAGAAAAGTGCACTTAATAAAGTTACCACTGCAAACTTGAAAACCTGATGGTTGCTCAGCTAATCAGTTCAAACAGTGGGAAATGGATTATGAAGCATACTGCATACTGAAAGGTCTAACAAACGACAGTGCAGTTCAGAGCCGTTTCCTCTGAGGAGGTGTGTAGCATTCAGAATAGCGAGGAGCCACAGAAGTGAAGAACAGCACCAAACGATTTCCAATGTGTCAGTGTTTCACATCAGACACATTTTTCCTAAAGCTGCTCATCCAAAACTCAGCAAGAGGGACCTTGGTTGGAGAATCTCCATCAAAGCCCTGTTGGCTGTAAAGACAGATCTCTGTGGAAGGACACCAATCAGTGCAGCAACATCATACTGTGGGTCTGTGCTACGAGGCAGAAAGGCCATAAGAAGCCAGTGTGTGACAGCATGAGCAGCACCTCACATGCTTCATCACAAGACTGTGGGTTACAGTTCAAAGCTCTTCATGGTGAAGCCTGTGACCTGCTGTTTAAAGCTTTAGAAAAACTAGTGCATCTTTAGTTAAGCCTTCAACAGGAACTTAAAACCACATCTCACAATCATCATAATGTAGACGAAGCCAGTAAGTGGCTCTTTAGTTAGATTATATTCCTTCTTACATCTTGCAGTGCATTAACACATAATGGAGAACAAATGGGCAGTGCTCTCTCAGGTGAACCATCCTCCCGAACATGCACAAATTTTCATCGTGGCTTGCATTTGGAAATCATGTGCCTGCTCTTAATTCCTGTTTGAGTCCACAGATTCACTCAAAGAGATGAAAAATTTATAGTGCAGTCCATAAATCCTTGCATGTAAAAATAGCCATTCTCTAGCCACAGGCTTTTGTTCAGTGATAGTCATGCTGTTTTCCACACAGCTTTTGTTTGCTGCAATGTAAAGATGCATCACGACCTCACGGCGTGCATCACATTTCACCTCCAAGTGAGATTGATTCTGACCCATTTCTATGCCTTTAAACACGTCATTCACGCTCATCTGATCCTGGCGAGTAAACATCTTGAGCCTGTAATTGTTTTATACCAGTGATCCACACTGGCCCTACATGGACGTATAGGGATGACACTCACAAAATGAATTTCCTCAAGTGGTTTCCATCAGTGGGACTCTGTGAGATGACTCCCTGTACTTGAAGATGAAAAGCTGGGCAGTCAAAATTGCAGCGCTTGTACCTGTCAAGTGTTGCTTGTTTTGTGTGAACCAGCTCTGATGTAGAAAAGGACCATGTGGGTGTGAGTGGATGTGCTGCGGTTGCCCCATCCATTGTTTAAAGCCTGATGAGAAAACAGTCAAATTATGATATGAGGTCCTGCCAGGGAGAGCTTAAATCAGCGAAGACAATAACAGATGTCAGCAAAAGGAGACTTTCTTTTGATGACAGGGTGAACTGCAAAGTGTCGGGCGGCAATCCGAAGAAGAGACCTGGCCTGAATCTTCAGATGAAATGTCGCTTTGAAATCACACTTCTGATTGTTTTCCATTCACAGCTGGAAGATGACCAGCTCGCTTTTTCGGCAGCTTCACAGGCTCCCACACAGAGACCTGCAGAACGAATCCGCGTTTCTGATTGGAGAAGTAATTACCACCAGAGTGGCACACAATGGACGGGCTGTTGTGGGGCATGTGTGTGGTATTTTCATGTCAGCTCCTATCTGTGAGCAGCTGGAGATGCTTATCCATGTTCAAATTTTTAAAGGTTGCAAAAGGGTAAAAACGTGGAGCAGCTTTTGTGCGGATGACTCATGTTCCTCGTCCTCGTGGTTCCGCAGCTGCCCGAGACTGCAGACGAGATTAACTTTCCGGAGACGTCACTCAACTCTTTTGTCCTCTCGTTTTATTTAATGTCACATTACATACGTGTAATCACAGAACAGTTCACAGCGATACAGCAAGGGAGACATCGAGAGATGTGAGAATGGCTGACAGTTTCATGCGAGCATCAAACACTGCCTACACTGAATCACAAATATCCTGGAGGGGTTTTTTTTGCTGCATATTAGGAATAACTCAAATAACTAACACATCAAGCCTGATGAAAACATAGCAATCTTATAGTCCTCATGATTGCCTGTGTGGATGTTTCAGATGCAAAGTACAAAAATCACTTTTACAGGTTGAACTATTCAAACATCACACTGTGTTTTGCTTGATTGTGAAAAACAAAACAAAACAAAACTCTGAGCTGGCTCATTCAAGTTTTTGATAATTTTTGATAATATGCTTGTAATTCACCTGGGAGCAGGGACCAGGAGAGGATAGGACATAGTCTGCAGGGCTCTCGTGTGAGGAGGGTCCACAAAGATACTAGAATGAATAGGCATGGATTTGGGGAGGGGTCCATACAGAATGCCTATGTACCGGGTCCAGATATTTTGTGCTATGTTCCAGATTATTTCTAAAGTGGCATAATTTTGCATGAAGATTACAAAAGTGCATAATAAAGCTGATACATAGCTGTTGTCTGCAACAGGCGAGTCCATTAAAGTCTGTGTATGTCCAGTTTGAGGCAGAAATATATTTGAAGTGTTGACAGTGTCACACAGGAACGTGGTTTAAAAAATGGCACCAAAGAAAATATGGCACACAAGTAGACTCATAAAGGAGCATTTCCTTCACGTTTAAAGGGAGAGTTTGACATTTTGGGAAAAATTGCTAATATGCTTTCTTGCTAAGAGTTGAGATGATCGATAGCACTCTCATGTCTGTAGGTAAATATGAAGCTGAAGCCAGAAGCTTCACTTGGCAGAAAGGCTGGAAACAGGTTGAAAAAGCTGGACTGTCTCTGTCCCAGCAACTCTAAAGCTCACTAATGAACACCATGCGTCTTTAATCCATATGAAAACCTCCAGGACTCTTGGAAGTCACTGCTCCGAGCCCTTACGTGTGTTGGTAGGACAGAGCCAGGCTAGCTGTTTCCCCCTGCCTCCAGTCATCATGCTAAGCTCAGCTAACCTGTTGCTGACTGTAGGTCCAAAACAATTGGTTGTATTTCCCAAAATATCAAACGTTTCCTTTGCAGAGTAAATCACATATTTATGTCTTTGTGTATCATAACCAGACTGGGTGGTGCTTCCTCCACCCTTCTCCCTCTCAGAGCCAGAGTGAGGACATGTTGGACGGAGTGGGACACCCTCAGCAGAAGCGCCTTCAGTCCAGCTCTGTACTCTTTCCGGATCAGGCAGTAGAGCACCGGGTTGAGGCAGCTGTTTACGTGAGCTAAACACACAGTCAGCGGGAAGGCGTAGGCCTGGGCGTTGTAGAAGGCCTTACTGAAGGGCACCATGTCAAACTTGATGAGCACCCCCCACAGGGTGAGGGCCTGGTTGGGCAGCCAGCAGATGAAAAAGGACAGAACGACGATGGTGACAGAGCGGGTGACTTTGGAGCGTCGGCGGTGGCGTCCTCTCTCAGACTCTGACCTTTCGGTGACGCTGCCGCTGACCATGCTGCCCACGATGCGCCGGCTCAGGATGAACCTCAGCAGGAGGAGGTAGCACACAGAGATGACAATCAAGGGAACTACAAATCCTAGGAGGACTTTCTGTGTTTGATAGAGTCCAAGCAGGACTTGAGGATCCCAATGGTCAGAATCAGAGTCAGAGAAGCGCACCAAGCACAGCTCGTCATCTGTGGACACCTGTAAACACAACAACTACATTAGAGGCTGCAAACCAAACAGGAAACATCAAATCAAATCAAGGTCATGGTTCAGCCTCAAGTCAACAAACCTGGACTGTGGTGGAGTACAAAGCATGAGGCAGCGTCGCCACCAGTGACACCATCCAAATGAATAAACTGGCCCATTTTGCCCGAGCAGTGGCGATCCTCGGGCTGTCCATCTTCAGGGAGGTGACCAGGGAGCGGTAGCGGGTCACGCTCATGGCGGTGAGGAAGAAGACGCTGGCGTACATGTTGAGGGTGGTGACAGAGCTGACGATCTTACACATGACCCGGCCGAAGGGCCAGCGGAAGTCCAGCACCGTGTCCACGGCCCAGAAGGGCAGGGTGAGGACGAACTGGAGGTCAGTGAGGGCCAGGCTCATCACGAAGCAGTCGATGGAAGAGTGGTGTTGCCCCCGGCGGCGGGAGTGCAGCAGGAAGAGGGCCAGCAGGTTACCCACAAGCCCCAGGACGCACACCACCAGGTAGACCAGGGCAATGAGGACTCGCACCTGTCAGACACATGCAGCAAGATTGCATGGGAATTCAAAACACTTCCAAAAACTTTTTCACATCTAATGTTGGTATGATTCATGCAAACATTTATTCACACCCTGATGTGGTTAAAAGAAAATCCTGAGATGAACCTACTGCCAGGTTTGCGCTGTCCCCATGCAGGTCCAGTGATGACTCCTTGGACAGGATGTGCAGCCAGCAGGTCAGAGACAGGTTGAAAGCGGCCAGGTTGGAGGCTCCTCCTCCTGAGGCGCTCACAAGTTTGGAGATCTCTCGCTCATCCTCTTCTCCTCCGCAGACACTCAGGGCGCTCAGGAGTCCAGAGGCGCTGCTGTTGTTCTGCATCACTCTGCACAGCAAAACCAGACTTTCTCTGAAAAAACAAGTGCCTCCTCTTTCAGGCTAACTTCCAGACTGTGGCCGCGCAGGTGTGCGTGCAAAAATCCCCATCGTCCTGTTTCTGGTCTTCTTCAAAGTCTCAGCTGGAGATCAGAGTTGCAGGATTCATCCGAGTGATTTTCAACTCAAACGCTCCCAAGTTGCTGTTTTTACAGGCAGAAATTAAAAAGAGATTAAATTTTAGAAAAAGCTGATCATCCTACTTAGGAGCCTCCAGGCTGAAGTCTGTGTTGATGCAGCCGCCGCTTCTTTCACTGAACAGCAGCCTGACACTGGAGGCTTTTATACTCGCCGAGGCGCTGCTCCACCGCTGGGTGGCGCACTGCTGGAGCGCGCGCTTGGGGCCTCAACATGCAGCGTTAAACAGACTATTATGATGAGGGCAGAAAACAGTGGGATGAAGCACTGAAGCTCCACAAACTGCTGTTCTCGTTTTCAATTTTCCATTTCCTTTAAAAGATATAATCAGATATTTTTTTAAAGTTTTTTTTTATCTACACAGGAAAAATACTTGTGTTATGTTGTATGGTGGAAAAATGACTTAAATATCTGATACTCTGCCAAATAATCATTTTCATCAGTCAAGTTTTGAGTTTAATTCTAGATGAATAATGTGTTGTTGTTTTTTTTTATTTATTTATTTTTTAAAAAGAGTTCAGGAAAATTATATATTTCATGTTTTTTTCTTTCTAATAATAAATATATATCATAAAAACTGTGTTGCAGACCATCTTGTGTCTGTAGTCACTCACTAATATAGTGTTTTTAGATATATTATCTTTTTATTGTATGGATTTTTTCCCTGTTTGATGGACCCAACTAATCACATGCCTCTGATGTTATATCGAAATATCACCTTTAATATTCCCACACATGATGCGAGGGTAAATTATACATGATGCTATTTTCAGAGATGTTTCCTTATCATACAAGGGTTTGTTCACACAGCCCTGAAATGATGCACATCAGAGGAATAATAAATTACATTTCAAACAGCCTTCAGTCTTTGTGAGGGAACCAGAGAGAGAGAGAGAGAGAGAGAGAGAGAGATGTGCGTTTTTGATTTGCATTTCTTATAGGTCACTGTTGGTATTCATACAATGCATCACTGTGGTCAGCTGTGTGTGCATTAGAGAGAGAGAAGGAGGGGATGAAGGCTAGAAAAGGGGGAAGTCAGTCAGTCATTTTTTCAAGCAGCCTCAACAGATTAGACTGGATATGCTTCTGTAATTTATTAAACTATTTGTACAAATCTTTAACTGTCTAACAACAAACTGCAACGCCTCATGTGGTTTGCTACGAGTTGCTTTAAATAAGTCATCCTCTCCTTTAAAATGCTGCAGTCAAGGTGATTTTGAGTAAATTCTGTTTCAAATGAAGACAACACTCATTTGTCCTATATCCCCTTTAAATGTATTACCAGTATCAAGATAAATGGAAATGCAGATGGAGTCCGACCACGAAGCTCTCTGAAGCCTCTCATTTGCATTCTGTTGAAGCTGTCCAACACTCTTAAAGATGTCTGGCTTCATTTTCATCTGTTTGTCTTTGTTTGTCTTGCCACTTAGAAAACAAAGGGACAAGGGGATACTGACATTGATCACGTCAGGGCGTCTTGCAGACAGAGTGAATAGACACTGAATGGCTCCCTTCACATTGATGCAATGTATAAAATACAGCAGCAGTGAAATGAAGCTCCTCATTCAAGCATTGAACATTTTAGAAATCAAAGTGTGGGCAACAAATATTAAGAAAACCTTATTCCCAAAAAGGGGAAAAGTGGTCATTATAGCTCAAATATCCTCCATATCCAGAATCTAGTCAGTAGAAATTTGATCAATAGATCCACCCAAGGTTGTGCTGCCATTTAAAAGGTAGTAGCAATAATGATTTTTGCAAAGATACGTGTCTCCCAGTGGTTGTGACGGCAGAATTAAATATTTTTCTCCCTCCACTGAGCTTGCAAGAATATCTGAATTAATGATTTTCCTGTGAACTATTTCCCCCGAGCGGCAACTCTGTTCAACTCTGACATGACTGACTTTCTGATATTTGGAGTTTCTTCCTACATCCATAACTCTCTCACACACTTGCTTAAAGCAGCCTGGTCAATAATTCATTTCTGACTCCTAGTGTGGATATTGTACTTTGGGTTTGCTGAAATCAAAATTGTAAAGTTTTGTCCACATCTTCATTTCTTTTAACAGTTTGAACAGACAGTATACTGTTCAAAGTAAATGTCACCTATTCTGCAAATAGAGCTGCTGCCTGGATTTTAAAAACACTGAGGTCAAATTTAAGCAATAGAACTTATTTATTGAACTGATGCCTGCCACTTTTCTACTTTTGTCCACAATGAAATATCTCAGCAACTATTGGATGGACTATCCTGAAAAGTGATACAGACATTCATGGTCCCCAGAGACAAATCCTGACTTTGGTGATCGCCTGACTTTTCCTCTAGTGCCACCATCATGCAGCACTTTGTGGTTTTGAGTGGAACTTCTAAACCAGATAGATTCTTATAAAATGTAGCATATACATTTATATCCCTATCATGATGTTATAACTTTGATGATTCCCTGATTTTTCATCGAGGCATCAAGCCGATAAGATGAAGTACACTACATGTTCTGCATGTGTGTTATTGCTTCTTCCCTTTGTGTTATGAGATACACATTTTGTCACAGATTTACAGCTGAGATCATGTAAAATAGATAAGCTGTTTGAATTATGACACATTATGGACAGGAACACAGATGAGTGGATATTATTCTTGTGGAAAGAACATTATGTGTGGTGCTGTACCAGCGAACCAGAGACAAACATTACCAGTCAAGTGCTTATTGGATGGGTTCCCTATAACAGACAGCAGTTTCAATCATTATCCCTAAAATACACAAAATAACAGTGGGATTTGCAGCATTTTTCTTGACCCCATTTGTCCTTTTGAAAAAGGCACTTTTGATGATGCACTAAAACTGAGATATCCAGTATTTTTAAACACTGAAGCCCACATTTGCATCTTGACAGCTGGCATAAAAGTGAAGCTTATCATGAGTTGTTATTAAAGTGAAAAGTCATCCGGCTACTTTTGCTTATAAAGTAAGTTGAAATGCTGCCTCATTATTTTTGGGATGCAAATTTCTTCCAAACTGGACACTTTACTGAAAGAAAAAAATCCTTTCTAATGTTTCCAAAATTCACTGGGTAAACTTTTTAATTCTCTTCGCTTTGTCAGTTTCTCATCGAACTGTTACAAAATGTAACTGAAATCATTTTTGGTAAAGCTTTTCAACATATACATTAAAAGTAAATAATATAATACAGCAGTGGATACATAGCTACATATTGCAATGGTCCATCAGCAATGTGCTCCACCAAAGCAAGGAAAAATTACATCTGCTTGGATGACCTCCTCACCGACCTCCATTTGAGTGAGTGAATTTCATTTTGAAGACATTTTTTTAAATAGCTGTTTGTTGCCAGAGCGGATGGCAAACACACCACAACGCCTCGCTCGGTCTCTGCAGTGAGAAAACAGATGCTGGAAAGCAATCAAACTGCTTATTTGGATGCTGCACTCCTCGGCTACATCTTTCCTCCTGGAGTCCCCAAGGAGGTGAGTGATTGTCCCGGTGCCTGTCATCCTGGAGGTGAGAGAATAGGAAGTCTAGTGCGGGGAGATCGGTCCAGGGTCAGAGCTTCTTCATCAGGCTGCACAGGTCCTCCAGTCCCCTGGAGACGGAGGGGAGATGAAGAGGACGGATGTCTCGCGTTTCATCTGCCGACAGCAGGGAGCGGGACGGCACTGTGTGGAGACACGATGGAGGGGAGTGAGTGTGTGTTTGTGTGTGTTGGAGTGTGAGTGTGTGTGCGTCTACAGACCTTTAGTCTGTGTGTACTCTCCCTGGCTGAGTTGGCTGTAAGGTTCTGGCTGAAGATTTGAGGAAATGAGCAGGGAGAGGGAGAGGAGCAAAACCTGGACATAAATACAGACAGCAAGACAAAAACAGGCCAAGCACAGAACACAGAGGCCAGAGGGAAAGGGAAGAAAGAGAGTTATTAGGCACAACCTACGTACAATTTTGCACAAAAGATGAGCGCAGGTGTTATTCTAACATTTGACTCGATTAAAATCTTAAAGGTGAATAAAGCAGTAGTTGGCAGTGGAGCGCAGGCAGTGGTTTTTAATGATGTGCTCAGGCGCTGACATACATCTATCATTTAGTTGTGGCAGATTATGCCGTCAGAGCCAATTCTCAATGGTCTAAATTAATGTGTTATATATCTTACCAGGATGCAGGTCCCTCTGTGTGTTGTTTTGCTGGAGCTGTTAGGAAGGAGAGCCTGTAGCCGGCTTAGCTGCTCCAACAGAGCACTGCAACACAAATACAGACGGGGAGATGAAAGAGACTGTAGAATTTTCACACGAGGGGCCACCGCTTCCTTGAAACACAGGCATCATTTTTTCAGCGTCTGTGATCACTGGCAACTAAAATAACAAAAAGAAGAGCAGCATGCGGCAAGGAAGTGTCTGTACACCTCTTCCTCACATTTTATTTCAATTCAACGCAGCACTCTACCAGCATCAGGAAGAAAGCAGCGTAATGAGGCGGCAGGATAAAGAGGAAGCGAGTGAAGTGAGAAGGCGCTGTGAGAGGTTTTAAGATTGGATGGGCTTTGTATTCTGGTAATTTTACACTGAGCGTCCTCAGTTCTGATTGTAAACAAGGAGACTTTTTCTTAATCAGGTTGTCAGCATCTGGGGAACGAGGGGCCCCGGGGACAAAATCAATATTCAGGATCAGTGAAATACTGATACACACAACAAAAGGCCTCGAACAGTGATCATCCAATCAGAGACCTTCATCTTCTATGTAACCATCCTATGCATTTTAAAAGAAGTCAGCTGAAAGTATAAAAAAAAATCAGCTGTCAGCCAACAAGACATTGGCTTAATTAACCAGCTACAGCTGACTCAGTTGGTAATTCATCATTTCAGATAGAAAAGACTTCAGCTAGAGAATTTTCTGTGTCCTCTGCTGTCATTGTAAACTTAACATGTGCTGTGCGAAAATGGAAAGCTTGGCAGATAAGGGAAGGCAGGGCAGGCAGAGCTGATTGGCAGGATTATTTGTTTAAGTCATTATTAAACAAAAACATTCAATAATTGCAGTGAAATTAAATTATCTTTGGGTCTCTCTGTGGATAGCTGGTCAGAAAAAGCAGGCAATTTGAAGATGTCACCTTGAGTTTTGGGATAAATAGATCAATCATTAATGACAATAGTAATAGTTATTAATAGTTTAGTTGGCAGCCCTTGTTGGCTCATTTGAGGACTCACTTGTTGGTCTCCTCCAGCTGCTGGATCTTTCTCTGCAGCTCAAGGTTGTTTGCACTACATGCAGACATCCTACAGAAAGAGAGCGGAAATGTAGATAAAATTAAGAAAGAGGGATGTCAAATCACACTGCTATATGTTATTGCATTGTCTCCTCTTCATTTCTCTCTTCGCCAATATCCGTCTGCTGAGTGTTATCTCGCACCCCATTCTGTCATCCCATGTCTCCACACCACCCCTCCCTTCGTGTGCTGTCTCTCTTGTGTCTTTCAGTCTGAGTCACCCCCTCATTATGGCCCCTCTGACTGGGCTCAACCAAGACTGATAATGACACCCTGTTGATACGCTCCACTTGAGGCTGAATTAATTACCAACAAATGCTGACTCCACTCTTTGCTGACGATCTCACTCCGTCATGAAACTTTTGTACAGAGGGAACAGATCTCAAGCTGTTAGATATTTAAAGGTCCCATTCGATAATTAAGCATAAGCGTATGCACAAAGGTTTGTTTGGTGAGGCCATGTTGCAAGCCCAAAATCAATTTTGCTTTTATTTTTGACAGAAGGCACAACCAGTTCTCAGCTTTAAAATATGCATTTATTGACTCAGGTGTTTATGGATTACCACCCACTGGTCACAGCTTGTCCATTTTTGAACCTCAAATTCTCGCTCTTACTTTTCTCTCTACCTCTCTGATTTCAAATTCAAATTTAGGTCAGAGCACCTCCACACAGTCTTGGATGCCTCCTGTATTCTGAGATGAATCAATGATGGAGTTTTAGAGTCCGGCGGTGCCAGGAGGATCATCTGAAGCTCAGCGCCTGTGAAATCAAGCTATCCTACAAATACACCTAGGGAGGCCGACGAACAATGAACCAGGTGAAGTCTGACACACAGGTCATGTGGGGGAGTTGCTGCCCTGTTTTGAGGAGTCTCTCAGTGTATGAATCAAAGCGAGCTTTCCGCATTGTTTGCGGAGGTGTGATGAGGCGGAAGAGCCAACCTGGGGGAGGCAGGCAGGATTAACAATTTTTTTTTTCCCATTCTCATTCATTGTGCTTGTTCTGCACAGCCTGGAGGTAGAGGAGATTAGGCGGAGGAGGACTAAACTGAGATCCATCTCAGCAGAAAAAAAAAAAAAGCCTCCAACCCCTCTATTGTGAGATGCTGCATGTACACAGCATCCTCAACTTCCACTTAACCTCCCACTTCAACAGGAACACAGCTCTTCTGGTTATCACAACATACTGTGATTTCTGTCCGACTGACCCCAAATCTAACAAAGAAAGCTCACAGCTGCACTGTCTATTAAAAAAATTGTGGAGGAAAACCTTTCCACTCTGAGACTGCTCGTTCATTATATGGCAGTCCTGAGCCACATCTTTTTTCATATGTAGTGGTATAAACATGTCAAATGTTATGTATGTTATGACTGAACCATCCTCCGCTATTTCTTTGTATGTAGAAGGTCAAAATTCACCATACGTTCTGTTTAAAGTTAGGTTACTGATCTCTTTTATGTTGCATACACAATAATTCCTCTAGAAAGAAATTGTGTTTCTGTATGCATGAATAGGAACGTCTGCAGTTTTTATCCATGTAAATACCTGCAAAGATAGTGACATCAGCATCGACCGTACTTTGTGTTTAGTGTTTATTGGGAAATGCATACTCTCATGGCAGTTTTGTTTACTTTATAATATGGCATAATACATTTGTTATTGTAAGAGGTTTTGATAGTTTTTGATTATCTAATCCACCTTTTTTTTAAACCACGTTCTCATATGAAAGTGTCTGTTGAAAATTTTCCTGAATCATAATGAACAATATCAGTAGAAGTGAAAAGCTGCAGGGTCCTTGTGTTCTGATTTTAGCAGCATCAATGACAACTCTCTGTTAGCTCTGTGGTGTTTTGGTGCTGAATCCCCTAGATATCAATTAACTTTGTGTCCAGCTCTGTGAAGCCTGGGGTCCTTGGAAAGTTTGACTTTCCAAGAATCTGATCTTATGTTGTTTGTTCAGCCGTGACAGCAGTTACAGCTCAGCTCTTGTCTTTTTATTCCACACAAACCACTTCTGTTGCTGTGAATTTCCTGTGAGCCGAAGGAGCTTTTCTAAGGAAAGACCTGATAAACACTGGGTATCAGCCAGTGAAAAAACTTTCGAGAGCTCTTCTTCAACAACGATATGAAATACTAAAATGGGCATTTACATCTTGAAAAATGTCCACATCACATCCATCAGTTTATTAAAGTCATTAAGTGTATGACAAAACAGGCTCGTTACAGAGTGCTTCAGAGCACAACAAATGACTACAGATAAAAGTTTAATTTTCAAAGCCAAGGTGTGCGGAGATAAAGTCGTGCTGAGTGATGATGCTGAGCTCTTACCTTCCCTCCAGACTATCAACATATTCCCTCCTCTTCTTCCGACTTTCTTGAGCCGAGTGCTTGTTGCGGATCTTCCTGCGGATTTTCTTCAAAACCCTCTCTTCAAACTTGTCAGGGTGATGAAACACATGGGAGGAAAGGGTCAAGAAAGAATGAGGGAGAAAAGGGTAAGTGTGGGGAAACTGGGTTGCACAGGGGTGGGGTGGGGGTTGCATCTGGCAGAGGTTTTTGTAACTGGGTACACAGATTTTGATTTGGATGCATGTGTGTTGCAGAGACAGAGGAGGCAGTGAATGTGTGTGGTGTATATGAGAGGACATCTGTCTTACAAACATGTACATATGTGTTTGCTCATGTACCTTGGAAAGAGGCAGTTTCCTGGGTAAGTTCACACCTTCTTTAGCCAGGAGCTTCTTCTCATCCTCATTAAGTACAAGCTCCTGTAGGGTGTGCTGAGGGACTTGCTGTGCCTGTGAACCAGATGGACAGAATATTCCAGTCAAAGCGACTCACTGGGCAGTTTACCCAGAGAAGGCACTGGGGTGGTCCAGTGGACCACTTCATTAAATTCTGTTTATTTGCTGCAAAGGCTGCTCTGCTGTGGGACAGGAGGGACACAAAAAGGCCTCTGGGTAAATTATATAGAGTGGCAGTGGACTGTCAGTTCATGTTGTATTTATCCACACCGCGGAGACTGAATTCCTTTTATTTAATAACTCCCAGTGGTTAGAAATCTGGACAAAATCCCCTCACAGAAATATTCAACTCGTCTCTCCTTACTGTCTGTCCCAGGTTGGATAGCAGCAGGTCCTTCACTGTGAGAGTCTGAGCAGATGACAGAGGGGAGCTGTGGTTCGCTGAGAGGCAGCACGCAATGCCAAACTCTTCTTGGAGGTCGCTGGACTCCCAACCTGCAGATTGAACCGGTAAAACAGCATGATTCACAAAATCACCTCCAAGTGCCGTTCAAGCACAACACACAATGTTTGGGTTGCTTCTTTGTCTTATATTCGACCTTTGTGATGGCTGCACCTGTTGTTCTTTTGAAAACCTTTTGGAAAATATATGTCACACCTTTCTCTGTGTTTGGTGTCTTTGTGTTTCTACAGATCTGGTTTACTCAGTCAATTTTAAAGTATTTTTAGCACAGAGGGGGGTCAATAGTCAGGAATGTGAAAAGGGCCATTATTCAAAAGCTGCCCTCAAAAAATTATTTCCTAAAGCAATGAATGACAATTGCACAACCTTTTATCCTTTACAAATGCTCTAAATCTAGTCTTACCTAGATCTATGGAAACATAAGGTGCTTTGTTGTTTGATGGCCGATGATTCTCCAGAGGCGGCGGCTGAGGGAAAGGCTGTGTGTCAAAGGCTGGAAAAGATGAGCAGGTGGGACGGTTAAGGCTCTCTGTGGGATCCGTTGGCGGGTCCTCGTTGATGCCGCTGTCAGTGGTGCAGGGTGACCACAGGGGGGACGCTGCAGCCGAGGAGGAGTTGCTCCCACCCAGCAGGGCGTCCAGGAAATCATCAGCAGTACTTCCCTCAGGGCTCAGGGTCTGCGGGGGGAGGAGGGTATGTATACATCATCCCATCTTCTAATCAGATAATTACATTCCCACACACGGGCACGGACGAGAACATAAACACACCGGTAACTCAATTCCTTGAGCTCATTTGCTTGTGGCCTCATTGCTGTAGGTCACAGTTGCAGCCACACAGGAGAGCGAAACTCTAAATGAGCTCCTACAGTATCTCTGAAGAACGGGCTTTATAATAACACATAGCCCATGTCCAGAATACAGATCACACTCAGCAGTCAGATCCTGATTTCTGAATGAGATTCATCGCATTTGAGATGTTGTTGCCTGAGTGACTCTGCTCAGGAGCAAACTGTTCCAAACGACCACTGTACTCACGTCATGAATTGTGATAGCCCACGGCTGGTTACTGTGGCTGTCGGTGGTTTCATCTGTGTTCCTGAGCAGGAGGTCAGTGAGGTCCATCCCACCATGCACCTGAAACGAATAACTACTCTGAGCAACGGGTTGAAAAGTTGAAGCACTCCTCCACTTCTCAGAGGAAAACCTGTTTGAACTAATAGGACTGATATCTTCAGTCCTGGTGTTTTATACTCAGGCTTCTCAATCCCACACTTGTCCTTGACAAAGACTGCTTAAATCAATACGCTTCAATCTTCTGTTATTTTTCTTAAAGCACAGTCAGTCCGAATCATTCTCTTACACACAAGCCAATAGTTTGCACCTAGTGATCGCATTACAAATGTGCCTTACCTTGCCTGTAGTCATGGTCATAATTCCAACATGAAAGCAGCAGCTGATGAAATTACAGTGAAACTATCCAGCAGGAACAAAAACACACACAGCCGGATCAATACGTTCCTGTGTGAGGCTTTGGTGTCTGGGAGGAATGCCTGAGTCTGTTGCAAGGGACAAAGTTGAAATGCTATATCACACAACTGCATTCCCTAAAGCCAGCTGATCGGCGTCCAATCCAGTGTTTGGCAGACAGCTGAGAGAGCCAATCGACACAAAAGGAAGACGCGCTGACAAATGAATTACTCAAAGCTGCTCACAGGCAGCCTACAGTGACCTTTGATGTCATCATGACTGTTCAGGATTGATTCCCTCTGTGGTTTCACATTCATTTTTTGTGGGATAAGGCTGATTTAAAGCTCTGTTTTTATTGCTTTTAAAGGAAGAAGGTGGAGAGAGTCATTTCAATCTCACCTGTCACTGTCAGTAGAAAGCACACGTTTATTTACATTGGGATTTGCCTGATCCATTACTCAAGGTGACACAAACAAAAACTCTTTGCTCAGACAGACAATCATGGTCTCAGAGAATGACTCCTACTAACTTCACTGATCCCTGACTTTTCCTCTGGAGCCACCATGACTATATATACTATTTAAAGTCTTTTCTACATTTCTTGGGTAGAACTACAGAATTTGTGGAAAAGTTTAATAAAGGTTTTTGTGGTTTCAGAGGGAGGTTAATATAAGGTATAAGGTATAATTTAAAATATATTTTAATTACAAGTTTGAATTTTTTTTTTTTTTTTTTTACACGAAACAGTTTACTTTTAAAACTCTATAACGGGCAAATGTTTGTCCATAAAATACAGAAGCATTTTGTGGTTCAACTGGTTACAACCAGTTGTGAGGGGTGGCAAGCAGGCATTGCTTTTCTTTCTCACTTCTTCGTGACTCAACCAAACTTTTATAAAACCTACTTATATTTTGATTTTCTCAAATTTGGTCAAAGCAAATGGGAAAACTTTTTTCTCAGTTTCCCTGTGTCCATCAATATAACTGTCAGTGCTGTGCAGTTTTCGTCCATTACTCACGTCAAACAATAAGAATTTCTCTTTGGTATTCTATAGCAGAACCTTCTCACCACGCCTCACTGTTTGCTATCTTTATTGCCATAATTAGGAGCAGCTGTTTTGTTCCATTTCTAAGCATTCACACCATAAAGCAAAGGAATTATGTAATACGTCCTGCAGTTACACAAGAGAAACATGCACACTTGCAAAGACGTATCTAACTATTATCACAGCAGGGAAGAGATTCTTTCAGCGGCAGCTCTTAGACTCCGCTTCAGTACAGAATAAGTAAAATCCACAGTCTGCGTTCGAGTTTCCAGAATGAATAGCTTATCATCACCACCACCCTTCTATCACTGCCTCGGCTTCAAAGCATTGTTCCATCTCTGAGGAAAGACACTCAGGCTCATGTGTGGATCCGGTAGCTCGAATAATTGAGAGCCATTTTCTTTTCTCCTCAGATGATTTTTGACATTATTATCTGTGTCAGACAATTCAAAGCAGTCAGAACAGTGATATATTTTTTTCTGATTTTTAAGACACTTTATAGATTTTCAGCTTATGTAACAAAAATAAACACTGGCAGCACAGATGCATGGCACAGGTGCTGGCTGACGTCTTTCAGGTAAGTCTACTTCCTCCTCGGCTTCTCGCCCATCTGGATGAGCAGCAAATGAAGTCCACTCACATCCAGGCAGTACAGTCCAGAGGTGAGGGTGATCATTGACTATACAGAGGTGCAGTGTCTCTGGTCCCTCCCTCTGTGATCACTGGGATGTTTTCAGCTTCCAGGAATTGTGTACAAATCGTTTCAACATGGGACTGTTAAGATGCTTTAACATGAGGTGATGGCCTGATGGTGGATGAATGGTACAACAACAGGCCTCAGGATCTCGTCATTCAAACTGCCATTAGTAAGATGCAGCTGTGTCCCCAGCTTATGTCCTTCCTACCATAACCACACTGCCACCATGGAGCACTCTGTTCACACTAACACTGACATTAGCACACCACTCACTGACACAACAGCATACAAGCTGTCTGCATCACAGCGAAAACCAGGATTCATTCGTGAACACTCCTCTGAAGTTCCAGATGATCGAAGAAAATTGCTCACTCCAGTTTGAAAAAGACAACTGCAGTCAGGTCAATACCCTGGTGAGGACAACCAGGTGTCAGGTGGATGGATTATTTTAACACAGATTTTTTTTTAACACAGAGAGAAATAAGCTTTTTGTGTGAATAGAAGAAGTGTGATATCTTTTATTAAAACTCCTGACAAAATGCAGCATATCGTTCCATTTGTCTTATGGACAGGTTATCAAATTCTCTTTGCATTGATTAAAAAGTCCAGGTGTATATAGGTTAGGTTGGTGTGGTCAGTTCATAAGGTGCTTAGTTCTCTGTTCCTGCAAGATGCATATGAAATGATCTGTCTCCTGAGGTTGGCTTTGAGTGACTCCCATATGACAGTATATTTCATTCTCTGGGTGCTACTGACCTCCAAGTATAAGTCTAATTTGTCTGAGATTAGCTTTTTGATCGAACTACGTGTTTGTAATAGTGGATCAAGTAGGGGTTGTTTGGAAATGTCCAGTTGGGCAGGCAGTGGTTGGAAATCATTATGCTATGGTATTGGCAGTCACTTACAAAGGAAGTGGTCCTGTGGTCAATCAAGCAGAAGGCAATTCTTGGGAGTGAAAGGTGAACTGGCGAGAGAAGAATGAAAACTGTCAGGCAGTGGGATTGGAGTGTCTCCAAAGATTGAACAACTTCGAGGTGCATGAATGACAAAAAAATGATTTGGACAGCTTTGTATCGTCTGGCATTAGATTTGTCTAACATTGGCTGTATTAGGTCAAGTCTCCTCCTAATATTAGCAGGTGTAAATTAAGATCAGGGTGTTTTAATATGAGGCAAGAGAAGAGCTGAGCGTTATCCCAGCTAAGACCATAAAGACTGACTAATACAACTATATCACCATATACAGTATGTTTCCTGATACAATGACAAATCAGCCATTGTTTCTTCTGTCTGTTCAATCCAGCCTTTTTTTCAGCTTGGTGTGCTGACTAGTTCGGAGATGGACTTCTTGAAGATTCATGATGTCTGGACCCAGTAACTTTAGGTGTGTGAAAACCCTGCTGCACTTAATAGGAGGTTGGATCCATTTAATGATCCAACCAATTAATCTAATTGAGCTGAAAATTGTTAGCCATTGTCTACTGTTAAAGATACAACAGTGTAGCCAGGTGGGTGGTTGCAGGTAAAATAAAGGACCCATGTGATAATAGATAGACATGTAATTATTTTCCACTTGGTAAAACAAACAAACATATAATGGCCTTGACACAGTAGCATTGGAGCTGCCTCGGCACTCCCACAGTCCTGATGTTATTCCTCCTTGACCTTGATTCTTTTCCTACACATTTATTCTGTCGTGACTCAGGCCATTTCATGCTGTAGGGTAGCAATATCATCCATGCGTGATGTCAGGCTGTTCTCCGTCTTATCAGTAGTAAGTTCCATCATGGCTAACTCTGTCACAACTGAGCTGTGAATCACCACATCAACTCACCTCTGTGCATGTGAAAGCTTCAGTGTCAAGCACTGGAGTCACGTCTGCTGTGGTTGGTTCATCAAGCTGATCCAGGAATGAGCCTGTTTGCTTACCAGCCACGCCAACTGATAGCGAAAGATAAAAAAATATAACACATTTAGTCAAAAAGTGCCTATTGAAAACTTGAAAAGTTTTGTGTAGCTCACATCTACTTCATAGCTTGCTCTCATCAGACCCTGTATGGGGAAAAAAAAAAGTCTATCCTGACACAAAAACGTGGGCTAGATTCAGAGCTTGGTTTTATATGACTCATAGCCGAGACCTTAGACCTTATTATGTGTGAGATATGGAACATAATGTGAATAAATCAGACTATGTGAAGCAGCTCAGAAGGGTTTGATTCAACGCACTGTGGAGACAGACATTAATTTTACAGCTCATGTGGGCTTTTCAGAGTCTCTTCACGGAATAGATATGTAGTTCAAGAAGTTCTAATGTTCATCCACATATGGTATATAAGATTATACTATGTCAGGAAAAGGCACAAGGCTATTGAAATGAATTCTTTTGGACCCCGTGTGAGTTATAGTTTCACTGTCTCATGAAGGATCAGGCTTTTATAGATTCACTTCTATTTTATAAATGAAAAATAATTCAGCGTGCCCCCTGTATGAACCCTATCTGATCACTATCCCTCAGTCTTGCCAGCACTTGCCTCTTAGTTGTATTTGTTGTATTAAAATCAACTAATCTACGGCAGAGAGCCACCAGTATTATCAGTCCTGTAATAAGTCCAATTGCATGACTATCTTTATTGTTGTTCTATCTTCAGATTAGAGCGTTTCAAAGTACATGCAGATATGATCTAACCAGGACAGTTTAAGAACATCTCTGGATGGGTTGTTGCTCAGTACAGATAATTGCTGTGTTATTGCATATGATAGCATACTGTCACTCCAAATTATCATATGCATTAACTGAGGTTCAAGAAGAGTTACATCCACTCATGGGTATGTTTAAGATGAAGGGGAAGTATACATACAGTATATTTATCATCCCTGGAAAAGTAATTCCCCAAATAACATGAAATGTGTCACGAAATTACAGACAAGCTGCTGAATTTTCCTTTGATCGCTTTGTCACACTTGCACATAGACGAGTGAAACCCAAGTCCACCACAAATGATCTAATTTCCTTGACAAGGACGTATGAAATTGAAAAGGTACGTGTTGAAAATACAAGGTTTAGCTGTGCAAAGACACCTGGTGGGTGAAGAAAGGGTACAGCTACTGAGGTGAACCCATATATACCTGAAAAACAGATCCATGGGACAGATAGGAAGCAGAGAGTGTGCTCTAAGCATATGGTGTTATCACTCCACCACCCGTGACATTCATGTTGGATGACTCTTATCTGGAGCTCGGTGATAAGTCGAATGTGCACAAAATGAGTCAATACGTACAGCTTGTGGGAAATTCCCACAGAGAAATGAAAGCATGCTCTGTGGAGTGAAGCCGATTGCTCAGGTTTGCACTTTTTAACGGTTAAATCCCTTATTTGAACTATAGGAAATGAAGATTACGCACACGCAGCAAGGTGGTAGCTCAGCACCTGTTTGCATCTCCTGCCATTCTTTAACATCATAAACACGAGATAACGAGCTCCCTGTCCACAAGTTTGTCTGTAACCTCACATAAGTGGTTTGCTGACTGCAGGACTTGCACAGAATTTTAATATACAGCTGGGAAATTTTCACTTGGGTTTTCGGTCAGCTCTCACATTTCCTGAAAGAACTTGGCCTGTAGTAACCCTGTTACTCATTTTGAGTCTAAATTCAGGTCAGTTTCTGCAGTATTCCTCAGGGAAAGGGGGTAAATATATCATCCATGCCGCTTATAAATATGTCATCAGTACAGCAACCAATATATAAAAGTATGTCCAATGTATAGTGGTGTAATATATCATTTTAATATGAATGTGATGTGAATCCTTTGATTGATTTTAGTTCTCATCACGTCTTCTCTTCGTCTTCTATTAAGTTCAGGAGTCAATTCTATACTTTTCTAAAACCTTTAGTGACGAGTGAAAGGAGCAGATTCTTCCTCTTTTGGTGTTTGTCAAAGCTTGTTGTCACTTGAAGCAGCAGCGTGCCAGTCAACATCTGAGACACCAGCTGTACAAAAAATATAGAAAATGCTGTGCCATGAAACTATTTTTGGCATAAAGTAATCAGTGCTCATTTCCTTGATTGAATGGAGTGAATGGAAGCAGACCTTGTGTGCACCAAGCATCCCGGTTTTAGTAGGTCAACATGACAGAGTGCACAATGTTACAGTGATATGAAAAATAACAGTATAGGTTGAAATGACCACAGAAATTATTGGTTTGGTGGCTCTCACCACAAACTTTAATATCTTAGCTCCTTTGTGTTCAAAAAGAGAAGAATAAACTTTTTTTTTTTTTTTTTTTTTTTACAGCCATTTCCATCTGAAATTTAATTTAGTTTGTGCGTCATCACTGAGATTTGGGGACAACAAAAGATAGTACCACTTTCTAATAAGACATACTTTATAGAAGGGTGTAATAAATAGTTTTTTGAGGTTGGCTAGTTATGAAAAATCCATTTTGCTAGTGTATATCCCCCTCCAGCATTCAGTAGCTGGCTTTGTCATTTTCAATTCACCAACCCACTTCTTTGCCTTCTGGAAAATAAGTGGAAATCATGTGGACTAAAATTCAATTTCTTTATAAAATCCAGCTGTCGAAGAGATAAATCCGTTAAAAATTATGTCAACCACAATTTCTGTGACATACGTTTTTTGAATTTCTTCTGTAGCTTTCATAAAGTCTTGTCTGTTGTGATAAAAAAAAGTGCTCTTCCACAACAATAAACCATCATGTCACGTACACTGGCTCCGACACGTATCTGCTCTCATGAGGGCCTATTATGTGCCTGTTATAGTACATGTGTGTGAAATGTGTTTCTCAGTGTATGTTTCTCCTCTGAGTGCACTGAAGCGAGGGACAGGAAACAACCATTATCCTCCACATGCACGTGTGTATACGTTTGTATTAACACCATCACAAGAGCACAGAGGCATCGCCTGTTTTACCCTTCTTCTCTCTCATTCACATTTCAATTTTCAGATTCTCTAACCACTCTGACTTGTTTTGTCCTGCTCTGCCCTCAGCTGGTGGAGCCCTGCTACAACATCCTGAACCAGCCTCTGCTTTGTCCACACAGGGCCTGTATATGAGAAAGGAAAAAGCTGCAAACCATACATTTTAAAAGGCAATGACAAACCCACCAGCACTGGTGTGTTAAACCTTTCTTGGCTACAAACACAAAGACAAATGGAGGACAAGATGTTGTTTTGCTATTTTCAACCAAGATGTTTTTCACAAGACATGCAGCAATATAAAGTATGGGACAATACAACCAAGTAGCATTAGTCCAGAAGCACAGAAACATAATATAATTCAGATTGTGTAGAGAGTTAGAGGACCTACAACATATTTCAGGAGGCTGAGCCCAGTCGAGTCTGACCTGTAGAGATGGGCCTGAAAATCTGCCACTATAAAGAAGATAAATTATATAAATTCAGGTGAAAATGTGGCGAAGAGAAGAGAAGTGGAGAAGTTTCATCCAATCAATAGATGACCAGAGATAGAGCCCATAATTACCTATGAGGAATTTTAAGATGTTGACTACTCCTCCTGTGGGGACATATATTTCTATATTATATTATACTATATTATATTATATTATATTACTATATTTTAGCTGCTGTACTATTCAGATAAGATAAGATAAGATAAGATAAACTTTTATTCGTCCCTCAGTGGGGAAATTTGAAATGCACAGCAGCAAAGACAATATGGCAGTTAAATAGTATAAAAAAATGACAAATATAAACAGTATTTACAAATGCAAGTAAAGCCTTACTTTAGCTGCATAAATGCATCACAACTTTTCTGCAGACTGATGCTCTTCTTATGGGTTCACCCCTGCCTCTCAGGTCACTCCCTGAAAACCTAGCACCTCACAGCCGAGTCTCATGGAGCCAGCAGCTGGCACACAGCCACAGAAACCTGATATAACGCCAGGCTGTCGAGCAGCAGCGCCCCCTGCTGCCGCCTCCTCCGCCCTGCACCGCTACACGGCAGCCGCAGCAGCAGCAGCAGCAGCAGCAGCGTCTCTCCTGTCAGCGCCGGGACTGCCTGTCCTCAGAGGCAGTGTTTACAGCAATAACCCGTCTCACACGAACACCGACGACCTGCAGACAACATGGTGAGTGGACACACGCTCACACGATGGTGCATTTCACCTGTTCGCAGCAGGTGAAACCGAGGCTGTCACCGAATAACCTTCATGTTTAGTTATAAAGGCTCGGCTGCAACAAGCTGCTCTGTCAGGTGTATGTGTATGTGTGTGTGATGGATCCGATGCCCGGTGCTGTTGTGTAATCACATGCATGTCCTGTGTGTGATCATTCACAAGCTACGCAGCAGCCGGCTGATAGAGCTGCAGGGCTGTGGCCTTTTTTTTCTGCACGGCCTCCCTGTGACGACCGGAGCAAAGCCTTTAATATGAGGCTGTCGCAGGGCTGCAGAAATACCCTGTTAATACACCGTGTGGGACACAGATCCTCACACCTCTAATGCAAGTGTCGTGGATCCTGTTATTGCTTAAAAATGCTCCATTTGGATCTCATCATTAAAGATTGCGTCATAACATAGTTCATGTAACAGGCGACCAAAATATATCATTACATACAGGCCCATATAAAGAGCTGCCTCTTGTTTTAATGCTTATAATGATAGATGGTGATTCATAAAGGCTTATAATGGATTATTAGTGTGACATAAGAGGTTTTTATTGTCTCAGTGAATGTGTGGACATCCCAAATTTTCTATATTTAATATGAAGGCTGAATGTTTTTAACATGTTATTAATTGTGTTATGAAGGGCTTGATCTTTGTTTTAGTCATATTAACATGGGAATTCATAACACTGAGGCCCACATAGGCCAACAGTCAAAATGGCCATACTTGCCCAGCACAGTATTGGACAGATATCTCTTTAAAAGCCTTCATCACCTAATATTTTTTATTATTATTATTGGCTTTATTACTGAATTGTAGACCTCATTGTTATTTATTTGCGATCTTAACATTTTTTTCTTAAACTTTAAAATAAGGGCAGATTGAATTTTTCTTATTGGTCTGTTAATGATTAAATTCAGTATTATTCTCCTTCTATGTACATTTCACCTTTATATCAAGACTTTAAGGGGAATTTAGGATATGAAAATAAGACATCCTGTTCCCTCGTGATTGTGAAATAGCACAGCTCGGTCCATTCAGCTGCAGCATGAGTGGTGACTCAGGAATTCCTGATTTGTTGCTTGGTTAGAAACCAGAAGGTAAAGTCTTAATGCCCACACTCTTTCCTCCTAGTCAGGCAGATGGATTCAGTTTCCAACATGTCTTTCTTTTAATAACTCTACTTGGAATGAGATCTGGTAGTGGACATCAATAAATAGACGCGTGTGATGAATAAAATGAACCTCTGCTGCTTGTTAATGGATGAATGTAACCCCTGCATTTAACCCCACCACCAGGTGAACTTCACTGTGGATCAGATCCGGGCCATCATGGACAAGAAGTCCAACATCAGGAACATGTCTGTGATCGCCCACGTGGATCATGGGAAGTCCACGCTGACCGACTCGCTGGTGTCCAAAGCAGGGATCATTGCTTCATCCCGTGCTGGAGAGACCCGTTTCACAGACACGCGTAAAGATGAGCAGGAGCGCTGCATCACCATCAAATCAACGTATGTGGGTCAGAAAAGCAGGCTTAGACACAGCTCTGGGATTTTTGTGCAACATATTAAAGGTTGTGAAAACTCGAGTATTTCACTTTTACAGTAAATATTCATGATCAAAGCAGCAAATATGAGGGAACACACAAACAACAACACAAAAGTTGGGGAAAAAAACAGAGGACAATCATTTGAAAATGAACTGTGTACTTAGGTTTTATTTAATATTTATTACAGATTAACCCTCAAAAACACAGCTTATCTGCTTCATCAGGATTGTGTATTTGTGGGTGTGGTTTGATAAGATTGATTGACAACATAAGGTCACAACCCCACCACATGTGATTAGATTCCATTTCAAATGTTTCCAAATCCTGATTGGTGCACTTGAATTACATCACTTTTTTTCCCCAACTGTGCCCCGCCCACGCACAACTATGACCTCAGCATAAAAATCACTCAATGGAGATAACCAAAATGTTTCTAACACCACATGATTCATAGTAAGATGCAAAATGAGAAAAAAAAAACACTTTTAAGTTTCAAATGTTTTGTTCCAGTCGACTGCACAACATCACTTACCTCACTTTACAGTACTTGCGTTGTTTGCAGATTGTTAATAAAATCCTACCTTTCATTTAAAGTCCCATTTTAATATCCTTATGATTTTTTAGTTATTTAAATATCATATCAAAGATTTGTAGTAGAGACCCTGCATTTTAGTTTGTCTGATTCCACTAAATGCAGCAGCACTGACATTGATTTACATCACTAAATATTGACTTCATTTATTACAGTAAAGCCAGTTTTTAGCATTTAGCCATTTTTATCCATCCTTTACTTATATATCAATTTTCATGATGAAGTGGTAGCTGAACCGTCGACATGTCTGCAGACTTTTCCTGTTCCCTCTGTGTTATTCAGGGCCATCTCTATGTACTACGAGCTTGGAGAAAACGACCTGGCATTTATCAAGCAGAGCAAAGATGGAAACGGCTTCCTCATCAACCTGATTGATTCTCCGGGTCACGTTGACTTCTCCTCGGAGGTCACTGCCGCCCTCAGGGTCACTGACGGAGCCCTGGTGGTGGTGGACTGTGTCTCAGGTAATTACACCATGGCTGACTCCCTCCCCACCCCATCCTAAAAAAACACTCACACACACTAGCTTTCCCCCCAGGCTCACCAGTTTGTTCCCTCTGACAGGTGTGTGTGTGCAGACTGAGACCGTGCTGCGGCAGGCCATCGCTGAGCGCATCAAGCCGGTCCTGATGATGAACAAGATGGACCGGGCCCTGCTTGAGCTGCAGCTGGAAACAGATGAGCTCTTCCAGACCTTTCAGCGTATTGTGGAGAACGTCAACGTCATTATCTCCACCTACGGAGAAGATGAAGGGGGACCTATGGGGAACATCATGGTGAGGCAGACGCTCAGAAAACACACAAACAGTCTAAAATGTCTGAGAAATGAACCTGTGCATAGCTGTGAATTCAAAGAATACTGGACTTTTTTTATTCCCCTCAGATTGACCCTGTTATCGGTACAGTCGGGTTCGGCTCTGGCCTCCACGGCTGGGCTTTCACCTTGAAGCAGTTTGCTGAGATGTATGTGGCTAAGTTTACAAAAGGTGACACTCAGCTGGGAGCAGCAGAGAGGTGTAAGAAAGTGGAGGACATGATGAAGAAACTGTGGGGAGACAGGTAATCATGATGCTACATCGAGACAGAGAGTTGCTCTTTTTTTTTGCACACACTGATTTTTTTTAATTGGCATATTTTGCATAATTAAAGCAGGATTATGAGCTAGATGCCAATTGTTTGAGTGCCATGATGTTATGCGATTTTTTATATGCACAGATATTTTGACCCAAATGCTGGCAAGTTCAGTAAGACTGCCGTCGGTCCTGATGGCCAGAAGCTTCCCCGCACCTTCTGCCAGCTCGTTCTGGACCCCATCTTTAAGGTGAATAGAGAAATGTGACAGGAACCTATAATTTCTGTCAACTAAGTCAGGACTTATTTTTTGTGAAGACCATCATATGTAACTGTTTTGTTAAAAATGTATTTAAAGTGTCAACATGTAGGTTGTGAACATTTCTGACCTTGGCACCTCCTAGTGGTAGCACCGAAAAATATGTTTTGATAGACAGCAACAGCATACAACCTGGAAGACACACACACACACACACTGCATCCATTTTTGCCTGTATTGTCTAATTTCCTTCAAACAAAAACTTAGGACATCAGAATAATCAATGAAATTATTCCTGATTTGAATAAAAGAACACATACAATTTCACACATATGGGCTTTATGAAATACTTAAGAATGACTTTAAGGGCTCCATCTTGAGTTTTTGCCCTCTTGCTGTCTTCCAAGGTATTTGACGCCATCATGAATTTCAAGAAGGATGAGACAGCCAAACTAATTGAGAAGCTGGACGTCAAGCTGGACTCGGAGGACAAGGAGAAAGAGGGGAAGCCCCTGTTGAAGGCTGTGATGCGTCGCTGGCTGCCTGCCGGAGAGGCCCTGCTCCAGATGATCACCATCCACCTGCCCTCACCTGTCACTGCACAGAAATACCGCTGTGAGCTGCTTTATGAAGGGCCAGGAGACGACGAGGCTGCCATGGGTCAGTGGAACATTTTCACAGCACCACGCAGCTCCACCTTTCCAGAGAAGGCATCATTGTATATGGAGCATTTTGATGATGTGGTTCCATAAAATAATTACCTATACTATATTCAGGCCTTACCATCTCCACTGTCTTCTTAGGCATCAAGAACTGCGATCCAAAGGCTCCTCTGATGATGTACATTTCCAAGATGGTCCCAACCAGCGACAAGGGTCGTTTCTACGCCTTCGGTCGTGTGTTCTCCGGCTGTGTGTCCACTGGCCTGAAGGTGCGCATCATGGGGCCGAACTTCGCCCCTGGCAAGAAGGAAGACCTTTACATCAAACCCATCCAGAGGTGGGCATGTTTATGTGCAAATCACTACACAGATGTTCAAAATTCATACTTCTCGTGTTTTTGTTTTCCTGTATTTGTTGACAACTTTTTTATAACCTTCTCCTCTTTCCCACCATCCAGGACCATTCTGATGATGGGCCGGTATGTGGAGCCTATTGAAGATGTCCCATGTGGCAACATCGTGGGTCTTGTTGGAGTAGACCAGTTCCTGGTTAAGACAGGGACCATTACGACCTATGAACATGTAGTGTATTGCTTTTTATTGTTGTTCAAATACTGTGCGCCACCACAACTTAATGTTGGCAGAATTCTTCCTGTTACAACAACAGAAAAAGTATTTTAGCTCGGTGACTATGGCTCTGTTTGCAGGCCCACAACATGAGGGTGATGAAGTTCAGCGTGAGCCCGGTGGTCAGAGTTGCCGTGGAGGCCAAGAACCCCGCTGACCTGCCCAAGCTGGTGGAGGGGCTGAAGCGTCTGGCCAAGTCCGACCCCATGGTGCAGTGCATCATTGAGGAGTCCGGGGAGCACATCATCGCTGGAGCCGGAGAGCTGCACCTGGAGATCTGCCTGAAGGACCTGGAGGAGGACCACGCCTGCATTCCACTGAAGGTGAGACAAGAAGAACAGAGGAACAGAGATTTTGCTGAATAAGTACAGAGCATCTCTGTTGTAAAGCTAAATGAAAACTGAATGAGGATTTATTTACATGAGACAAACAGTTGGATGTAGCGGAAAACACTTTTCTAAAGTGGATGGAGTTAAAAAAACCAGACTTATTATTTTTTTCTTATACTCTCTTTCCAGAAATCAGACCCAGTTGTGTCGTACAGAGAGACCGTGATGGAAGAATCAGACCAGATGTGTCTGTCCAAGTCCCCCAACAAGCACAATCGTCTCTTCATGAAGTCCCGTCCCTTCCCCGACGGCCTGGCTGAAGACATCGAGAAGGGGGACGTCACCGCTCGGCAGGAGCTAAAGGCCCGTGCACGTTACCTCGCTGACAAGTATGAGTGGGAGGTGACAGAAGCCAGAAAGATCTGGTGCTTCGGTCCGGACGGAACTGGGGCCAACCTGCTGATAGACATGACAAAGGGGGTTCAGTACCTCAACGAGATCAAGGACAGTGTGGTTGCTGGTTTCCAGTGGGCGACTAAAGAGGTGAGCAGCAGTTAACTGTGGTCGCAAGCACATGCTAAATCAGTACGTCTCTCATCATTGTTCAGATTTCTTTAAATGCACATCTGATATTTTATATGTGTACAAGTAAATATATGCAGCATATATAGCATGTACTTCAAGCTTGGAGTCTCTGCCTCCATCCTGCAGGGTGCTCTATGTGAGGAGAACATGCGTGCAATCCGCTTTGACATTCATGATGTGACACTGCACGCGGACGCCATCCACCGTGGTGGAGGACAGATTATTCCCACAGCTCGTAGAGTCCTGTACGCCTGCCAGCTCACCGCTCAGCCACGACTCATGGAGCCTGTATACCTGGTGGAGATACAGGTGTGTGTGTGGAGGCTTTAAAGTTTTACAGAAATGATTTCCAAGTTTTCACACTACATGTCTGACTGCTGTGCCTCTCGTCTGTGCAGTGCCCGGAGCAGGTGGTCGGTGGGATCTACGGAGTTTTGAACAGGAAACGAGGTCATGTGTTTGAGGAATCCCAAGTGATGGGCACTCCCATGTTTGTGGTGAAAGCCTACCTCCCTGTCAACGAGTCCTTTGGTGGGTTTGTGTGATAAATGTTGTATGAATCTTCTAGATTTACAATCGTTTCATGAAAATTTACAATATATATAGTTCACTTTTATTTATTTATTTATTTATTTATTTATTAATATGGGAAGACTTCATATTCAACTTCAATTACAAAGCTGTGGGTGAAGGAGAGATTACAAGAAAGATCTAAAGAATCAATTTGATCTCTGATGCATCTGTAAATGAACATACATATTTTTTTAATTTATAAATGCTGAAAATTATGTGAAGCTCTTCTACACCTCAGCTATAAGAATTTATGAAAGGATGGATGAAAATTACAGAATGTCCATAGGAAATTTTACAGAGGGCACTAAACTACTTTGTGCCATAAAGTTAAAAATATGTTTACTTATTAAATTTTAATAATAATTTAAACAATAATAATTAGTATCAGTGTCACAGGGATTAGACATGACTGTCTTTTTTCTTTATTCCCTCCAGGGTTCACAGCTGACCTGCGCAGCAACACTGGAGGCCAGGCCTTTCCTCAGTGTGTGTTTGACCACTGGCAGATCCTCCAGGGAGACCCCAATGACCCCGCCAGCAGACCCTTCCAGGTTGTCGCTGAAATTAGGAAACGTAAAGGTCTGAAAGAGGGCATCCCTGCTCTAGACAACTACTTGGACAAACTGTAAACACTGACCCCGGATTATTAAATACCAAAACAATCTCTAAACCCTACCCCGTGGGCACTTTAAAATCTTTGCACAGGCTTAAAGATACATCGCACAAATTCTTTTGACTTTCAGTCCGGAGCAGAAACAAAGCTTAAGCTTTTGTTGTAGGCTAGTGGAAGCAACAATGCTTTTTTTTCATTTCACAGCTACAGTACACCAAGTGCCTAGGGTGAGGGTTTTGGGGAACAATTGGATCAAAGCAGTTGTATCTCTTGTTTCTTCTATTCCTCCACATCATCCTCTTCCCCTCCCCTCCTATCATCTGCCAGGATGGGCCTGTACAGTGCACTGTGATACTGCTGCAATAATGCATATTTAAATGGATCATGGCCAGATTAAACCATGAAAATCACAATAAAGTGTTACAGAAGTCAGACTTCCTGGATTGGACCTTTGTTCAGTGGATATAGTTAATAAAAACATTCAATTCATGATGAAAATGTGACTCCTGGAATTCTGTTATTTCACTTAGTGGGCTTATGGGAACAGTTGGACATTTTGAAGAGATACACCACCTCTGTTCAACAGTATAAAACTCCACCTACCAGCACCTCTGAAGGTCACCAGTTAACACAGTACATGCAATTTGTTTTACCTGTTTGGAAGCTGAAGAGTAAAAACTGACAATTAGCAGTTTTAGGGTTCAAATAATTGGGAAGAATATGCAGCTACTGTTTAGGTTCTTTAGTTATAACCAAGAAATTGAAAAACAAGCATTCATCATCAACCTTATAATTATCTTAACTCACTTTCATATACATAGTGGAAATGTACATTTGCCAACACAAAGCCTTTTTTGTTTTTTTTATAAGGAATAACCACTACTTAGAGATCATTAAATCGTGCACTAATAAAGCTGTTAAGGCTGTAGTGTATTGCTTTTAATGTCTTTAATTAATTCTCCTCTGTTGTGAAAGTTTTATCATTATTTAATTAATATTATTGCTAATTTTACTGTGAACTTCCCTGTGGCAGTTTGTTCTCAGGATTGCAC
Organism: Centropyge bicolor; assembly: GCA_037975185.1. Lineage (NCBI taxonomy): Eukaryota > Metazoa > Chordata > Actinopteri > Pomacanthidae > Centropyge > Centropyge bicolor. The sequence goes on along the minus strand of JBBMOC010000023.1, from coordinate 3,159,001 downwards.
TTAAATTAAGAATGGAAAATAAATAAAGAGTCTATAAAATAACCCCTATTAATTAGTGGGGTATAGAGGTGCTGGTTGCAGATTTTGGACAGACTGCTAACTCTACAAGAAAGTGAAACGGTAGCCCGGGGTGGGTTCTTTTCCAAAGAAACAAGCACCACGATTCATTTTCCTCACTCTTTAATAGTTATTTCAAGTTACATATATAATGTTAATAAATGCCACTTTAATATACAACGCTTTGACTTCCGCACCAAGAGGGAAAGCTCTTCCGTCCACACTTTTTAAAACAAACTCAAAAGAAACATATCTGAAGAGTTAGTGTGCATCCATAGTACAACCAACTACCAAGTAACTACCAAGCAAGGACACAAGATATCACAGATTGTACTGTATGTAGAAACCCGAAAATTGCTTATCATGTTGCTAAGATTAGTATGACGTTTGGTTCAAATTCGCCAGGAGTTCATAAAGCCTATGAGATCTAGGAGTCTATGGAAGTTGCTGCTGATGTGGAATTGAGTGAAATGCTGGTCTGTACTGAACCGCGATGAGGAACTTGTCTTGGCAAATATGACAAACTGTACATTCATACAGTTGCGACTCTCCTTTGCGCTAACGCTGCAGAGTACAGGAAGGGGAATTGTACAGCTTAAGTAGAATTCAGTGTCAAGCCTTATGCCGTCAATCCACAGTGGTGACATCGATACTGTGAATGATCTGAGAGGCTCCTCCCTCCCTCTCTCCTCCCCTTGTGGAGCCGGTTACAGTCATGTCTGATTCAGAGGCTGACATCACTACAACACAAGGGGATATCGGAAGCCGCTGAAAAAGAGAGAGACAGCATCTCAAATGACAAGCTATGCCCCATGTAGTGACCTACGCCGCTTTACGGCTATTTGACCTCCCATGTGGTCGACAGTAGTGCACTATATGGAGGGACCAGTATGATGTCTGAGAGATTAGTCCCCAGTTCGACTGCTGAGGTGTGGCCCCGCGCTGGTGTCAGGTTGTCACATTTGATGGAAGATCGTTTCTATGTCAGAGGTGACTATGTGTAGAAGATGACCTCAGGAATCTGTCCGTCCTCTACAGAAGTGCCGTTGTTGTTGCCTGCTGCGTAGCAGAAGGTGAAACACGTCTTTGTGCCAGTGGATGATGACTCATGTGTTACCTTTCGCATTCCTTTTGTACCGTAATGAGAGTCTGGACCCTGTAAGACAGACAGAGAGGCTGAATGCACTGGTGGAGCTAACACTGTAGAATGACAGATCTTCTTGTTCCGTAAGATTAAATTGAATATATATAGATTTTTGGACTGTCAGTTAGATAATACAGCTATTTAAAGGCAAACCTATGGTCATCATTTCTCACAGGTTATTAACGTTTTTTTAACAAATGATGAATCGAAAAATTTATATGCAGATTCAATAATGACAATAATCATTAGTCCCAGCCCTATAATAAACACAACTTTTCCTGGACATGAATATATTCCTAAACAGCATAGTGCTACATGTGTATCTTGTCACTGACCTTCAGTGTAGCACAGGCAGTATAGTTAACGTTGGGTAATATTTCCACTGGTTCTTTGAACATGACTCTGAAGGTGTTGGCTGACCCATCACAGCTGAAGCCTGTATCATTCTGGCCCAGCACTGTGTTACTGTCTGTGTGAATGATCTGTGTTGAGAGTGCAGAAACAAACATCAAAAATATGTTATACAACATGACTACAACCTACAGTGAAAGAAGACACAGAATTTCTGAAGGGTTCGGGTCCACACCTGTATGTTAACTTGGTAGTCTGTGGGTCCATGTATAGAACCGTAGAGACCGAACCCGACCACAAATATCCTTCTGTTTACCGAGAACCTGAAAAACACAACAGGATTATATTAAGAAATGACAGGCTACGATAGTTAACAATATGTTGTCGTATCAATACAAAATCTTAACAATGTGTGGAGTTATTTAATTGCATCATCATTAGGTCTTGTTCAGATTGGCAGCCCAACTCTGTTTTTTTTTTTTTGGCATATCCAGCCAAATTGATTTTAGAAAGTCTGGGCAGGAAAAATTTTCAATTTTTTTCAAAATTTGAAAAAAGTTTCCAAATCAGATCCAAATTTAGAGGTGCTTTGACATCATAACCACAGCAGCCCAGGGAAATATGCACATTCAGTTTATTGATCTGGACTAAAACAGCAGTGCTCTTTTATTTTCTTATTCTCTAGTTAAACTCTGGATGTAGACTTTCACTATATTGTAATTTCCTTAGTTGACAAAAATCTCAATTCATTTTTAGTTCATGAATAATGGCCAAGTAATTATTAAATAATTGATTTAATTTGATTAATATGCAGTGAGTCTATTTTGGTAAAAAAAAAAAAAAAAAAAAAAAAAAAAAAAAAGAGCATGGTTGTTATTAAATTTTTAAAATGCTCTGCTCCTCACTCACCGTATGCGGTCGCTTGTCCCGCTGTAACCCCAGCGGCTCTCCACTTGTCCAAAACGTGTGATGCTGCACTCCTTCCCGCGGAGGCAGCAGCGAGGCCGGTCGATGAAGTCTACACGAGGCTTTGGGTTTACTGTGAAGTGCAGGAAGAGACTCACCACCTCTCTGTCAGTCAGAATACTGGACTGGGCTGGACCTGAAGGAATGATGACAAAACCCAAGGACAAGGATCAGAGCTGAATCATGGGATGTGTGTATTTGTGTTTCGGGAAGGAGAAGAATAGACAAAGCACAAACGTAGGAAAACCAAACATGATAGTAAAGCTACAGTGTTGGTTTTGTGTATCTGCTCACCTGCAGCAAACTCTTCAATGGTCATGAGAGGGAAGCGGATGAGTGTCAGAGCTTTGCCCAGGACTTTTCGCTTGTTCTCGGGTGTGGGCTGAAGCTGTTGCCTGTGAGCCTCTGCCTCTGCCCAACGCACCGCAGCACCAAACAAACGCACCTCCCTCACCCCAAGAGTATCCCTCTCCAACACTGCCACCAATGTATCTAATGGAGGGAGAGATGAAAAATCAATTGTGAGTTATGCTGTTGTTCTGAAATACAACATGTGCTAATAATGACAACAATCGCAAGGCAACATTACCCAAATCTATGTCTGTAAAGCCTTCAGCAGCAAGAGCGTCTCCAGTGTTCTTATCAATGTTTTCTAGACAGAGGCTGGCAAGCTGAGGCTCATCGAACAACCGTGCCTGAAAAAAGGAATGAGTTAACACAACATATGTTTTACTACATGTCCCAGTTGGAAATTCAGAATTGGCAACTGCACGGCATCAAGTGGCTCATTCTATATTTTTGATGGAATAGTTTTTGACTTAAAGCATAATTTTGCCAATTTTAGACAGTAATTGATTTAGGTACGTTTTAATATAGCTTGTATTTAGACAGCATGCATTTGCTTCTTGCAGCTCATGTTAAACAAAAAAGTGTTGATATTTGATCAAATGAGGTATCATAAGTATTGTTTTGGTAATGGTACAAAGACATACCCAGCTCTATCTGTGGGTTTTAAATTTCAGTTGTGTTAGACATCATACTGACAGTTTTTGCACAGTAAATATATAGACTAGGAGCTGTAAGAAGTTGGACAGATGCATATATAGATTACCACACATCAAATTGCAACAGAGACTGGTCAACAATCATAGCTGGAGGAGGCAGACCTGTGTGAGGAGCATGAAAGCATTGTCTGCTCTCAGGTTCTTCTTGAGAAACTCCACACAGTGAGCCTCCAGTGCTGGTACTGCATACTTCTTGGCTGTATATAGTGTGGTCATCACCGTCTCAGGCCCGATCTGGACTTCATCAGAGTAGAGAAACCTGCAGGAAGACCAACAAGTTATACAAGACATTCCACTTTTACTGAGGCACACAATTTATAAATCTGCATACTCAGCTAAATTATAGTCCTTTGATGAGTAAACTGGTAGCTGTAAATCATTACAATGTCCCGAATGCTGATATGGCACATGAAATCCAAAATACACGCCCACTTTCAAGATACGCAAATGAGTTTAAATGACACACTGTCTCACTCCTTGGCACACACACACAGCTTACTTTAGCAGGGCCAGAAAAGCAGCTGGTTCCACATCAGGAAGCTCGATTTCCGTTGAGGTCGTTGCCATCCCACCGTTGAACATGGCATCAAACACTGCGCTCCCCACGGCCAGAACAAACCTGACAGTGTCGCCGGTCAGCAACAACAAAGAACAACAGAGAGGCTGAGTCTTTTCTCTTTGCACATTCACAGTTAGCTAGCTAATGCTGTCAACGCTCGTGCTGCAGCTGATGCTCTGAACTCACCTGTGCGCAGGTATCCTCTGCACCCCCATTCCTTTGCCCACTAAAAAATGAACGTCACTGAGCACTTCGTTGTTGAAGAGGAAAGCAAACCTCTCCTTGACGGTGCTCTTCGTCGCTTGCCAGTTGTACACCGGCTCCCGGTACACCAGCACAGACGCGGCTGCCGGGGTGGCGGTCGGTGCTGCCGCCTGGGACGCGTTGGACGCTGCGGTGGTTGCCATGTTGGACGCCGGGGTGGCCATGGCTCCCGCTGCCGCAGCACCTGCCGCAGCGGACTGCTGCAGGGAGTTCTGCGCACTCGGCTGAGCTCCGGTCGAAACACCGTTGCTGTCTCCCCCTCCAGGCCCCAGCTGCGGGTTGGGACGCCTCGCCGCTCCCTGCGCTCCCCCCGCCGCACCGACCGCTCCGCCGTTGGATGCTGGCATGGAGAAAACGCTGTTGCTGGGCTGGCTGTTTCCCAAAGGACCCGGACTGGAGAAATTAAGGCAAGGAGGCCTGCCGCTGTTGTCCCCAGCAGCCATCTTGAACTTGGTGTAGGCGTAAACAACACACTTCATCGCTCGTTGTATTTCTAGTAGTCTCATAATCATAACGCCAATTTGCTTCCCCCTGGCGTTTTCTATTGGTACTACAATGCACTCTCCATTTGCACAGGTGCATTTTTCTCTTACACTAGAATCTATTTGACAGCAAACACGCCCTTAAATGTCTATTTATGATTGTTTATAAATAAAACCTTTTAGGCTGATGGCTAATCATTTGCTTTGGTAGTTTAGATATGTCAGCAGGATAGTTTAAAACCTGTCAATTTGAGTCCATGCTATGGATGTTTTAAGTTATCTGCATTCTTTTGCTGATACCGTTCAATTTGATTAGATGAAATGTCAAGTTGTTCTCGAGGTTGAAAGTCAAATTGCTTATCAGGCTGCAAATAATGCAGCAAAGAGAAAGTCTTGGCCTGGATATCTGGCTGTCTACTGATTGATGAGTGTTTAGTTCAAGTTCAAGTTTATTATTTGGCAATGAAAGGCTTGTTTTCAGGCTTCCTCCAACAATGCTCATACAGAATGTATAAAAAGAAAATCACACAAATGGAAAAAAAAAAAAAAAAATCATATTCACCCTATAACTGCCCTAAGCATCACACCTCTGTCCCATAACTGTTCCCTACATTTCAACAATCATTGGTCAGGTCACATTTTAACTCAGCATCTTGCCACAAGTATTTATCCAGTATTACTGACATCATTACTGATTACTAACCCGTTGTAAATGATTTCTAATGACAGTATATTCTCCGACTGTTCTGAAAAGTCAACAGCTAATGCATTGATGCACAGTGTTTAAATAGACTAAACAAGACATAACTGAAATAGAATTGGATTGGATAAAGCCTCTTGGATAAAGTCTCTTAAAAGTTCAATGCATCAAAATCACTTTGACAATAGAAAGCATGTAAAATGTCCCAGAGCTAATAAGCAAATGACAAATTATCTCTGTTATTATCTATTATTGTCTTAGTGAACAAACAAAGTATTTTAGGGCAGCAAAACGAATGACATTTTCCTTATCCAAAGCTCATATTCAGGACTGTAGCTGGTTCTAAGAACAATGAGATTATGTCATGCTTTTCTAATAATTTGAGGCTTATAGGAAGGTGGGACAAGTTTACAATCGAGCAATAATAAATTAAAAAAAATATAATACAATTTACAAAGCTGGGTAGGCTAAAATATACCAGGTGCTAGAAATATTAGAACATGACAGCATTTGTTTTTATAAGGTGCTTTATATTTTTGAAACCAATGAATGAAATTCCTCTCCGTCATTGAGTCCATTACAGAGATCAGGATGCTGTTAACTCAGCCTCATCCGGTTTCAGTCTCCTCCGCTCACCCCGGCGCGTCTCTGCCTGCTGCTACTCATCAACCGTGACGTCAAGGCGGCGCGGCGCGGCGCGGAGGGAACCGCCGCCGCTGCTGCCGCTACCGCTGCTGCTGAAACAAGATGGCTGTGCGCGCAGGAGGAGCAGCGGAGGAGAGCTGAGGCAATGCGGAGGAGAGAGAAGAGGGGGGCGAGGAATTCACTCCAGTGTGTGTGTCCGCCTGCCAAAAGAGCAACAGCTCCTCAGAGGAAGAGACGAAGCGCTTCTGAGATGATGCTGGTTTGTTTCCGGGACCATTTAGGGTAACGGACTGTTTTTTTTCGGGAACCCGGAGACAAACGGAGCAAGCAAACAAACCCCGGAGCTCCAGCAGAGGACAGCCGGGGACGCTCACACCGCTATCAGAGATGTCCCTGCTGTGTGTGGGAGGTAAGACAGGACATTAAAGAGGCTGTTGAAGCCCTGTCTGTTTGCTGTTGTTGGAGTGTGTGTGACAGAGGCTGCGGACTATCAGCCCCGTGGAAAAGTGTGTGTGAACGGTTTGTGCTGATCAGTCATTAAATCACAGCAGCTCCTTCCTCTGAACGGAAACACAACACGGGCACACATTATGGAGGATGCTATTAGGAGACTTTTACCTGAATGATACGTGTGTTTAATTTACTGTTTGACCTCAAATAAAGATACCTTGAATGAATGAGTTACCTGACAGCTAATTAAAAGAGGGACAACAGTGTTACAGGGTACAGCCCAGTCGTGACTGTTAGCATTAGCAAACATTCATAGGCTGTTTGAGTTTCTATAAATATGTCTGCATGGAGGAGGAGAACCGCTGTTTCTTCTCCTGTGTGTGTGTGTTAGTGTGTGTGTGTCATCCACGGTTCATTCATGCGTGGGCAGTTAAAGGAGGAGGAGGAGGAGGAGGAGGAGGAGGAAAAGCCCCTGCCGCTGCCGCACCGCTGCCTTGCCGCTGCCGCCTCCGCTCCGCCGCTCTGCTGTAGTCGTGAGGGAATACTCGCAGTCACTCCTCAGCGTTTTCCCTCAAGCGATGCGTCACCTCCTCCTGCTTCCTCAAAGCACCTGATGCTGACACTGTTGCCTGTCAGTGCGATGAATAAGCATCTGCTGTGATTGCTCATCAAGTGACGCCACGTCCAGCTTCACATCCCGGACGCAGTATATAATCAGGGAAATCAAGCTAAGAGAGAGGGAGACCCCTGTAAAACACATTTTGAGATGCTATGATGGACAGACAGAGGTTGAATCAGCATAATTGTAAGAACAGCTTTATTACAATTGTGATGGTGTTAGAATAAACAGCAATGACAATTAGGAATGTTTTACTGTGCAAGTTGTCCTCACTTGATTTAATGTTCAGCAGAGGAGGAACTACAAAAGTATGTTTATGATTTGAGTACTAAATCTGAAACCCACCAGAGCTCAGATCAGAGCTGCAACTAATGAAGAGTTTTTATAGATTTTTTTCTCAATTATTTGATCAATTGTTGGTCTGTAAGATGTCAGAAAATAGTGCAGTAAAACTTCCCCATTAGAGCTGTCATCATTGGTTAATTAGTCTTTGAGTGAGCCAAAGAAGATTAATTGGCAAGTATGTTGAGAATTGATTGATTATTTTTATGTAATTTTTCAAGCCCAAATGCAGAGCATTTTCTGACTTTGTGTCTGACATGAAGTTGAATATCTTTTTCTCTTGGACTGTTGGTTGGACATGTTTTAACCATTTTCTGACTTTTTCTAGACCAAACAATATATTGACTCATTGAAAAAATAATTACCAGATTATTTAATAATAAGAAGAATTATTGGTTGCAGCCTATTTGCAACCAAAATTGATTAAAGTCTCAAAAGTCTTTAAATTGTCCAAAACCTTAAGATATTCAGTTTTCCTTCACATTGGAGTAGATGACACCACAGAATATTAGTCAGTTGTGATTGAAAGTGATTTACTTATGGATTAATCGACTCATCCCTTAAGTTCTATCTGATCAAGCACTGGTTAATAAATGAATGGGCAGAGGTATGGCTAAGCCTTCAGCTATTTCTTGTCGATAGAATATTCTCAACATGGGTACTGATTTACAATCATGTGTTTGACAAAGAGTTGAACCTCTCTCCATCCTTGCTTGTAAACGACTGAGTCTTTCCAGGATGAACCTTTCATACCCAATCATGATACTATCTATCTACCTGTTACCAGTGAACCTGTTTACCTGTGAAATGATCCAGACAGGTGTTTTTGGATCATTCCATAACTTTCCTACTCTTTTGTTGCCCCATCCTAACTTGTTTGAAAAGGAAAGTTAGTTGGTTTCAAAGTCACCTTTTATACGTCAGCCCCATTATGGATGCTATTCCACCTCATCCTGTCCCGCCAAATCCACCCACTAACTGTTCCTGCTCTGAGTCAGTCCCAGGTGTCATTAGGACCCTGAGCGTTATTCATTCATAAACACTGGCTGCGGCTGTCGGTGTCGTAGACTACGAGACTTGGCAGAGAGCCCTCTTTCTGTTCCTGTGACATCATTCATGCTTACCTGACTGGAGCTATTTCTGGCCTCCACAGTACTTTGTGCCTCTTGAACAGGCAGCATTTCTCTTGAGCATCTGCCGACAAAGCAGAATTCAGACGCAGATGCAGATTAACTCTGAAAAACTTGGCTTCTTTCCCTGCAGATATTCCACATACTTTCAAGTCCAGCTTTATCTCTGCCTTGATTTTTGACACTAAATCTGGGAGTGTAACGTCTCTGTCAGCAGCTGCAAGGACAACTGCAGATCTGCATGTATAGTATGATCCCTCAGAATAAGGCGCTGTCTATCTGAATCATGTCAGCCCTCATTTTGTCACTGGATGGCTGAACTCAGCTCACCCGCTTTCTACTTTACATTTCTTGACAGTTCAAGTTGAAGGGTTTGCTTGATTCCCTGTCGAGGCTCTGTTTTCTTGGCAATCGGCTTAGCTCCCATAAGTCAGAGTCTGCTGTGTCAGAGGTACTTCCTGAATGAAGTATCTGCTCAAAAAAATGGGTTTGCACAAAATTGAATGTTGAGTCTCACAGATTATCTTGTACATCCTCTGATTAAAGAATAAAAAACCAAACACGCTTTGATTTGTTATGTCCTTTAAGTTAATTAATCAGATGGTGAAAGATATATCTTTGACCTCGTTTTCTGAATCCAGGCTACTCACCCATAACCTACATTTCAGCCAGTTGATCTAATGTTACAGCCCTTCATAGGCTTATTGTTTATGAGTTACAGGCACTTACATGTCCAGTATTTGTATGTGTGTCGGGGTCATCCTGTCTGCTTCGATACATGCAGTTGTGAAAAAATATTGTTTGTGGGGCGTGTGGACATTCCTCATCGTAACCCACCCTGCCAGAGAGATTTATGACTGTGTGCTATTATTAAGCTTCAGCTTTCTGCTGTCGAAAATCCAATTCCTTTTTTATTGATCCTCCTCATGTCCTGATATATTTCCAGGGCTGTTTTAGTGTTGACACTAAAACACAGCGAGAAGCAGGCTCCGATGTGGGCTGCCTAAGCAATGCAAAGGACTGCTGAGAACATAGTTTGGTTTCTCTCTTGTCTCCTCTGCATCATGTTGAATTATGTCATTTTCTTTTAACATTTACACAGCTACAGCTATTTTGTAGCAGGGTTTCGACCCTAAGTAAAGATGCAGTGTTGTGATGTCGAGTTGACATGAAGGTTGCTGAGGTATGAATGGAAGCAGAGATTAATATTTTTTATCATTGCTGCAGGTGTATGAGAGTGAGTCACTGCAGCTGAGTGTGTATGAGTGTGTGTGCTGATGTAACAGCGTGGCACTTAAGCTGCAGATTCTGGCTTTAGTTTGTGCGTGTTGCATAAAAGAAATATGAAGTAAAGGCAGTGAGAAATAGAAACAAAAAAGTGCCTTGCTGACAGAGCAATTTTATATCAGCTTTTCATTTTGCGGTGGTTACTGTACTGGGACGACTGGTTCTGGTGTGGATGCTCCGTGGAGAATATTGTGAGATAAGCCATGAATTGGTATTCATGTCGTGTTTTTCAGGGGGCTACATAGCATACTGAGCTTGTGTTTGCATTTCATTAATACAAACCCATGTGTATGATGTGCACACACCTGTATTGTGGTGCGAGGAGCTCCTGGAGCATGTGTGTCCATGGTGGGGAGCAGTGGGTAGTAGAGCATTAAAAATGTATGCATGAGTTACATCGAAGCTGGTAAAAAAGGTGGTGCAGAGACAGAGCCCAGGCTTTAACTGTACACTGAAAAATCCTCTGGCACATGTGTTCAATAAAGGTGGGAATTTTCCTTTTGAATGCTTTTACAACAAAGGCCTTTCTCAAGTTAACAGACTTGATTCAACCCTGGCATACTTATATGTTTAATCATAAAATTCTGAAAAATTAAATGGGTTATACTTGATTTTACACATCTACTACTATCAAGAAAAATATCTGTATTGTAAGTGATCTATTGAATCTGTGTTGTGTGGGTCTTGTTATTTGCATGTTGGTTTACTGTACTCTCTGTTTCTGTATCCCACACTGATGAATCGCAGCAGGAAAGCCGCCCATGTTTTTTCAGTGCTGTGTGCTTCTGCGTTTTGCCACTCTGTGCCAACATGTTTGGACCTTATGGCAAAAAATGCAGAACACCTAGTCCAAATCTGCATAGAAGCAATTTTATTTGCCTGCATCAACATTCATGTGGAATATGCACTGTGGATTCACCAGTTAGTGGTAATAGGAAAATTTTGTATGCTTCAAATGTCTAAAAATATTTAGTCTACTTAGTGTTTTGCAGTGATTTCCACAAATTCCATGTACTATTGCTTTATTAAAATTCCCCAGACTGTTTTATTTTATCTCAAGCATCCTCTCATCGCCTGTTCTCTGTGTAAAAGCCAGAACAGAGGATGCAGGAGCGTTCAGAAGTGAAAACAGATGGTGTTCCTGTGTGTGACTTTGTCCCTCTCTGTGTTTCCACAGTGAAGAAAGCCAAGCTGGATGGACCCCAAGGTAAGACCTGGGATCCTGGAAATAGAAAGAGGTAGATCACATGGGGGTGAGAGACTCACTGTTAGGTGACATAAATCTTGAAGCGGACTGCGGACACATTACGTGCTGCAGCCGTGACTGGAGAAGAATGGATGGATGATCTGTTGCTCTGTAGAATATAACATCTATATCTCAGCACTATTGTTTTCTAATGAAGAGGCATTTCATTGTAACACATCTCTTTCTTCATCCCTCTCTCCTTAACAGAGAAGTTCAACACTTATGTGACTCTAAAGGTACAAAATGTGAAGAGCACAACCATTGCTGTCAGGGGCAACTTGCCCAGCTGGGAGCAAGACTTCATGTTGTGAGTCCTTCATCATCTTCAGACAAAACTCTCTCTTCTCCTTCTGCACCTCCCTCTCACTTGCTCTTTCCTCTGCTTTCATCCTCTCATCTACTCTCCACTTCAGCTGCTTGAGTGCTTTTGTGTTTTTTTCATCTCTTGCTTTCTATCAACCTTTCTTCCTCCCTTCTTTATCACTCCTCCATCCCAAGTGCCCTTTATCCCTGTATTGTCTCGCATAGCTCTTCCTCTCTACATCCGCACATCCGCCTCCAACAACTGCCTCATCCTCTTTTTCATCTGCTCTCCCTCGACACCTCTGCCCCTCTCATCCTCGTCCTCAACCTTGCCTCCCTCCCAGCCCCCCTTTCCTCTCCTTTGTCACTACTTCTAAACGCAGCTTCTTGATCTTCATCTACTTGGCCCCTCCTCCTCCTCCTCCTCCTCCTCCTCCTCTTCTCCTCATTTCAACTGCCCCCCCCCCCACTCCAATATTCCCCCTCTTCCTACCTCTGCTCTCTAAGCATCATTAGCAGCATTTGCCTCTAAATTAGTTTGTATGAGCTTGTGTTTCAATAAATATCTAAATAGGAATCACTAGAACATAATACAACACAGATTTTAACATGCACAGAGATTTGGTGTGTTATTGACAGCGTAGCAGCACAAGGGCGATGAATGGTAAGAATCATTTAGCATGTGGGATGCAGCAGGCAGGCTGCGGAGTCCTGTGCATTTGTATGATGTTCGGAGGCGTTGAGCATTGTACTGGGGTTGCATCAGTGAAGCTGTGTTATGTAATGTTTGGGCTGCAGAGAGAGCCTCATCCCCTCCTTCAAACTGCCTTTAAACGACTGTGCCCCCTCAGTCACTACCATGAATCAAATAGGCACGTTTCTTAAAAGGAGTCACCACTGAGACGGGAAATCCAGTCCCTCTATTTCTTAATTAAAGTTCCCACTTTCTCCCTCCAGGCATGCGATACAATCACCTCCTCCACTGCCTTCATCACACTCTTCTCCTCCCTCCCCTTTTTATCCATTCATCCATCCCCTCTCTCTCTCTCTCTCTCTGTCTCTCTCTCTCTCCCTCTCCCTCTCCCTCTCTCCCTCTCCCTTCTCTGCCTCCTGCTGTCTTGTAAATGTTTTATGGTAGATTTTCTCAGGCTTTCTCCCACGGAGACGTGTCTTATATTTGTCACTGTGAAGCCCATAAGTAATTACTGTGCATCTTGTGTGTGTATGAGTGTCTGTGTGTGTTTAGCATTTTAAAGAGTGGTGGAAGAAGTGCCCACATCCTTTACTTACTTCATTCAAACTTCTACTCCATTATCAAAGATATTCTCAAAGTATCAAAATATAAATATGCATAATGGAGAATAAGGCCCTGTGAATGATGCATCACTATATATGACATTATTTGTTTGTTAATACTGATGCAACAATGTGCAAGTATCATTTTACCGTTTCTTTATGCACAGTTTAGTAATATATTCCAGTGGTTCCAAACCTTTCAGACCCCTCCAAAGGGTTTACAAGAAAGATCTAAAAAAATACAAACAACCCAAGACGTTTTTGAGACTTTTTTGGACTTTTCTCTAATCTTTTCAGATATGTCAAATATTGGATAATGTTACCTCTTTTATCTTGAACAGTTAATTAAATGAAACTGTCTAAGAAGTTTAGAGGTGAAATCACTCTTTGATGGAACTATTTATGTAAAATCTGTGTAAACTAACTAATAACATGAGCTGTCAAATAAATGTGGTGGAATAAAAAGTACTATGTTTTCCCCTGAAATGCAGTTGAGTACAAGTATAAAGTAGATAAAGTAAACAGCCAGTAAACACAGTAGTAGTATAAGTATAATAGTTCAGTAAATGTAGTTGGTTACTTTCCACACCTGTGTTTAAATGTAGTCTAATTACTAAGGCAGTTACTCTTTCTCTTGATTTTTAATTTTCCGATCTCTCTTTCTCTTTCTATCCAGTGAAATTAACCGCCTGGACCTGGGTCTGACCGTAGAGGTGTGGAACAAAGGGTTAATCTGGGACACCATGGTCGGCACTGTGTGGATTCCCCTCCGTAGCATCCGCCAGTCAAATGAGGTTTGCCACTAACCACCACCACCACTGCAGTTGAACTCACTTAGTGTTTGACTTGTTTTCATCGTGGTCACCTACTTGTGCAGGGTGTTGTTGTGTGCCAGCTGAAACATGTCTTTCTGTACACAGGAGGGTCCAGGAGAGTGGCTCACACTGGACTCTCAGGTCATCATGACTGATAATGAGATCTGTGGCACCAAAGATCCAACTCTCCACCTGGTGCTGCTCGACACACGCTTTGAACTGCCTCTCGGTGAGAAATCAATATTTACGTCAAAATCAAAAATTGCTAATGGGAGGGAGAAGATGAGAAGATGAAACTATAGGAAATCATCAACCCCTTGAGGGAAGGAGAAGATTACTTGAATAAATGATGTCTGTGTGTGTATTTTCACAGCAAACAGTGATATATGAACACCAATAATCTCTCTGACCTATTTTTCTGTGATATGCGTTCAAGGCTGTGTGTGTGTGTGTCAGGGAGAGTGTTTGTGTCCTTTCCTTCTCGGTGATCAAGCTTCCTCTTAGCATTGATTAGGTGTCATTTTCACACTGTTTCCCTTTCCTCCAGTCAATACTGTACATCTGACTCCTCAGTTTGTGGACCTGACCTATTTATAGGGGTTTGGGTGTAGGGCTGTAAGTGAAAAGGCCATTGTTCAATGTCACTGTGCTCTGAGCAGGACAAAGCATCTGCAGTTCTCCAGATGTTCATTCAGTTCAGCCTCCAGTTCAAATAATGTATAGACTGATGTTGCTTACTTTGTCACTTAGGTGGAGTTTGGAACACAGAGCCAAAAGATTTCTCAATAGCTATTTCAACAGCCTTCATAGGTAGAGCTTGATTATGGTTATTTTGGCACCTGATTTTGTCTGGCTTGTTGTTTTCAGATATCCCTGAGGATGAGGCACGATACTGGGCCAAAAAACTGGAGCAGCTCAATGCCATGAGGGACCAAGATGTAAGCTGTCACCACGTTTGATTTAATACCCCAGCACATCCTCACAGTTTAGGAATGTGCCATCATGATTAATTAGGAGAATAACTCTGTTACACATAACAAGATGAAATCCAACTTTATGTTTCCTCCACTTCCTGCATACAATTTCAGATCTTTCCTTTTGATTCACCTTTTTCATTTATGTAATCTAAGTTTTTCATTTGTCTGACTGTAGTATTCCTACCAGGAGGAGCAGGAACGTCCTCTCAGAGTACCAGGAACCCAGTGCTGTAAGTGACCGATCACTATTTGTGCAAAACAGTCATTTCTTTCTGTTGAACAAGAGATTAATGTGTTTATCTGTTGAGATGTAATTAGACTGCTTTAGCTCAGCATGTGCATTATGTGTGTAACCACACATGGGTTGCTGTGTGTTAAGGGGAAAAGGGCCTGGATTGCTGCACTGTAAAGGATCGATAGTGGTATCAGATGTCCGGAGGCAGGATACTGCTGTGCTTCCACTATTGGCCCAGTCTGCCTAACGCGCTGAGTCAGCTGTCTGGTGCAGGTGGAAAGACTGCCTGGTGTTCTGCCTCTGTGCTCTCTTTCCATTCACAAGCTCCATCTGGGAACTTTGAGGCGTTAATGGCATGAATGTATGTTTATGTTTGGACACTTGGACACCATTGTAATTCATAATCAATACTGACACCCTCCTGTTTTCATTGCAGGTAACTGGAGTCTATGGGGAGACCAACAAAGTAAGTGTATATACAAGACATGCTGTACATACAGAGTCTCACAGTTTTCATTGTTTGGGTTCTGCAATCCCTCAAATTAGATGATTTGAAATGAAAAAGGGCAAAGTGCTGACTGTCAGCTCCAATTTGAGGGTCTTTTCATGCATATTGGATGGGACAATGTATGAAATGAGCTGAATCCCAGTGTTAACCTTCAAACACCCTTAAAGTTGAACCTCAGTAGTTTAAAGGGTCAGTACATCGAAATTATTATTATCGTTTTCCCTTTTAAATTTAGTGGGATAGGAGTCATGCAGCCCTCTCTGTGAATCCTGCCACCAGCACCCCTAAACAATGAAGGAAAATTAAATTTAAAAAATGACATCTAGAAAATTAAATACCAACATCTCTTTCCAGAGTCCTTGATACTGAACACACCTCATTGATAACAGCTTTATTTGTCACAGTAATTTGGGTGGACTGACCCTTTAACATCTCTCATGGAATTATTTTAAATCCGGTCTTCTGCAGTACAGAGCCACAATAATGAAAAATATGTTGCTGCCAAAGTACTCATGGGCTGCACTGTCCATACTGCACAAAGACATACATTATATGCATGCCTTCCTCCTTGTCTATCTCTTTCTGTCTTGCTGTGATTAGCAGATGGTCTTATATAAGTGTCTGTCAGACTCACCCACACAACTGCAGCAATTCATCTCATTTCTGTTTGCTCAGAGGGAGAAGGAAAGAGCAGGGGGTAATGATAGATGGTGAGCTGATGGAGTGAGTGAGAGAGACAGAGAGAGAGAGACATGTGGGGGCATGGTTGAAGTGAGAAACAAAGTTTGATGCCTTTAATTAGTGTTTACATGCCCAGACAGATGAATATGAAGGTGTAAGCGGTGCAGCAGCCGCCTCCGTCAGAGTGAGAGAGACGATGATGGATCATGATGAATGATTAATAGACGCTGGTTTCACTTGTGACTGATTCAGCACCGTTAAAGTCTCTAAGTCTCTCATCACTTCCCTCTGGAATGTTAATCTCTGATCTATGGACACCATAGAAAAATAAAGCATCTCTTTAGTGAGCAGGAATAGATTTATGTTCAGTTATGAAGATGAGAATGAGAAGAAAGCCGCTTACGATGTTCATCATGGGTTTCATGTATGGATGCACTCTGTATGACCTACAGTATATGGGCCAGATAAAGGTTCAGTAGTGGAAGGCTGCCATCTCATCTATATTATCTGTAATTACCATAGTACTAAAAGATTGGTTCAGAACTGATTAGAGTCTCTTATGTCTTTGCCGCTTGACATGCCATAGATTGGGATCATCACTTTCATGATGTTCTTTTCTCCTTTCCTTTTTTAAAACTAAAACTATAGAACTTTTTCTTTGCTCCTGTTCCTGTACTCTACAAGGACACCACCAAAAGGACTAATTAAATTTTTCTCTTGCCATGTGCCTCTGTGTAGATGAAGACCCAGACAGTGCTGTGGATGACAGGGACAGCGACTATCGCAGTGAAACCAGTAATAGCATCCCCCCTCCTTACTACAGCACATCCCAGCCCAACGCCTCTGTCCACCAGTATCCCATCAGCCACCAGCACCGCAGCTCCAGGAGCTTCTCTTACCCACGCTCTGGCAACAGCCACGACCTCGACTACCATCACCAGAGGACTGTCAGGTGTGTTCTCTGCTTCAGAGTAATTAGGAAGTAAAGATTATTTTCATGATCATTTCATTTTTTGATTAATTAATAAATTCTTTAATCTGTGAAATTGTGAGAAATGCACATCAATTGCCTAGTGCACAAGTTGATTCAGATTGCTTGATCTGTCCGACCAACAGTCCAATTCACATTCAATGCAGATGGGACTGTTGGTCAGAATGCAGACATTATTAATTCTATTACTTACAACGGCTTTTACAAGTGTAACATGTCTAAATGTTTTCAGTGAAAAATTAGTGAATGATTATAGTCAGTGAAATTTTGCCATGCAGTGTGTGCATGTGCAAGTCCTGTTTCTCTTTGAGAAATGTTTATAATACTATTACATTTCTCAGCTTTTATTGACATATTTCATACAGGCTGTGAATGAAACTATGCATCCCATACTTCTTACTTTATGAATTATTCAACCAGCAATCTAGTGATCACCTCCCCACACCCATTGTTCTTCATCTCCTCCATCTCAGCTCCATACACTCACTCCCTTCCTGCGCTCTCTCCTTCCGTTTTTCTCTGTTTCACCACTCCCTTCCCGTCCTCACTATCTACCTCTCTCCTCCATCCATCCTCCTTCCCTCCACTGTGCCTTTATTCTGTTTTAATAGCCCCATTCATCAAAGAGTATAAATACTTTTTCCCTGTTTGTTGTATTTTCGGATGCTTGTTCTTTTTCTTTTGTCAGCTTTCTGGAGGCCTCTCACCTTTCTGTTCTGCTCTATTTCTCGCTGCTTGTCTGGTAGTCTTGTATCCCCAGTGCTTTTCATCGATTAGCCATCAGCATTATTCCTGGCCACCCCAAGACATGTAGAAAAGGTTTTTAATAGGGCTGCCTGATAGAGTACAAAATGTAAAGGACATAAAGTGCTCTAATAAAGTGCTCCGTAAGCATTTTTGAGATTGTGCTTCAAAAGGAGAGGGTAAAGCATTTATTATATACATGTATTCATGCAATAATAACCTGAATGAAAGTGTCCCTGTGTTCATTATAAAATTGTATCCCTGTTAAGTACTTTGACTGTCTGTCTCTCCCAGGAATGCTGCGGTCTTGCAACCTAACTCTGTTTCTATTTTCTGTTCTCTTCCTTCCAGTCCCTCGGGAAGCTATGCCTCGTCTGCAGAGCTGAGTCGGTGCAGCAGTCAGCTGAGCGAGGAGGACTATGGCGGTGAGTATGGAGAGAGGGACCCTTATGACGAGAACGACTCCTACCATTCCTGCCACTCCTCGGTCAGCTACAGTAAAGGCTCTCCAGACTGGGACCCCGACGAGACACAGGGGGCGTACAGCGACGAGGGTGGCTATAGCAAAGATGGAGGCGAGGAGGCGGCTCTGTACGAGGAGGATGACGGAGGCCTGTATGAGGGAGAAGAGGAGGGCCTCTACGAGGATGAAGAGATGATGTATGATGACGAGGACTTGTACAATTTGGATGGGACCCTCAGTGAGGACATGGAGCCTCCATTCACCCCCACCCCAACGTCAACAGCCCCCGCAAGTCTGGATGTACCCAGCTCCAGACCTCCTCTAGAGAAACAACCCTCTTTAAACCAACAGCAGCCCCCTACTCAACCCCCTAACCAGACTGCCAACCAGTCTCATCCTCCTGGCATGGCCCCATCAGCACAGCCCCCTTCTGGTCAACCAACAGCCCAACCACCTAAACAGCCCCAGCCCCAAACACAGCCTCAACCCCAGCCAGCCCCGTCTGCCACTTCCTTCTTCTCAATGGCCAAACCTCTAACAGCTGCAGTCACAGGTTTGGCCTCTACTTTCCTGTCTTCTGTTCCCACCGCCCAGCCTGCCCAGTCTCATCCTCCAGCCTCAGCTGTATCTCAACAGCACCAGTCTGCTGCAGCCAACGCTGTCCCTCCATCCCACCCAGCCACCATGGCTAACTCAGCCACCCAGCCCCCTTCCACTGCCATGGGCCCTTCCTCCCAGCAGACCCAGTCCTCTGGGCTGCCTCAATCCCATCTCAATGGTCCTACCACCCCACAGTCACCTGCCCCCGAGGACCAGGCTCTCCAGCTGGAGGATGAGCCCTGGCGAGAAGAGGAAATGATGTTGGAAAAGGAGGCCAGGACGCCTCCTGCTCAGCCAGAGGAGAAGCCCCCCATGGAGGAGACAGAGGAGCATTTTGAAGAGAGCCGGCCGCCGACGCCAGAAGAGGAAAAAGAGATGCCCCCTGAGAGGTAGAAGTGACAGCTAAAAGGGAATTAGATCAATGAACTCAGCAACAAAAATAGACTAGAAGAGAAACAGCACAGCCAATCCTAAAAATTTATAAGCTGACAAATGAAAACTGTTGTTTTCTATTTTAGTCCTCCAGTCATAGAAGAACCCAAAGAGCCGGTGGATCCAGCAGTCAGAGCCAAAGAGAACTGGCTGAGGCTCTATAATAAAGTCCTAGAACAGCTCCGGGAGGTAAGATCACACGTTTATCCCCACTCTGGTTTGAAATTCCAGCCCAGTCCTCCTCGACTGTCCAGTCCAAGTCCAGAGCTGTAGGCCTGATTCAGCTCCACCCTGTAATCTAAAGGATATACCTAAGTTCAAGAGACTCTAAAAGTGTCTACCAAGTCTTTGAAATATGTATGCACAGTGCATTATTTATGTGCAAAGACAGGGTACATGGAGACAGTTTTTTGAGATCTATTTTGATGGTGCTTTTTGCTAGACACCAGAAAGAAGACTTAATGTGTTTCATATTCTATCATTGCTTCCTTTTGGTTTTCTTAAAATAAAACTAGTGATGGCTCGACAGACAGGAAACGTTTTATTTTAGTTTGGGCACAGCACCACACCACTCTTTCACAAAACTGCTTGATTTAATTGTACACATTAAGTTTTGCTTGATCAGTTTTCACGTGCATATTTTATTCACATATTATGTTGCAATTCATTACGTTTGAATTCAGTTGTGCAGAAAATTAATCACTTGCTTCGATGTTTATGTTTTTGTATGTCGCGTTGCGTTTTTGTACATTTGGCTTCCCTTCGTTTGTCTTTTTTTTTTGTTTGTTTGTGCCGACCCACTTTGTTTTTTTTCCAGTTTCATGTCATTGCCATAGTGACACTCGCATGCACTTTGCTCGGCCATCATTGGAGCATGCTGTCAGGTAGGTACAACCCAATTGGTAGCTTGAGAGAAAAGAAGGAAATGCGTGCAGATGTCTTGTTGAACTCTTCACTGTCTCTGGATGGGCACCTTCACTCTGCTCATTCATCTTCACAACAATTTGAATTTTCTCTGTTCTTAGAGCTCTCATCCACTCTGATTGTAAGAGTCTCCAAAAACATATTTGATATTGAAATTTAGGCAAAGCATTTTTTGCATAATTCCGTAACCAGTTTATATTCTGTAATCACATGAACAAGGGTAACTTTTATTCAATAACAGGTTATTGTGCTTGTCTATGGATGGCAGATTTCTTCTTGCTTTATTTCCCAGTTGTACATATTGTGTAAAGCAGCCCAAAGATTTCTGAGCAACAGCTCTATATAAGAGGCTTTACGGACTCAGCCCACTTTTAGCCACTAATGCAATAAGTGGTATAAAATTTAGGTGTGAAGAGCCTGATAAATCAGTTTCATGACCACATAACTAAGTTCTAGTGATGCAGCATTCATATAGTAGATGAATGCTAGAAAAGGCTGCAGGGATAAACTTATGATTGCTTTTTTTTCTTATGGCATTCCTTGTCTCTCTCAGGCTCGAGGAGAAACCTCCAGCTCGCTGTGGTTCGGTAAAGGAGGGTGAGTGTCTGCAGTCAGTTCCTCAAGTAATGTGCTTTCTTTTACATTAAATACATTATGTATCACAACAATGTATTAGTCAAGCTAATGTAATAACTCCAGAAGTGAAACTCAATTTAAATTATCCCCAGATCATTGTGGAAACCTGCCACCACTGTTTTAGATTGAAAATGCCCTTCTGTAGTCCGGGAATCCTCCGTTCTTTTTCATTCTGATCCAGAGGCTTATTCAGCTCATGGCATTTGGCCAGTGAGTATTGAACAGCGGTGGGCTGCCCTGACTTAGCTGGCAGGTCATTTGTAGATGAGGCAAACCTCAGAGTGGAACTGAGGCTGCATACTGAACAAGTGCTAAGTTGGCCAAATGAAAACCCAGCAATTATATCCAGGTGTGTAGAGCATCATTGCCACTGTTTGACACGAGGCAGTCTGCCTAATTTATGTCTCTCATTGACTGGAGTAGCATTGAAAACAATGACAGAGGGAATTGTATTTGCCCAATAGCGAGAGAACATGATTTCATGGTAAGAAATCTGGTAATACTTAATGACAAGGCTACATGAATTATGGGTGATTGGAAAAGCATGAATTCATTTATGTTAATGTCTTCTTCATGTGCAAGTCTGCAGTTAAAGGGACAGGCCAAAGCACAGTAATGCTCAGGTATTATGTTGTAATTTAAAGCATTGTAATCATGATTAACTAAGCTTTACGTCTCATTATTTCATCATATTTGTGATCCTTTCAGTAAAGTCAGCCCATCTGTCTATTTATGATTACGACACTCAACAGATGTATTCTGTATTTTGCACTGCTCTAACTGGTTAGTTTTTTTGGCCCATTCCTTTAACTGCAGACTTATGAAGAACACACGAACATCATTAATAGTTCAGAAAGCACAATGATTGGAATAACTGTTAATTAATGTATTATTTTGCCATTAAGTCATGCATGAGATACTGTTGATTCTCGGACATTTCTGACAGTCTATGAATTATTACATGAATAAATTAATGCTTCCTGCGTGAGGGTAGAATATTTTTATCTACCATAAATATTGCTGAACATATATTTGTATGAATGTATAATGCTTCATATTTTTTTTATTCAGAATGGGAGGTGCACTCTACAGTATTGACAGCATGCCTGACCTTCGCAAGAGGAAAGCCATTCCTCTTGTCAGAGATCTGGTGAGAAACAAACATACAAGCATAATATACACCAGTTTTGTGTGTGTTGACCTGAGATCATTACACTTTATAGTTTTCTATCTCTGAAAACATCTAAATTGTATTGCTTTTCTTCTCTACTTCACAGAATTCCTTTTTCTTTCTATAACCCAGTGTATATACTCATAAAGGCTACTCATGTTGACTCTTGCCCCTTCCACAGTTGTGTCATATGCTTGATTTGTTGATGAATTAAATGCTTGCATATCTGTGGTGTTAATGTAATTACAGTCATTAATCAATGTAGCCACAGTGCTTTCTCCTAGAGGTTAGGGCATACCTGTCATTGCAGCTCACACATACACACACAGCTAGTTGTTTGAAATACCTAAAATACTTTCACATCTAAATATTTCATTGTCTCTTTCCTCCTCTGTTTCTTCACTGCCTGTCCTCATCAGGCAATGGTGAGTGTTTATCCTTTACAGAAATTAAACATAGATCTGTCCACACTGAGGTTCACATTCAAACGTGAACACTTGTATGTTTGCCGTTTTGTTCACAGTCTTTAGTGCAGAACTCTCGCAAGGCTGGAATCACCTCCGCCATGGCTTCTACCACTCTGGGCAATGAAGAGCTGGTGGGTTTCCTCACCTCATTTCAGGGTTTTCCACTCTTAAATCACAGCCACTATGAAACTCACCCATGTCTTCTCTGTGCCCTTTGCAGAAAAGTCACGTTTATAAAAAGACGCTGCAGGCTCTGATCTACCCCATCTCCTCCACTACTCCACACAACTTTGAGGTGTGGACGGCCACCACCCCCACCTACTGCTACGAATGCGAGGGTCTGCTTTGGGGTATCGCCAGGCAAGGCATGCGCTGCTCTGAGTGTGGCGTCAAATGCCACGAGAAGTGCCAGGATCTGCTCAATGCCGACTGCCTGCAGAGTAAGTATGGCAGCATCATATACACAAAAACACACTTTTAAACATTTGCATCTATTTTTACTTTGATACGCACACACACACCCAGGGATCCACACAAACCCCAAACCTATTTTAGTTCCTCCTCTGTATCCTTCTGCCCGATTGACATCCCATTATTCTTGTCCTCTATCCACTCTCACATTCTCCTCCTCTTCCTTTCCAATTTATCTATGAGTAATATGCTGTCATAGCCCTGCCTCTCTCCTCTCTCTCTCTCTTCTGCCCATAGCCTTTGCATCCATACTGCTTTGTCTAATTCAACTCCACAAGGGGTGACTTATCCAATTCCCATACTGATTTCAGAGTCAATCTACGCAATGCATAATTCATCACTCTGCTGTCTCCAAAGAGTCTCATAAGATCTTTATGCCAAAACATCTGTTGGACTTTTACTCTCTCACTATCTTCTTTTTCCTGACCGGATCAGTGCCTAAGTGGATATAGTCTCTGACATAATATTGAGAGGTTTGGGGTTTGATCCCTGGCCAGGAAAAGACTTTCAAAATTGATCTGATGCTATCTTACCTGGACTCTTAGCTTAAAAGATGTGCATTGGAGAGAAACAGGAAGATAAGCTGCCAGCCTAAGGACCATATTGCCTTGAATATGTTTTACACTGTAAACTATTCTTCCTATATTCTTCTCTTCATTCCTCTGTCACATCAGGAGCTGCAGAGAAAAGCTCCAAGCACGGAGCGGAGGACCGAACCCAGAACATCATCATGGTCCTGAAGGACCGCATGAAGATCAGAGAGAGGAACAAACCAGAAATCTTTGAGCAAATCCAGGAAGTGTTTGGCCTTGACAAAACAGCACATAGCACGCAAATGAAACAAATTAAGCAGAGTGTGCTTGATGGGACCTCCAAATGGTCAGCGAAGATCAGCATCACTGGTGAGTTAGAAGGTTTTTTTCCTTATCTGATTTGAGGGTTGAAAAATAAATACAGGGGGTCATATGTTGTACAGATGAAAGAGCTCATTGAGGCAAATTTGTGATTTTGAATTATATGAATAAAACTGACATGTTGTCCATAATTTATGTTTGTAATATAAATGCCACAGTTCGTGGGAGTAGTGCTGCTGTTGTTTTCTTTTGCTGCTATTGATATAAAAAGATTTTCTAATAATATGTAAGTACAAAAGAAGACTTGAGTTGTACCATAAAAAATATTTCGTCAGACAACTGTCCTGTTTTTTTTTTTTCTTTTTTTTGAATGTTTCTTGTCTCTTCCTCAGTGGTGTGTGCTCAAGGCCTCCAGGCTAAAGACAAAACAGGCTCCAGTGACCCTTATGTAACTGTCCAAGTTGGCAAAACCAAGAAGAGAACTAAGACCATCTATGGCAACCTCAACCCTGTCTGGGAAGAAAACTTCCACTTGTGAGTACAGTGAAAAGCTTTTCTGTCTCTTTCAAATGCTGATATGCCATTTTTTGTAGTAGTGCACTAATTTAGGGTTGTATCTCAGAAAAATCAATTTAAGATGGATTTTTTTGATCACCAAAGAAAAATGCAGTACTAAGATATGAGTGAATTTTTCCTCATTTCTTCCACCATCACTATTTATTCCTCTCCATTGTCTGTCTCTGCCTCATTTAGTGAATGCCACAACTCGTCTGACCGCATCAAGGTTCGCGTGTGGGACGAGGATGACGACATCAAGTCACGCGTGAAACAAAGGTTCAAGCGTGAGAGCGACGACTTCCTGGGTCAAACCATCATTGAAGTCCGGACTCTAAGCGGGGAGATGGACGTTTGGTACAACCTGGGTAAGTTTTCAAGACAAGAGAAAAGGCAATGGAGAATTGAGACAAACAAGAGGAGCAGCAAGTCCCACAGAGATAACAGAGCAAGAAACAGATAATTGAAATGCTTGTCTCTCATAGATGGAACAGATTTCAGACAACTCAAGTGCCATGTATATCTTTATTTCATTTGACAGACAAGAGAACTGATAAATCTGCTGTGTCAGGAGCCATCCGGATGCACATAAGTGTGGAGATCAAAGGAGAAGAGACGGTTGCACCTTACCATGTCCAGTACACCTGTCTACATGAGGTCAGTCTGCGTGGACATCTGGTGTAAATCTCCCAAATGCTGTTGTGATTATTTGCACTTGAAGTAAAACATTAAATATGCAGGAGCAACCTGCTATTCTGACTTCATTAGTTCCAGTCAATTTAATTCTGGGTTTCACATTAAGACAATCAATCACCTTGTAAATTCTTCTTTTTCTTCCTTTATACCCGAGGAAAAATAAAGTTGCCAACATTGGGTCTGTTGTGATGGTTCAACAGTTGAAATCATTAATAATTTTCTGGAATTATTGAGCCATTTTACCAATATAGGGGGATATTTACTTCCTGAATAAGTAGCAGACATGGACGCAGTGTTACATATGAGACTCTCATGAAGTCCTACAGACTATTTCACAGTTTTATATATATAATCCTGTTACATTGCAGAGTAGAGGGTGAGTCATTATCCTGAAATATGTGAAGCACTGGGAAACTTCAATCAGCTGTGTTTAAATAAAGAACTTTAAAGTCAAAATCGAGCAGGACATATTTTTAGTTAGGATATTTTTAGTTTGTCTATGTTGTTCTATATCACAGACAAAAAAGTTCTACATTTCTTAACCATTTAAACTTCATTTAGTTTCAACTAGTCCAAAACCAAAGGCTGTTGACTTGAATTAAATGTATCTTTCTCACCTTCTCCCTGCTTGACCTCTTACGCCAGCTGAATGTACACTTATGAATATATAAGACATATAAGACATTGGACTGTCAAACACATGAATTTGTTGCCTTGTTGTACCTCATGATCTCTAAGATGATGTACTTGATGGCGTCTAACTGTCCAAGCTTCAATACTTACAGTAGAGTAAGTAGAGTTAGCTGATTAGAAGTATTTGAGATGTATTCAAGATTTTTTACAATCTGCATTTTTTTTTTTGCTTTGTTAAGTCCTTCAACTGCTTCAAATTCATAACAGCCTGAGGCACAAAAACAAACGTACCCGTCCTTTGTCTTTGTTCAGCATCTGTTCCAGTACACCACTGAGGAGCAGAACGGCGGCGTAGTAAAGATCCCCGATGCCAAAGGGGACGATGCCTGGAAGGTTTACTTTGAGGAGACAGCTCAGGAGATAGTGGATGAGTTTGCCATGAGATACGGAGTGGAGTCCATCTACCAGGCCATGACGTCAGTCCTTCAGCCATTACTTTGAATGTTAAACTTTGAAAGTTAAATTGCAAGGATCAGAATCTATTTTATTCCACTAACCACATCAATGGCTTTAGATATTTGACATGTACAGCTAGATTATGAGTATATAAATTTTAGAATTTATTTTTTTTTACAATCCACGGGTATCAAGAGCAAGGAGATGCACTAAATGTTCTTTTTGCCACTTCCAACCTACAGCCACTTTGCCTGCTTGTCATCAAAGTACATGTGCCCCGGAGTGCCAGCTGTGATGAGCACCCTGCTTGCCAACATCAACGCTTACTATGCCCACACCACCCAGTCCTCCAACAATGTTTCTGCCTCGGACAGATTTGCTGCATCAAACTTTGGCGTGAGTCCCTGGGAAATACTTTGTAATGATTAGTCCCTCCTTCACATAGCTGGCTATACAGTAAACTACAATAAGCCTTATATTCTGACTGAATGTGGCTTTTAAAAACTCCTTTGAAATGACTATCACTCTGTCCCTCTGGGGCTGTAGATAAAAGTCAGTTCAATGTGGCCCTGCCTGTTTCTCCAAACCTCCAATCAACTGAGGCTTGTCAGATCCGGCCTCAGGTTTGTGTACTCAGATGGTAAAAAGTTATCTTTCAGCTGCGGCGTGTTTCTGAGTGGTTTGTTCTGCCTGTGTGTCTTTTCCTATGTAGAAGGAGAGGTTTGTCAAACTGCTGGATCAGCTGCACAACTCCCTGAGGATTGACCTGTCCATGTACCGGGTACTGACTGCTTCTCTCTATCATAACAAATGCAAAAATGCGTGCACATGTATGGGAATTTTCTGTGTTGGGACTGAGATGAAAATGATGTTGTTCTTCCATCACCGCTGATATTCACTTCCTTTATCTTACCTGAAGAAACAGAAAATGATTAAACTTAGGCGAACGTTTTGTGCTGTTAATAATCATCTCTTTGCATGTTTGTGAATGCGCTTTCAGAATAACTTCCCTGCCAGCAGTCCTGAAAGATTACAAGACCTCAAGTCCACAGTTGATCTCTTGACTAGCATCACATTCTTCAGGATGAAGGTAAGGACAAATAAAAAATGTCTTTTCTGTCTTTTTTCTTTTCTTTTCTTTTTTCTTTTCTATTCCTTTTTTTCTTGTCATGGGAGCACTTAACTACAAAATAAACACAGTACGAATTTCCAGTACTTTCTGTAAAGTAGCCTAAGGTGTAAACTAAACATTTCCCTATTTAAACTGAAGCTATTATCATGAAACTCTGTGTGTGTGTGTGTGTGTGTGTGTGTGTGTGTGTGTGTCAGGGTTAATGTATGTTTATGCAATTTGTGCAGCTCAGTGAGTTTATGGTTAAAGTCCCGCTGAGATAACTTCCTGCCGAGGCTGTTTTTGTATCTGACAGCTCTTTGATGTGAATTGGATTCAACCATATGCTCGGTAACATTTGTGTTCAGGTCCAGGAGCTGCAGAGTCCCCCCAGGGCGAGCCAGGTGGTGAAGGACTGCGTAAAAGCCTGTCTCAACTCCACCTATGAGTACATTTTCAACAACTGCCACGACCTCTACAACAGGGAATATCAGACAGACCCTGTAAGTATGTGCACGTGAACTGACAGTACTGTATAAATGTGTTTGCAAATGATGCCATTAGAGTATTCTTGCCCTTTAGTGCCACTGCTGTGCTCTCACTACAAAGAGGTTCTGGATGAATGCAGCTGCTAAGATGTGAATCCAAAATCTTTTTGTGTCTCCAGTCAAAAGCAGTCCCTCCAGATGAGCAGGGTCCCAGCATCAAAAACCTGGACTTCTGGTCCAAACTCATCACCCTCATCGTCTCAATCATTGAGGAGGACAAAAACTCCTACACTCCTTGCCTTAATCAGTGAGTCTCTGCTCATAATATCAGTCTAATTCCTCACATTTAGCATGCAGAGGCAGTGTTGACTCTAGCCAGTTTAGAAGAAACTTTATAAGATAACAGCTGTATGGGATTTGTTGAAAGTAAAAATGTAAATGAATAGAATATAAGGAGGGGATACTCCAAGCTTTAAGAGAAACAGAAAGAGGTCAAATAACCAAACAGCCTATGTTTGTTTTGAAGCCACAAGATGTGTCCTGTCAGTTCTGAACTGGAAAGCAAAGAGGTTGTGCTTCCAGTATCAAAGAATATCAAACTGTAAAAAACAAAAGCATCCAACGTACAGCATCAATAACAATATCTTTCAGTTAACAATACAAAAACTCTAAATCCTTAGCCTGTATGTATACAATGTCATTCTGCCTTGGTAGATGGGGTAGTTTGGATTTGGATCCCACACTGCCTTTTAAATTATTACTACTTTTAAATAAATATATGTTCTTATGATATTTAATTCTCTGGTGCGTATTCTTTCTGTGGCAGCTAAAAATATAGAGGAGGACACACTGATGGAATTACATAAAAATGAAGGCCATGTTGTTAAATAATAGAGCACCATTACTGGAGCTGGATTTAAGCCTGACTACTGCCTCTTCTAGGTTTCCCCAGGAGCTGAATGTGGGCAAAATCAGCGCCGAGGTCATGTGGAATATGTTTGCACAAGATATGAAATATGCCATGGAGGGTAGGTTTTTTATGTGTTGTTGGGAGGGGGAGGAGCTGGAAATGAAAAAGGGGTCATTAGTTTGTGTCAAGATTGTTTTGTAGGTATAAATTTTATATGGAGAAAGTGGTATGGTGGGATTTTCCTCATTCCTTCCTTCTCTTTGATATTCAGAGCATGAGAAGAACCGCCTGTGTAAAAGCGCAGATTATATGAACTTACACTTCAAGGTGAAGTGGCTCTATAATGAGTACTGCAAGGAGCTGCCCACTTTCCAGAAACACGTACCTGAATATCCAGCGTAAGTATCTTAGAAACAGCATCAACACCTGTAATCCTGTATTTACCACTGTGGCCCAGACACTCACGTTGTCTCTACTCGCTCTTTGTTGTGCAGCTGGTTTGAACCGTTTGTCATCATGTGGTTGGACGAGAATGAAGAAGTGTCGAGAGATTTTCTACATGGAGCCCTGGAGAGGGACAAAAAAGATGGGGTAACTGCTTTCATCTGCATCCTTCACATGTAAAACGCTAGCCTAAGACATGAAGCTGGTCATGTGAGACAAAAATTTAACAATCAAATTCTGCTGAGACAGTAATAAAATACAGTATAAAACTTAAACCTCAACTCCGACCTGCAGCATTTCTCCCCCCCCCCCCAAAAAAAATGTATTCATGCATTTCTCATGCAAATTCAGGCAATTCACATCATATCTCCTTACTCAGCACATTCCAGGCTGAGAAGAGCAAGTTGAAGCCCTCAAGGCAATCAATAATGACTCAATACCAAAGGCAAAAAAAACTTCACTGCAGAGAAGAGCAGATGCACACATACATACACACACACACACACACACACCATGCAACGACTCATACTCTCAGCCTCACTCTCACCTAAATATCCACGCAAGAGGGTCGATACAAAGCAGCTGAAGATTCTCCCAGCTCATATGTCAGGAATCCTTTGGGTCCAATTACTGTCACCAGAGGCAGCTTCTGCTTCCCTGTGTCAGCGAAAACAGCAGTCCCTACTCCCAGTCACATACCATAACACTATTCACTAATGGCCAGGCTGTTAATGAGGGTCCTGCTCCTCCTCATAACCCTGTGATCGCCTCCATCGCTCTCATCCAAGCGCTTCCAGAGCAGTCCCTTCGCAAATCATTTGATTGCAGTTGAAGAGGGGTCAGTTCCAGTGTCTGTGATATGTAACAGCATTGTGAACTTCTTCCCGAGGGTGGCCCCTGGGGGATTTAAACCCCTCACTCTCAATATTAGTCAGATCACTGTGCTGCAGCATCAGCACTAACACAGAACAACTTCTCACACTTTTCCCCCCACTCCGTTTTTCTTCTCGTTCTCCAGTTCCAGGTCACATCAGAGCACGCTTTGTTCTCCTGCTCCGTGGTGGACGTGTTCTCTCAACTCAATCAGAGCTTTGAAATCATCCGCAAACTCGAGTGCCCCGACCCCCAGATCGTCGGAAACTACATGAAGAGATTTGCCAAGGTGACTTTCACCTGCTAACGCTCTCACAAAATGTCTTTTAACTGACTGTAATATATATCTCACTTATTCCATTCTTTTGTTCCTTTCTCTTAGACCATTGGCAACGTCCTGCTGTCTTACGCTGACATCATTGCGAAGGATTTTCCAAATCATGTTAAAAAGGAAAAAGTGGTATGTGTTTGTTTTAAAGTAAAAGACATAAAAGAAAAGTTTGCCACATCAAGGTACCAGATGGAAATTTGTGTCAGCAGAATAAACAGCCGATTTAAAGGCAAAATATATAACAATTCTGCTTTATATTTAAAAACTACAAGTCCTGTGTTATGTTATACAGATGTATTTTCTGTTGAGTTGTGTGCTTACATTTTCCCAAATACAGAGAAATTTAATTTTATTCAAGGTAATGATGTGTTTCATTTGGTTGCCTGTCAATGGAAACACCAGATGATGCATCAGAGAGTGACTAAAAATAACATGAATGAAGCTTTAATACATGACTTTGTCTGTGAACCTGAGTCCCGTCAGATAGATTTTCATCAGTGATGGTGGTTGTTTAACAATGAAGACAACAATTCCCATGATCCCACACACTTCATGACATCATCAAACAGCATCATTTCTTCTCATTGTTTTGATTGAGAGACCCCTAGAGGCAAAAATTACATGTACATGTAATGGTTTCATTTGAGCTTGATCGAGACTTGGTTTTCAGATGTACACAGTTTGGTGTCTGTGGTCAGGTTGATTAATTTCAGCACAATAAGCTGCTCTTCAGTGCAACAGCCGTGCTCAGGTTGCAGTGTTGCAAAGTGAATTAGGACTGTGTAATTAGACTGAATGTGGTCTAGGCACAGGGAAGAGTGGGCTGCACTCCCAGAGAGACCAGAAGCCCCAAGAGAAGCAGTAATTACTGAAAACTCTCGCTTCTCCTGCTCGGCATCACCAGGAGCCTTTTCGCCAAATAAGCAATAAAAAAAGTTAGGAGGACTAACCTTGATTGATTACGATAAAATGCTGGGAGCAGACAGAGAAAAGCGAGAGAGAATGTGTGTAATGATTTTCTCTTTCTCCCCCTCAGCCATGTATCATCATCAATAACATCCAGCAGCTCAGAGTTCAGTTGGAGAAGATGTTCGAGGCCATGGGAGGCAAAGATGTGAGTTTCCGTACATGCTGTTATTATTGTGATGGAGCTAACATGACACGACTCCTGTATTCATCCCATTTTTTTTCTTCCTCCAGCTCAATGTGGAGGCTAGTGACTTTCTCAAGGAGCTGCAGAACAAACTTAACAACGTCATGGACGACCTTAGCCGCATCTTCGCTGTCAGGTGGGTGCGCTAGGAAGTGCTGCAACCAGTTTCTCCAGCTGATTTCAGGGCCTGTGTTCATGTTGCCTTTTTTGTGTGGTGATGTAGTTTCCAGCCCCAGATTGAGGACAACGTGAGGCAAATGGGAGACATCCTAGCCCAGGTCAAAGGTCAGACTGTCCCAGCCAACGGCAGCGTGGTCCAGGAGGCGGACAACGTCCTGCAGCCAATCATGGACTTCCTCGACAGCAAGTAAGTACAGCTGGATATCGAACATCGTTGCTGAAAAGTGTCTCAAAAATTGTTTGTTTTGCTTAATCTTTCGTTCATCAGACATTTCTTTGTCTAAATCAAAAAATGAGGAAAGTATTTGGAGAAAACATTCTTCAAGCTAAACAACTGAAAGATGTTTTGTTTTGATATTGAAACTTGAAATCACTTTTACACTGGTATCAAAAACTTAAACCTTATATACCTTTATATATTGTTTGTACCTTTATAAATGCATATTGCCTCCATGTTGAAATATTGTGTGTTTTTGTGCTTCAGCCTGTCGCTGTTTGCTAAGATCTGTGAGAAGACAGTGCTGAAGAGAGTGCTGAAGGAACTGTGGAAACTAGTGATGAACACAATGGAAAAAACAATTGTGCTTCCAACACTTACTGACCAAACGGTATGTGATAAAAAAAATATTCTCTCCCATTCGTCACCTTTTTTCTTCTTCTCTGCTTCTCAATTTCAGTGCTTTTCATTGCTTGTTTTCTGTTGCGATTCTACATTAACCATTTCCTGCCATTACCCCATTCTCTCTCCCTTCCTTCCTTTCTTAGGTTATTGTAAGTATGTGTGTGTGCGTGTGTGTGCAGCCTCTGTAAGCATGAAGAAACACTCTCTATTCTTTGTCACTTATTTTTTACAAGTCTCTCTTCTCCTCTGTGATTATCAGTGCATCAAAACCTGATTTAAATGGCAGCACGGTGCACCAGAGACAACATTACCTGCCCATGAGTTCCTGCAATACTGACTGACTTTACACCAAAGCACTTAATCCGTCTTTCTCTCCCAAGATGGTGCTTGTTCAATCAAAAGATACTGTATATAAATTAGTATAAAATATGTAGTTGTACTCTTTCCCCCCTCACTCTTCAAACTTATTTCTTGTATCTGCAGCTGTCTGTGCTCACTGAACCTCCTGACTTCACCTGTCACTCTGCAAATCTTCCTCAACTGCATACCTCTCAAACACCACTCTTTCCTCTCTCTCTGCACTGTTCTCACTTGTCTGTTTGTCTCTTCATGACAGGGCACTCAGATGATCTTCAACGCTGCTAAGGAGTTGGGCCAGCTGTCCAAACTTAAGGTGATGAAAGTAGAAGGCAGCAAGTGCAATAAAATGCACGACACATGAAATCTGTCTGGCTGCGTTTTAGCGGTAACTGCTACAGACTGACTCCCTTTTTTTTTCATCTGTCCTACAGGAGCACATGGGGCGAGAGGAGGCCAAAGCTCTCACTCCTAAGCAGTGTGCGGTGATAGAGCTTGCACTGGACACTATTAAGGTATCGTATGATGTGTTGCCCAAGGAAAACCACTGGCAGGGAAATGCTCTAGATTCTTACAGTGCTTACAATTCTTTGCTTTACTTTTTAAAGTCATGGGCTTCCTTAGATGTCCCTGGTGTTTTCACAGGCCACTAACCTCCACCAACATGGAAATTGGTGTTCTGTGATTAAAATAGGGAATATATCATTTTTAAAGCCAAGGTCACAAGCAAGTCAAATCATGAAATAAGACAATCAACAAAAATCCATATTAAGTTTGTCTTGGAGTCTGTAGCTGACACTGTAATTTAATTGTGGCTTCATGGGTTCAGAATTATTCCTACAATGTGGTTTAGACTGATTAGTTGATCAATGATTGGTTAATTAAGTCATGGCCGGTTAGCTCAGTTGGATAGAGCGTGGTGCTAATAACGCCAAGGTCACGGGTTTGATCCCTGTACAGGCCACACTGTTTTTCCTGAATGTCCCCTATGGGGGATCAATAAAGAATTATCTTATCTTAAGCATTTGCAGCTTTAACTGTCATCATTTCTGTATCTTAGTTTGACTTCAAAGTGACACATTCTGTATATTTGTATAAATTAAAGAGTTAAGAAATAATGAAATATTATTCTCAAGCAAAACATCATAAATATTGAAAAATGTTGATGCTATGCTTAGTTTCAATACTGTACTGCATAGCACACTATTGCCACCTCCTGTTTGGTGTCAATGAGTTACCAAAACCAGCTTCAAACTGTCATGACTTTGCTCCATAGCTTCGAGGCTGATAGGGATGTTCCACACTACAACAACAACCACAACACTTTTGTCACACTTATACATTTTCCAACTTAGAGCTGTCTGTGTCTCCTCTGTCCATCTCTCTGCACACCTGTTTCACCACCTCCCCATCTACAATAAGCGCATGTGGTGTAATCTCTGTTTACGCAGCAATACTTCCACGCCGGTGGTGTGGGCCTCAAGAAAACCTTCTTGGAAAAGAGTCCAGACCTGCAATCTCTGCGCTACGCCTTGTCTCTGTACACCCAGGCCACGGACAAGCTCATCAGGAAGTTCGTACTCTCACAGAGCGCTCAGGGTACGTCCTCAAACAGCAACAACACACTCACACACTCACTCGCGCGCACACACACACGCACTGTCACACAGCTCAAACAATTTCACACAAAACACTTTCAGTTACTCTCAAAGAGCTCCACTGCTTATTCTTACTGTTACTATGGTTTATGGAATTAAATGGGATTAAGAGATTAAATAGAATAACTTGCTTACAGTGTTGGAAGAAATTGTTTAATTCATTGCTTCAGTGAATTACAACTGCAATATCAGCAAATGCAAAACTAGTGTTTGCATGTCCTAGTTTAAGTTATATACAGTAGAATGTTAAATGCCCACAGATGGACTTAAGATTATCATAAAATGGGAAGGATAAGCTTTTAAATATCTTATCTTCAATGCCAAAGACGCCATATTTGTCGAGGTATTTAAACCATAAGCCACAACTCATTACTTTACAGTATTAAATAAACACTAATGAAAACTTTCTTCGCCATCTTCTAATGCTGACTTTCTTCTGTCTCTTCTCAGTCCACGGAGGAAAAGGGATCAGGTATTCAGCGAATGAAGACACACCACCAGAGAAAGGTATGTGTCAGCAGTGTTATGTAAAACCCACAGCAGCTCAGACGTCTGTGTGATCACACTGTCATCAGCCAAAGATAACCAGAGAAAGCGAGCAGTGTTAGCCCTCAGCACAGACTCCACTCTGCCCACCTCTGTCTGCTTCTTCTCGTTTTTCCTCCTCCTTTCCTTATTTATCAGCTGTTGAAGAAAAAGCGTCACTGCTTGCGGTAGATGAAGCTTGTTATGTATGTAGAGTGTAGAAAGAATAACAGCTGACCAGGTGAGAGCTGAAATGTAAAAACTGCAGTGACTTGAGATCAAGGAGGGCGAAGGATGTGCAAGACGTAATGAATAAAAGAACGAGTCGTGCTGATGAAAAGGAGCTTTTCTCCACACGACTTGTCTTGCAGTTTGGGTTTTTTAAATTTCATCTCCTTTTTTTTTTTTCTTTTCTCTTCAGCGTCAAGAGAGTGTTAAGAACAAATTACCAGCCATTGCTGCATTACAGTTGGCCATTTGCTCAGCATTAGAGCTGGCACAAAGGCTGCTTTCCCCAGCCAAGTCCTGCTCATCTGATTATCACAGAGAACCTGTGTGTGTGTGTGTGTGTGTGTGTGTGTGTGTGTGTGTGTGTGTGTGTGTGTGTGTGTGTGTGTGTGTGTGGTTTATGCATGTTTAAATATAGTTCACAATCTGCTGATGCATCCCAATTCTTCGAGTCATATATCTCAGCTGTGCTACATTGTGGACTGCAAAACACACCCGTTATGGCCATCCAGAGACAAATGGGCACACGGCAGACACACACACACACACACACACAAACACAATCAACCACTTACTGAGTGTTTCTTTACAGCATCTGGAGTGGATGCAGTTGGCGAGGTGATCATGTGCGTGGACATTTTGCCCCAGCCTAATGGAGAACACAAGATCAGTGTGAAAGGTGAGAGAGCAGAGCCAAACTGCACCTCTGTCCCCATTTTCTGAAATCTCTCAGTTATTCCTTTTTTTCTTCCTCTTCTTTTTTCTTTTTTTTTATTTCCTCTTCTTCCTTTTTTTCTTTTTTCTTTCTCTCTTTTTTCTTCTTTCTCTTTTCTTCTTCGCTTTTTCTTATTATAACTCACATAACTGGTTGAATTCATGTATTGATTTCATTACAAGGTTTTGCAGTCTCTGTCTACCGAAAAGTCTTCACTCAGAGTCCAATCACTAGCTTTTTCTGTGAAGAAAAAAAGAAAAGAAAAAAGAACTTTAAAAAAAGCAAGGAAAAAAAAGGAGAAAAAAAACTAATTAAAAAAATCTCTCAGTTATAATTCTATAGTTCTTGTCTTCTCCTTCCGTCCCTCTTTAACTTAACCCACTTTCATCCTGCAGTGGTAGCTGCGAATGACCTGAAATGGAAAGCTCAGGGCTTCAGGCCCTTCGTGGAGGTCTACATCATCGGCCCTCACCTCAGTGATAAGAAGAGGAAATTCGCCACCAAATCCAAGAACAACAGCTGGTCGCCCAAGTTCGCCGAAAGCTTCCAGTAGTGAGTATCTACCCTCTGCACCTGATTGTCACAGGTCATGATTTTCTCCTGTCTGAGTTTAGACAGGACAGCATGCAACACAGCATTCTAACATTACCATCACACAACAAAGAGGCATACTGAAATACACAACAAACCTTAAACACAGAGAAGATGATCAAATAAAATAATTCTGTACTTCATTATGTGAGTCAACTTGAACTGGAAGGTTAAGTGTATACTGGTTGATTTAAATGTGCTAAGAATTTGAAATGCTTTATTCTTAAAAGGTCTACCCAATAAAACTTGAAGTAAACCTGGACGTCCCTCTGTCTTGTGTTTCAGCTCCTTGGGCACTGAGGTCGGTCCAGAGAGCTACGAGCTGCAGGTGTGTGTGAAGGACTACTGCTTTGCCAGAGAGGACCGCACCGTGGGCATGGCCGTGCTGCAGGTGAAGGACATAGCCAGCAAGGGCAGCGTCACCTGCTGGCTGCCGCTGGGCAGACGCGTCCACATGGATGAGACGGGCCTGACGGTGCTGCGCATCCTCTCTCAGCGCAACAATGACGACGTGGCCAAAGAGTTCGTCAAGCTCAAGTCGGACCAACGCTCGGCTGAAGAGGGCCGCAGCTGAGGGGGGGGGTCGGGGTCGGAGAGAGAGCGAGGACACACGTGTGCACAAAAACACCAGAGACATAACCGATAGACATAATATTATGCACACATATAATACTCACACCTACACAGATAGACAACCATGTGCAATACACAAGCACACACACGGAAATGCTCTATTGTACATATATCTGCATACATTATGCAACATTTACATTGCAATGTTATCAATGCAAACATAGGAGGAATATGTTTATAAAAATAAATCATATTTAATTTTGAATATCTCAACAGCTCGATTCTCAGTTTAGGATTAGCCTCACACTAGCAAGCACTTGTCAGTCCCTCACTCAGTCTTTCCTATAACACGTCACACCTTTTATACGCTGCACATGTGACATGATGCAGCGCAGAACAACGACGACAACAAAAATCATGTTAATAGATTGAGAATGACCACTTTGCACTTTTGCTTCTGTTTGTCTTCAGGAGAGCAGTCCATGCCTAAATATGCTCTGTTTATTCGTCTGTCCGCTTGCCTGCCTGACTGTGTGTCGTTCTTCCAGTTCGTCGTCCTACCCCCACCCCATCGTTTCCTCTGAGTAGTCCCCCTCTCCCCTCAGTGTGATGTATTGTGTAAGTTGGAGGCACAGATCTAAGATCAGCTTCTTTTTTTGCCCCAAAAAGTAAAATAGAGGAAGAAAAAAAACACACACAACAAACTGACCTTAGATCAGTGTCCAGGGGGCAACATCACTGCTCGTCTGTCCTGTAATGTACTACCATCCTGCATGTTGACCCCAGGAACACTGTGATCCACTTTGCTGTAATCATGGCTCCCCCTCCCACATAAAAGATGGGTGCCTCCAGTATTTGACCTGTGTGAGCATGGTGCATATATAACCCTGCTACAATAAGGTTTTGTAATTATGATCTGACTAACCTTCATTATGGTGGAGAAAACACACAGACGGTGGAGAAATGCTGAGCCTGATATGTGATGTGTTGATAGAAGAGAGTTGTGGCCACAGTGTTGTTGTTTTTTTTATTTGGTAACTTCTCTTGCTTCACATCACAACAAAAGGAGCAATACCCCAGTGTCTAACACATCCACACCCCTAGAGTGCACATTAACTCCAAAAAGGGCTACGGGATCAGTGGACTGGGACGTCAGTTTACGCACTAATACATACTGTCCACGCCTCTGTTGGCAAATTGACCCACAAGGTTTCCCCCTGTGCCCCTCGTCTACCTGTTCTGCCATTGTACAGACACGCGCTCTCAGACGAGCGACGCTGTGGAGGAGCTTCACATGAAACGGACACACACGACAGCTGGGTGGAACACTCTCCTCCTGATCGCCTGCACATGTATCTAAACCCATCTCTTTAAGGCAATAGTGGTTTGTTTGTGTGTTCACTGAACTTCGTGGTTTTTATGAAGAACAAACCCTCCGTGAACACTGCTGTGTCTTTTTGTTATTGTGTGTGTGCATGTGTGTGAAGGTGTGTGCGTGTGTGTGTGTGTGTGGGCTGTTGTCAAAACCTGCAAAATGGGCTCTGAAATTGTGAGCAATATATTGTACCTACATACCCAAAACTTACCTGCTGTCAATATAAGTACAGCAGCACCAACTGCAATATCCACATCCAAGGGAAACTTCTGATTCTTTTGTGTGTGTGTGTAAATCACTAAGATATTTTATTTATGGACTTTTCCTGTTGGAAGTGTGAAAGCTTTTTCTCACACATTTTTGGATAAGAGAGACAAGAGAGTGTTTTGCCTTTAGCAGGACCAAATTTGCACGAACCAAGTTTTTTTTTTTTTTCCTCAAAGAAAGAAGCCATCAGAGTCACCGCCAAGCATTTATCTCCTTCAAGTATCAGTTACAGTCTTGTCATGTGCGTAAATGAACCTCTTTACCTTTCACTGCAAAAAAAAAAAAAAAGGTGAACACTCACAGTCATAGTTCGGCTTTGTCTTGTGGTCTCTTTGTGAAACTTAATGATGTCAGTGACAGTGAGT
The DNA here is from genome assembly GCA_037975185.1 of Centropyge bicolor. Taxonomy (NCBI): domain Eukaryota; kingdom Metazoa; phylum Chordata; class Actinopteri; family Pomacanthidae; genus Centropyge; species Centropyge bicolor. Next base: position 3,120,021 of record JBBMOC010000023.1, on the reverse strand, counting down.
AAACGCCGCAGTAGGTTTCCCTGTCGCTGAGTGGAGCTACACCAGACGTCACTGCTGGCCTGTCACATGTTGTCTTTACTGAAAACTGTTGAATTCTACCAAAAAAAACAAAGCTTCTGAATGTTATTTAGCCTCAGCAGAGCCTTCTCTCTACGATCAAGGGGATAAATCCAAAACCACGACACCAACTCCTGCCTTTTAATTTAGGCGTCCAAATTTCCCTTAAAATAAATGGATCACGAGTTTCGGTTGTGCTCGATTTGTGGGTGACCGAGTTCTTTTCAAAGGAGCTTTTCTGCCACATTGAACACGCAGTGCAGTTACATTATTTGTATGTCGTCTAAGTTATCCCAGGGCTCAAGACAAAACTTGACACATCAGGTTGTAGCTGAAAAAGCAACAAAGAAAATAACATATATAAGTCCAGTTTGGGGCTCGTTGGTTGCCTGCTTCATGTATGTACGCACACAGATACCTACTGCACACACACACACACACGCACTGACGACACCTACACACACGTCTACACACCGATCTCTGCTCAAGCACAAAAGGGCACGTGTAAGATGACACACATGCATGCATGCACGCCGACACAACTCTGTGGAGACCAATGATGCCCACCCTGTGAATAGAATCAACTTACAATTGCATGATGGGAAACTTTATCGTGCCAGCACGTGTCTCTTTGATGTTACTTTTTGTTCTTCCTTGTTTTTAATTTCAGCTATGTAATGATAAGTCATCAAATGTTTTTTTTTTTTGTTAAAGGCTTGTGAATATGTCATCTGTAACCAATATGAATGTAGTGTGAACACAGAACTCGCATGAGAGAATTATTTTCTACTAAGGATGTTTCTAATTTGTTTATCATTATTGATCGTTCTTTAATGAGGATGAAGTGGAACTGGAATGCAGCCTGATTGTGATCTGCTTCCTATTAAAAGGACATTTGTGTCACAATCTAAATGCCTGCTTTATTATTCCTCCTGTGGTTCCTGGGAATTGCTGCAGTTGAGTCATTACATCTCCAAATACTCACATCTGATAAACCTATTAGGACTCTTCAGCCCATTAAGTTATGAAAAATTGTAGTTTTATCCCTTCACCTATAAAAAAAGAAGTATTTCAACAGATGTTCCTTCTCAGATGGAGTCAGCAGGGTGTTGTATTGACCCAAAACCTTCAGCTGGAACAACCAGCTTCCACTTCAGTGAGTGCTCAGTCTGTTCCCAGTGTGACCTCTGACCTCTGTGGAGGGGGGAGGGGAGGATCACCCAGCACCACTTTGCACAAGTACAACCAGATGTTTTAACTCCACAGCCCAGAGGGAAGAAAAAAGCTGTTTCAGTTAATCTAAGTAAAACAAAAAAAATCTGTCCTCATTTTTTCTTGAACGTTCATTTAACGCATGATGATCATCATGTGTAGGTAGATGTAGGTAATAAACCTGTCTGGTGAACACAGTCTCTCCAGACATGTTGCTGTTGCATACGTTTGATTTTGGGCTGCAACTAAAGGTCTGCCATTTTCTTCATTAAACATTCTGACTTTAGAATGTCAGAAAATTGTGAAACAGGTCTGTAGCACATTACTACATGCAACATTCACATCTTCAAATAGCTTTTCTAAAAATCCAACCAACAGTCCAAAACCCCAAAATATGTAGTTTACTGTAAGACAAGCAAAAGCAGCATACCATAACTTTTTCTAAACATTTGGGGGGGAAAATCCTCATTGCTAATTCACTTCACCTGTCAATTCACTAATCATTTCCACCAGATTTCAACATGGCATCCCAAGTTTACTTGTTCTTTTATCAGCAATCCATAAAAAATGTATTTAATTCAGAAGAATTTAAAACAGCAAGTCTTTACCTTTTAGAAGCTTTAATGAGTTTGAGAAAAGCAAGCTTGCTTGACAAGGGACTTTAAACATTAATTAAAAAGGCTTTAATTTTCTGTTGACTAATCATTTCAACACTGCTTCTGACAACATAATGCATTTCTTCTAAAACCACTTCAAAATGGGTTTGAATGATGAATCCATTCCAACGCTGAACGCTGTATGAATTTTCTACATAACTAATGTCCGCCCTCAGATTCTCACACCAACATGTCTGAACTGCAGATTTCACATCCCACCATTATTCATGTTTCTCTGCTGCAGATGTGTCTATACTGCCACCATGTGGTGAGATGCAGCTCCTGACGTCTCCTGCACATTTGTAGTCTGAAGGGAAATAAAGACACAACACACAGATTCTTATTTTACAGTAAAAAAATGAAACCAAAAACAAGACTTTATTAAAGAAGCATAAAAAATAAAACTCTTGATACATTTCTCATAACCGTCAAGTCAGCTCAAATTATATGATTATACAATTTTTCCGGCTCACGGTTAAAAGGTCCATAAACTTTCAAATAAAATATATTTCAATTTTAAAATTTCTTCAATAATTTTCTCATTTTGTTATAAATTGCCTATATGTAGTACACAGGAAATAAGGAAAATAAAAAAATGGAAAATAAAAATAAATTTGAAGTAATAAAAAGGGTCACATTATTGTCTGGGATATTTAGGTAAGCAAATAAATTGTAAAAAATAAAATGTGTAAAAAGTTTTTTTTTTTTTATCTTAAAAATTATTAGCTAATGCCAGGTGGCTTGAAGACATGCAGATGGTTAACTTACAAATAATGATACATGTTCTTTAGAAACTACACTTATCTTCAATTAAGTCATTTTGCTTTTGAAAACAAGATCCCAATGATTGTATTCAGGGTATATACACACACAGGTCAGGCCTGAAACCTAGTTTGCTGACGTTTTACATTTTGGTTCTGCATACAAAGAGAATTAAAGCAAAAAATAGGAGAGCGGAGGCTTGAGGGGTGTCTGTCACCCCTTACTGGCGTGGCTCTCTTCGCACCCCCCCCCCCTCTAATCACAAAAAAGGTCAGAGGTCACTGGCTAGCATGCCTCAGGAAACCCTGTTTCAAACCTTTAGGAAGGAAGTGGGGGAGGGGATAAGTTTGGCTAAAAAAAATAAAAATCAGCAGTCAATCTGAAAAAATCTGTACCTTTTTAACAATTAAACTACTGTACATTAAACCCTAACATTCTCTCATGGGCCGGAAACGTCCCGGCACAACGTCCGGGATTTACATTAGACCCATCTGGCAAATACAACACATTTTATTCCTCTAACGCATCAACTTGGGACAGTTTGAAGGAGGGCTTTAAAGACTGGTCTCAACAGACTCACACAACAGTCACGACTGATCTGTTCATTCAGACACACTTGCAGCCCTGCATCTGTTCTGAGTGTTGTATGAGACGAAATGCGCCGTTTAAACATCGGAGCCCGACGAGGAGGGCGGGCTGCCGTTAGAACCACAATGAGAACAGGGTTGTCAGCTCTACAGCACACTGGAGAACTAAAAAGACCTCCCCTCTACCGACTGGGTTTTGTTCATCACTGTGTTGCAGTAGGGAGTTGCACCAAAGCACCATTTTTCCTACACTTGTGGACACATGAATTAGTGCATTGCTGCGCTCGACCAGGACAGCGGCTTATTAGATTCCTCTGTGGAGCTACTGCCCTCATCACCAAAGTAGCAAAACAAACAATCAGACAGCAAATAAGTTTAACATTAAACTGGCTGAAGCACCAAAAGCACAGCAGCGACTTCCCATTTACTCAAGTAGAGTTACCCTTTTTGTCTTGACAAACCGCACAATCTGCAACTACATGTGGGGAGGACACACTGCGACTGCGACGCCCTACACTCTAACCAACAGGATCCACATGTGATGACTGTGTAGGGCTGATTAGAAAAGAAGAATTAAAAAAAAATAAAAAATCAACAAGCAAAACATTCTGCAGCTGCTGGGATTTGAACACAAAGAGTGTCTGGAAGCCCTGGATGACCTAGCTACTAGCTGCCATAAAGGATAAGTTGATTCTACCTACTGTGTGAGCCTGAAAATGTGATCGTGTGCCTGTGTGGTCAGAGGAAGCCCTTTGAGAATTAGCTGTGTCGGTTTAATTCTGTTGTCATGGCTTGTCTCATTCTATGAGCTGATTCCATGTATGTTCAAAAGGGGCCACTAATGGCAAACGTGTACCATCGCGCAGACATCGCCCAAATCATACGTACAGTATTAACACTATAGGAGGCAGTTACTGCAAACTCACACTCAATTTTAAAAAACGAAACACAAAACAGGATGCAACCACCTAATCAGGAGTTACTCAGTAATTCTAGGAAACATAAGACAAATCTCAAATGACTAACCATATAGTGCAGTACATTTAGCCAGGAGTACAGCGGTATATGGGTACAACAGTGTGTCATCTGAGAGAGTGCCATACAGCTTTGCTGTGAGAGTGGGGTGGAAGACCAAAACTACCAAAACAAAAACAGTAAGAGCTGTTTCTTTTTTTTTTTCCTTTTTAGAGGGGCCTGGAGTTACAGTGCATGAAAAAAGGTTTAATCGAGCCCCTGGTTATTGTTTTGTGTGGGAGGAGCAGCCATGTCTCCTTAACCTTATTGGACACATTCACGTGTGACAGCAGAAAAGCCCTATCTTTTCCTAGAGTTTCAAAATATGTCTGTAAGCCACACACTTGACAGTCAAGAGTCAAAAAACTAGTAGAAAACGCTGAATGAACCGATCTGTAACAGACGAGAGGATGTGAGGGGAAAATGTCCTGGTGTGGATGGATCAGAGGGGCAGCAGGACACAAACCAGACCTTCTCATAGTGAGGACACATGATGATGCTGATGTAACAGCATGAGTGGGCATTATTCTCACACACACACACACACATACACACAGGTTTGTGCAACGATCCCTGTCAGGACATTGCATTCCATTCAATGGGACAGCCCAACAACCATAACTAATTCACACTTAATCCCCAACCTTAACCAGGACCTCAGAAATGGCATTTGCCGCATTAGGACCAGGTTTGGTCTCCATGAGGACTACTGGTCCCGACAAGGTCAGTGTTTATACCAGAACGGCCCCGAAGAGGTAACAAAAACACACGCACACAGATGTAAATGGATTGTCAGGCAGCCCAAACGTACAGAGAACTGACCTCAGACACATTCCTAAAGATCACTAATGGTGCATTTCTCACTTATTAAAGGACAATTAATGAGAATCAATGCAGCAGCCACATTCGACGCATCCAAATTCATCCGACATGTTATTGAATCTGATCGAGAATTAAGAGATGTCTATTAATAGCATTCATTTGGCATCAGTGATGGCTCATTTTTGTGTGGCAACGAGACACAGGAATTCATCCTTAAGAGGTCCCTTGGGTGTGTTGTTCTGTTTGGTGCCTGACTACATGCCGACCTTTAAAAAAGTTCCACGCTTACCAAAAAAATAGCCACCCCGCCGCTTCGTGTCACAAGCAACAGCATGAGTGAGAGCAGAGGAGAGGGCAAGGGATTTGTTGGAACAGTTCTGTCAAGAACATTAAAATAAGGAGTAGAAAAGTGCAGGCCTCATTGACAGCTTCATCGAAAAATATCTGTTAAGTACAAAAGTGTCAAAAGGAAAGGCTGTGAGAGAGAAAGCAGGCAGAGATCTGAAGAAGCCAGAATGAAGAAATGTTGAGACAGACCGGCAGCCAGCAGTGCAGGCTGCCCTGGGTCAAAATGAAGGCCTGAAGAGAGATAAGACACTAGTTTCCTTCCATAAGTTCACCACCGCCACTGTCTGAGCCCCAACTGTCTGCAGACCAGTTTCAATTAACTTCACTCTGAAAATAAGTCATTGTCATTATTATTATTGTTATTATTAATCTTGACAGTTATCAGCAATAAATCAACATCCGTATAGTATCATCATCTCTATTAATGCATTTATTATGGTCCATCATGTGTGTGTGAAGGTTATTAGTGTGAATCCTTCCATTGCCTACGCCACAGCTGGTGCCCCACTCCAGTCTTCTTCCTGCCCTCCCCTCATATGTACCCCCCCCACCCCAACCCCCTGCGAGGGCATTAGGAGAAGATGCGGATGCATTGTGTGGTAGGGGTGTGGCAGACAGGGCACTCTGGCTCGGCTGACTGGCAAATTTGCCCGGCGCACTCCATGCAGAACAGGTTGTGGCCACAAGGCACCAGGGCTGCTGTCACCTCGCTCTCAAAACACACAAAGCAGTCCCTGTTGATCCCGGGGCTGACGCCAACCAGGCCCGCGACCCCAGGGCCGGAGCCGCCTTTCAGTCGGCTCAGCATCCCAGAGCTGAGGCCCACGCCGCTGCTGCCTCCCTCGGAGTCAGTGGGTGAGCCGCCGGGCAGGGAGGAGGCCGAGCAGGAGGAGTAGCCAGTCGATGAGCCGCCGGAGCTGGAGCTGGACGCCCCGGAGAAGGAGCCACCTCCTGCGCTGCCGGACTGTAGCCAGGAGAGAGTGCTGAGGGGGTCGCTCTGGGCCCGACGGGCTAACGGGTGATCCAGGGGGCCCACGCCCGTGTCCTGAGGCAAAGTTGGAGACAATCGTGGAGTGATGGCACCACCACTGAGGCCGCTGCTGTTGCGACGGAGAGGCTGCTGCTGGGTGGAGCCGGCCGTCTTATTGCCTGTTCCACCGTTGACGAAAGGTGCCCAGATGTTGGAAGCGCTGAACTCAAAGCCCAGTTCCTCTGAGGAGGGCAGCCCTGGGGTGGAGTCGCCCCCGAAAGTGAATCCTCCTCCAGCACTGCTGGAGCCTGTGCTAAAAGGGCTAGTGGGACTGCCTCCCTCGTTGGCCTTGCGAGTGCCGCTGAAGCTGTCTGAGCTCATCCCGCCGTTGTGCGTGTGATAGGCGACTGATGACGACATCTTCCGGCCAGAGGTGTGGTGCATGGACATGGGAATAGGAGGAGGTGGGGAGGGTGGAGGAGGAGGGGGTGCAGAATGGTGGCCGGTAGCTCTGGACCACAGGGAAGCCCCCAGCCCTCCGCTCAGGGAGCCCAGGCCTTCTAGACTTACATCAGTGCCGTTGGAGTGGAAGTCATTGTCTCCCTGCAGGTCTACAAAGGTTCCAGTTCGCAGGGTGATGTGAGTCTCGATCTCCTCTCTCGCTCGATCGACGTTCTCTGGCATGCCGGTCACCTCGAACACCGGGTCTTTCTCTCGGCTGGGTGTCACAATGTAGGTGTGAGTCTGCTGCTGGATGCGCTTGATGGTTGCTCCCTTTGGTCCAACAACTAAACCGACTACTCTGTAGGGGACCCTCACCTGGAACATTTATAAGACAAATAGTTTAGAATTGATACAAAAGTACAGGAGAGAGAACACAGTTACAAATACATGGGACATACAGTTTTTTTCTGCGATTACCTCACAGATTAAAACAAAAACACAGCATGATGACCGCTTCTGTACCTGAATGGTGGTCTGTCCAGGTAGGTGTGGCGGTCCAGGAAGAGAGCCTCCTCCTCCTCCAGGTGCTCCAGCTTTACAGCGGGATGCCCGGATCATAGAGAAATGCTCAGCTGCAGAGACAATTTCACGTTTGGCCATCTCCACATCCTCCCTGCGTCCCGTCACGATGAACACTGGCTCCTCGCCTCTGACTGGAGTCTTTATGTAGGTATTTGTTTTGGCACGCAAGGCCTTGATCTTACAACCTGAAGAAGCAGAAGCGCATAAACATCAGTATTATGACACAAATGGCAAAACACTTTATACACACCCATGCACAAACACACATATTTATAACATAGTCAAACATATAAGTGTGATTATATTATGTACACAAACAAGCAGTTTAATGAGCATTAATGCAGCAGCTCTACAATAAATCCTGCCAGCATGATGGTTTTTAGTTTTTGTTGACATTGAGAGGTGTTAATCTGACTTTATAGGGGATTATGGGTGTTGTAGTTTGTGGTGCTGCTGTTTCTAGTATTCTGTTGCATAATATACAAAATACAAAAATATTAAAAACACCAAAAAACTGCATTCCCAATCAGCCCCTCAGTAAAAACAGTTTAAATAAAACCTGAACATTATAACCACCATGAAGGTTGGATTATGCAGATTAGCAGCAAATCCTCATAAACAAAACCCAAAAATCATCAACACCACAAAACTCGAGTCTCATTGCTTCATTCATGCATTATATTTCTTAGCAGTAGAAGCAGCAGGTATGCATGAGGAGCCTTGTCTGGCCCGAACTCAGTCAATATCTGCTGCACCGCTTGTGTCAACTCATGCTCCTCCAGCAGCATCGACCGTGTGCGCTGTTTCTTTAAATATGGACGCTCGGCTGTCGGCGACCAATCGGGCGCTCGGAGTGTGATGTCATGGTGGGAAGCAGAAAGCATGGCTTTTTCAAACAAAGAGAACAATGCCGAAACGATACGGAGGCTGCGACGGGCGGAACGAGCCCACAACATCTGCCTGCTTCAAGCCCCGACACATGTGCTGGGGACGAACTGGGGGGAAATATAAAAAATGAGTGAAATGTAGCGGCTGATGTGCGAGCGAGCGGCATCGGCAGACAGAGGCTGGGTGCAGGGCGTAACACCGCCCAGTCCCGTGTTTGTGCGCCTGCTGCCCCGCTCCAGCCCAAAACCTGCCCCGCAAACACGACAATAATCCACCAGAAACATGCACATGAGGCAGGGGTGTTAGTCCGCTGTTCAAAGGTGCCACTTCACATCTGCGATGCATGAAAGCAGCATATTTGGGTGTATTTCCTTTGTTTGGTGCAGGCTGCTAGACATGTCCAGACTCCCGACAATCTGCCGCTTTGTCTGACCCTCTCCCACCCCTCCCCCCTCCCTCCTACTCATCCACCACACACTCTGTCAAGGCATTGTCTAAATAGTGTTTAAAAGCACATGTAGATGGAGAAAGGTGTGGGTTTTTAATGGGATGAGAGCCTTAATTGGGGGCATTAAAACGCACAAACAGTGCAGCCGGAGCAGAGCAGCAAACCCAGGCTGTAAAAGTTCAGAGACCCTCCTCTCACCAGGCAGCCACCCAAACAAAGAACCACCAGGCTGGGTGAACAGGCTGTCCACAAACATGCACAAACACAACAATTATCTACTAACAGCATCTCTCTCTCAAACAAACACGCTCTTACCTTGTCTCCCCACTATTTCAGCCACATGTTCAGAGCTGGGCACAGGCACACATTCAGTCATGTTGACACTTCTTTTCCTGCTGCAGAGGACGGAGCTTTGTTCCCCGTGGAGCATGGAGTGCGAGCCGGCCATGTGGTACCCGCCCGAGCCGTAGTACTCCGGGGATGGAGAGCAGGACGTCGGCGAGTCCCGGGACCCGTTGGGGTGCTCCAGCATCTGTAGATCCACATAGCCCCCTCCGCCCACGCCGTTGCAGCCCTCGGAGCCGGGACCCTGAGTCCCATCCAGAGTGTCGACCAGCCCGCCGCCTCCGCTCCCACCGCCGCCCCCACAGTCCACCTTCTCCAGGGCCATGAGTGACAGCTGGTCCAGGGCGAAGCGGAGCACCTCTTGGTGGTCCTCTTCTCGGGACTCCTGGTCTGTCTCACGGGGCAGACCGACCCCGCTGTGCTGGCTGCTGATCACCACGTCGTGGTCCATAATCTCGGGGTGGAATAAAGGGCTCGGCATAGTCTCTCCGTGGATCTCACATCAGATCACGGATGCCTGTTTTTTTGTTGGGAGTGAGCTCACCCTCTCCTGAAAGGGGAAAAAAATTCACAAATAACAAAAAAGTCAATTGTTTGTTTTTGGTTAAACAAACAAACAGAGGCTGGAGATGATGCAGCGATCATCCACAAACAGACATGCAGAGTGTTGATTTGGGCGCCTTGCTTTGTCTGTTGTTGCTCCTTGTCTGACAACTGAAATCATCTAGGAGCTGCTTGTTTTGTCAGGATAAAGCTTGTCCGCTTTATCGCAACTGAACAAACTATCTCCCTGCGTGGACGTGAAAAACATCAGAGGCACTAACTCCAAACACTTTTATACTGATTAATTTTTTTAAAAACGGAGATAAAAGAAGGAAACGAGCTGTTGTTAGCTTCTCCAGACAAGCTAACAGGCTAGTCCCACACAGTCGGCACTCAGTCACGTTGTCGACCCCTTTGTTTGGGAGCACCACTGCTAGCTGGTTAGCCCTGTTCTGACAGTCGAACTTGGGCTCATTCTCAAAAGCAGCCGCGTTGTTTTTTAAATTAAACAAGTGCTTAAAAACCACACGAACTTACTTTATCTTGCCTTTGTCGACGAGCTCCTCTCTTTGCTTGTCGCCCGGTTCTTGAGGGAAAGATGAGAAGCAGCCAGGAGGAGAAGGAGGAGGAGGAGGAGGAGGAGACCTGTGCGACGCTAGCAGCTAGCAGGCTAATGCTAACTAGCACGCTAAACAGGAGAGGGGGGGCGTAGGAGAAAAACGTTAAAAAGCGAAAAGAGGACACTGTTGTTTTTTCTCCGTCTGGAGAGTCAAAGCATGTTCCCGGGAGGATCACTCGCTCTTCATGCTGCGCACCGTCAGGGACACCGTAGCCGCAATCCAAGGTTAGCCGCTGCCTTTTAGTTTTAAATAAAAAACCCCAGTGACTGTGGGCTCCGTGCTGCTGCTGCCTGACCCCGGTCGGTCCGCCGCCTTTGTCTCGCCAGGCTCACGCCGCTCCGTCTCCCGCACACGGCACTGACGTCACCCGCGACACAACAATGGGTTCAAAGGCCACATGCAGCAAGAGGAGAGCATCAACGCCGAGCCCACCGCTGCCTTTTGTGTCTGTCAGCTTGCAGGCCACTACTTTATTCCCCTCTCTTCTTGTGCCTGTTCTTGCATCCCGACTCTTGACACATTAATGTATGTTTTTTTTTTTTTAAGTGGTCATGGTTGGGTGTGTTCATCATGGCTACCAATGAGGTGTTTTGGGTGGTCCAACAGCACTGAGGGATGCTCATGCAGTGTGTGCTTGCATTTATTTTTGCTTTCTAGGAAATGAACAATAAATACACATAAGTCTTGGTATAGGGTGCAATATCTTTGATGTATGGCATCTGAATAATACCTTTGTGTAGTGCAATATTCTTGGTGTGTAGATGTGAGTGTGATCATGCATGTTGACTGGAGTTTCTTTATACATGTGTATTGCTACACACATTTATCCTAAGGGAGACAATAAAGGCTGGTCTAGAAGGAGGGGCAATATGTTTATTTCAAATCATGTAATTTTTTTTCAATTCAAAGCATCATTTTCTTCTACCCGAAGATGAAATAAATGATCATTTTTCAAGTCTATCTTAAAACAATCCTCACATTCCCCTATGGACACTGAAAGACTCTCCTCCTAAACCAAATTCCCTCATTGTGCTTCCTTGCTGAGCTGATGGTGACACAAAGAGGGAATTTAGTATTAGAAAGGTTCTAAAGAAACCAATCTCATTAGGCTGCTGAAGCCTGATAGTAGCTTTGGCTCAACAAGGACTGCGAATTTTGGAAAGAATAAATAGCATGCCCATATTTTATATATACACAACATCACAAATGTACAAATGATGAATACAAAAAGTAAATGATACTCTGAGCCAGTCATAAAAGAGCTGCATTTATTTGACAGTGACACAGTGGCACAGAGACAAATAGTGAATCCTGTAAAGAGGTACAGTACATCTTGTTATGAGGTACATCAGCATTGTTGTTTTTGTATTTTCTGGAGGGTGCACATTTTTTTCTGTTACAGTCTAAACTCAAATGTAGTTGGCAAAACAATGCTGATCATTCTTTTGTCAATAAAAATACAATGACTTACACTTCAAGACCATGTAAACTCGGGTTATTGTGAGAATAATACTTTGAACCGTAAAACCTTAAATCAAACAAGCTAAATTTTAATAATCACAGCCAATATTGGCTGAGAGCCTGTAAACATACTGCAACCTTTCTATGTTTCCAAACATAAACACACTACCTACAGTGCCAGAGTGAAATATAAAAGAGCAACATGTTCTAGGTAGAACAGTTAAAAAGAAAAATACACTTAAGAAGTTCTGAACATGAACTGATACATTCAAACACTCACTCAAACACACACTCACTTATCAGTCACATACACCAGGTTTGTGTTTTCAACTTCGAGCTTGAACAGCTGTTAACTAAATGTAACACTGCATTGTATAGACCATCATCCGTAACTGCAATACATTAGTAGAGGTAAACATGAACTGAAACTCAAAGCACCTTTGCAGGATTACATTGTCACATGTAAAAAAATAAAAATAAAGAAAACAGTCTTTGTTTGGGTTAACAAACTCTGCAGAATGTCTGCATTTAGGGTCTATTTCAGTTAAAAGTGTATAAAAATATTCATGGAGCCAATTATTTGCAAATGAAAGGAGTTTACCAGTAAACTTCATGTCAAACAAGCCTGTGGGAGAGATGCGATAAGAGACAAGTTATGTTTTAGGGAGCGTTCTGCAGTTTTAACAAGAAAATCAAAGAGTGGCAATGGATGAACCAACAGAGAGAGAGAAAAAAAAACAAAAAACGGTTGTGTGGTCTTGTTTTACCTTGGCTATAATTCCTCCTTGTCCACCTCCTCAACCTTCTCCTCTATTTTGTTGGCTGCTGCGTCTGCAGCGGTGTCCTCTATATGAGCCAACATATCAGCTGTAAGGGCTTCCTCCAGACGCCTCCTCACATTCTGCACCAGGTCCTCTTGCTTCCTGAGGGACGCAGACAAGGCGAAAATAAAAAGGTGTCTGTTATGAAAATATACCTGTCATGGCTAAGACTTGATGATGATGAAAAGAATTTAGTTCCAATATCTTCATAAGTATGGGAACATGTATAGTAATATAATATGTTCAGTCATGGTCATGTGATGACTACCAAAGCAATAAAAAGTGCAATATCAACCTGTACAGTTGAGTGAGTGAGGAACTGTTCCCCTAATCTTGGCAGTGTTTCTGGACTCATCGTCCCCTGAGCTACACAGTTTGTTCGTAGTAACACAGGACAGCATCAGTACAGTTGGGTAGTGTGACATGTCAGAACCTGCCAAGCATTTACTCAGACTATGTACATAATGGAGGGTTAGTTAACTGTAAGATTATTCAGTATATGATGTTGTGAGCAAAACAGTTTGTCTGTCTCACAACAGTGAATCCGTCAGCAATGGATATATAATTATACATAACACACAGATTCAGTGTCCTAAACAGGACACAGCACCTCATCATTGGATTGATTTAAACAGATTATTGTGCACTGTGTATCTAAAAACACAGCAGATTAAGTAAGTCTCAACACCTAACTACTAAGCATAATGTATTGTGTGTGTAATTCATAGTATATTATAGCGGACATGTAGGTGACACACCAAAACAGTAGCAGAGACTTAATCATTTTAAAAGCATTATAGAATAACTTTGTTGAAGAATTACATGCTAAGAGAAAAGAGGAAAAAGAGGTGAGATGTAGAAAACTGCAACTTCCTCTTCATAATACTAGAACTACAAAACACACTTAACACTTAACAGTAGAAGTAGTGACAAAAATACAATACCTGTTATTCAAGTTGACTGGAGCACATTTTAAACTTGAAGCTTTTTCTCAGGGTGAGGAAGCGTGCACACTTTATATGCAACGCAAATAAAGTTTCCAGTAGTTCAGTAACCTCAACATGATTCCCCAAAATTAAGAATAGAACAAGCTTGGTATTGGATATATGTGCCACACCAAACTGTGCTTATTTGATTCACATTTGACACCTTGGGGGGGCCACCTTAGAAAGATCCCTGTAACTGACACAAACATCTGCTTTAAAGAAAGCTACCAGCGAAGGATTCAGCCTATTGTTAAGTTCCACTGTATTCATCATATGTATCAATCTGACAGTGAGAAAACTACAGCTGTGTGAACACCTTACCTGATGTCATCATCTGTCACTACGAAGGCTTTGCAGAGAGGCTGTGTTGTGTTGAGCCAGACTCCAGGATTTTTCTCCACTGCAGCTGTGAGTTGTCCGGTGACAGGTGCGGGGCTGGTGTGCAGGGCACTGGCGATGGCAGATAGCAGGGTTTTATCTGAACACGCAGGTCCAACACCTAAGGAGGGGGCACAGAGAGGCACCAGTCAACCCTCTTAAAAATTCCAGCTTTGAATTACACAACGTTGTCATATTCTTTTGGGCTATACTCACCCTGTAAGCCTTTGGGAAGATCCATAGTTTTCACCAACTCCTCTGCAATATCAAACGCATTTAACCCACTCAACTTCCTCTCCCAGAACAGCTGAAGATTAAAGCAAACAAAAAACAAAAAAGGTCTAATGAGGATATTAAAAAACAAGAAGGAGGCATAACAAAACACTAGGACACAAAGTTTTATATCGGTCAGCTATAAATCACTTGCCTTTCTATAGTATCAATGCTGAAATGGTAACACTATTGTTCCCTGAGAACACTGATAAAGTATAGAGTGAAAATTTAAAGAACTCAAATGCGCACGTTTTATAACCTCTGACTTACTTGTTTTGGTTGGTCCACAGCTTTCTGTGGGTCAGTCTTCACCTTGTTGTTGGGATGATTTGTTACCTTGGTCACTGGTTGTTTGAAGATGGATGCTGTCTGTCGAACTGGTAGTGTTGTGTTTAAATCAGGCTTGGCCTTTAAGAGAAACAATATGACAGATTCAGCAAAATGCAATTAACTAGCTTTGATCAATTTTCTATTATAGCGTAAAATAAAAGAATCTGACATTTGTGAGAAGTTAGTTTATATTTACTGTATAATTGCTTTATTGTTGGTGTTAGTACCAAACAGGGGTACTGTTGCCCTTATGTAATTCAATGTCACGTGAAGGAACAAAGTAAACATTAATGAACTTGAATGATGATGATGACGTTTTAGGAATAGTTTCAAGGAAAAAAATCCTTCCTTAAGCTGAACAGCATATAAAATGCTGTAATTTGATGTCAGTTTTATAAGGCACTATAATATCCCCTTGAAGCACAGTCATCAGTCAATCATAAAACAATGTCTGTGGGAGAGGTTTACCAGCACAGAAAAGAGCGGTCCATGGCAACTCTATAGTAGCTACAGGGTTTTATTGCCAAGATTTAAGAGTCTTGTTGTGTCACTCACTTCCTACTAACAATAATACTCCATATTTAGTAACATGATGGTCAAGTCATATACTGTTCAAAGATGATACCATGATCATGGTGGTAGATTAGATAATGGACTGAAATGGACCAATAAACTGGTCAACTACAGTGACAAAGTTATCAGTTCCAATTAAAAGATTTGCGTTTTGGCAGGGTTTGGGTGAAGGAAAGAGGCATCCAATCTTTGGTCACGGATAAGCAATTATAGAGGGCAGACAGTTGATTCAGGTTATTGGGTTTAACAGAGAAACAGATCCGTTTATCATTTGCACAACAGTGATATGACATGTCTAAAAAAGCAGCTGAGCAAATGGCCCAGAGGAAGCATGTATAGTGAGAAGATTGGATTGGTCCAACAACGGACCCCTGAGGAACTCCACATAAAAGTCATACTAATTAACAAAGGAGTAATTTCAGACACAACAACTGCTCCCGGCATGGCTTCTTGGTAAAATACTTGGTAAATACCAAATACTGTAATGAGTACTTTACAATACTAGTACAGTTCAAACAATGACTTGGAAAACATATTTTATTTTCAACAGATGTTCCTCACTTTCTGACTGTAATAAATTATACAACATCATAATGTTGCTGACATTTTAACATTCAAACTTCGTGTTTTCTTGAAAACCATGGCACTGCCAAACATTTCATTTAACTGTAACCTGTAATACTTTTGGTACCACACAACATCCCAGTGTAAGAGAACAACTGAAATGATATGTTCTCTTTGAAAACTAAGCCTTTCTAGGAAATGTGAGAGGCGGGTTTCCTTTTTGGCAAAAAGAAGCTTCTCTAAAAACTGCAAACCTGGTGCTGCTTTCATCTACAATATGTGACACTGAGCTAAACAGCATTCATTTTCTACACCACTGCATTGTGCTGAGAGGAATCTGCATAACATTTGGGCCCGAGTGGGAAATCACACTTTATTAACCCCTTCTATTACTACAGGGGTTTTCTTCCCAAGAATTTGTGGTCTGTCCATGTTATGTCGTGAAGTGAATGGTAGCACCCACTGATGACCTGCTCAGTGTTGATGCTCCCTCATCTGCTATCTCATCAAACACACTGTCCAGCCTTCATGGCCTCAGTAGCAGTGTTGATGTTTGGGGGGAGAAAAAAGATCTTTACACCTAAAACAGATAAAATAATATTTTAGCTGGTAACAGACAGGTAAGTGTGAAATTCTCAGTATTTTATCAGTGAATTGTCTTTAAATCACTTGATTATGAAAATATTAAAATAGTCAAAAGTTTTGTCCATCATACTCTCTTTCTCAGAAGAACGACAGGCACTTTGGTTCAGATTGAGTACAGTTGCAGTGCAGTAGAGTGTTTTTTTTTCCAATGTCAGTGAAGCGTCTCTTGACAGCTGCAGCCAAGGTTCCCTTCATTTCTTGATGCCATGGTACTTGTCTGTTTCTTTGGTCAAAAGTCTTTGAAGCACAGTCACAGCAGGAGTCACATCTGATGTCAAAGCATCAGAGGAGCTCACTTTTCGGGTTAACTCCTCAAACGGAGCCAGAGCAGACAGAGCTGGCGTTGTCCCGGAGCACAACATGAACAGAACTTTTGGGAATTCCCCATGTCTGAAGTATATCATCAATTGCACCTGCTATGGCACAGCCAGTGTGCAAACCCCCAAGCTACTTTGCTTGTAGAACCACTCTCTGGAGAGTAAAATCCTCATTGACATTGGGCTGACACTGCCAGTCCAAATATTAGTGGTGAACCTGAAACAAAAATATCCTGCAACAGGTTGTTGATATGTTTTTTCACAAATTCATGCAGTTTTGGTCATTTGATTTCTGCGACATGATGACAACTGGGAATCTCATCCTTCAGCTCAAGTACACTGAGAAGACGACAAAATCCTGCATTATCTACACTACAACCAACAATGGCTGGTGATCTAGAGCAATGTACTGGATAAGAGCTTGTTATTTTTACCGCTCGTGGGTTGCCTCTCGACGTCCTCACTCACTTTCGACAATTTAGCAGAGCATAGTTTGCAGTCCGCTCTACTTATATACTTATACTTAAATCTCCAAACTGCTGACATTGCTCTTCCTTTTTACTTACTGGATGGATGAGAGGTTAATGGTACATTCCTTTAAAGTTGTATCGGTGCAATTCAGGTTGCATCAGAGTAGTTTTATGTTTATCATGAGCACAGTATTGAACAGATACTGGTATTGATGCATCCGTAACAATAACATGAAAAAGTCCAAGGGAAGTGAATGTTTTATGGGCACTGTCTGTACTACTTTTATAGCTTCCAGAAATCCCTGAACTATGTACACACTATTTGGGTTTTTTTCCTTCAAGTAACACTGCACAGTCATGTATGCCTCATAAATACCAAACACAAACACAGACTCACTCTTATTTGATGGTTGATGTCATAAAGATGCTTGTGCCGGCTGCGTTGCACTTTGGTCAGGAGGGACCGTCCAGCCGCGGCTTGGCTGGGATTCACGTTTGTGTGAAGGTTGCTGCCCAGACTACGGACTATCTGGGGCTTGTTGAGAATGCGCTTAACAGGTACACTGGAAAGAAAAACAGAGACATAACAAGATGGAACTCTTGAATAACATTATAACAATTTTGGCTCTGGACACATATCTTCTTTAAATGACTGCATCTCTTCACAGACAAAAGTAGATGTCTGAGGTTATCTGACTGCATATCCCGCCCTCACAAATGTAATGACAAGGAGTCAGGAGATGTCAATCCAGCCCATCTGGACACGCCCACACAATCATTAAAAAAGGTATAATCAGCCAAAGCGAGTGAAAACACCTGTGCGGTAGTTTAATGGCTGTGTGGGAGGAACTTTGAGCAGCACATTTCTAATTGCAATAAAACAGACGTGCTACTTTTTCAGTTGTGCCGATGTGATGAGAGTGATTTAACTACTCATTTGCGAACAGATAAATCAGTGAGGCAGCATATTATTCACCTACGACTTTTAAGATGATTAACGTTACTCTGTTGAAGGTTTACATCGCATTTCAGTAGTGGTGTAACTGTGTCGGGGCCCAACGCACCACAAGTCAAGCGTGTGTAAACAATGAAACTTAGCTAGCTAATCAAGCTAGCAGCGTCGGGACCGTCAATGTAGCAGCGACCAGCGGGATTACTATCGTTAAAAGCTGCAGGTTTCTTAACGTAATACACTCAAAACTATCTAAAGTCTACATTTAGCTAAAACAACACACGTTTAAACAAGAAAAGCAGCTCGTTAGCTTAGTGTTGTTCTAAACTACAAAACGCTCGTGTGCATGCGTGCATTTCCTGCAGGGAAACTTTCGTTTTAACTCCTTCAACTATACAATTATAAGTCCCACCTTTTTCTTTCCATGGTCTCGGGCTTTTTGACGTGCTTGCCTGTGATTCTGGCTTATGGAAGATAAGAAGCCAGCTGTCTGTTTATTGCTGCAGTCATAATATTATCGCAGACTCTGGTTTGTTATCGATCCTCGCTGTCTGTCTCCCGTTAGGACTTTTACTACTGCAGATCACTCCGCCAGCCTTGGTACTTAATGAGCGGAACACATCCGCCACCACGCTCTCGTAAAGTAGTCCGAAGACGACGCTCCAGGTCGCACGTGGTCTGTCTGTGCACTGCGCAGTCAGAAAGTTACTGAGCTATAATTAGTAATTTTAACAAATAAAGTATATTTACTCCAATACAACTCTTGAATGTGTAAGTCTTTAGACTATCTGCAGATTTGTACTTACTGCACCTAATTCTAGAGAAATACTGGGACCTTTTAACCCAAAATGTTCACTTGTACATTGCAAATTGAGTAGTTGTATGGTAGTGGTATAGTAGTTCGAATCATTACATTAAAATATCAGTATCAGGCATTATTTAACTCCAGGACTTATACTGGTTAAATGAGTATCTTTACATTACAGTTTATACTTCAAGGGATACGTCTACAACTGCTTCATTGATTTGTGGTAATTCTGTAACATGGTAAACTTAGTTACACATTGAGAAAGGATAAGACTTGTAGACCCAGAAATATCTTTTATAGAGAAACACAATCCAAAAAATAGCCCAACCATCTAAAGAATTCAAATTGTTTGGCTGTTCTTTTAATAGACTTTTTGTTTTGATGTTTTTAAAGGTTTGTCATCATCACTGATGTTAATTAACACAAATGTTAAACAGCCAACATTTTTGATTATGATCAGTTGTGATACACCAACAAATCAGAAACAGAGTTCAGGATTGCTCATTACTATCTACTTCAGTGATCTGACCCAGTGCTGACTCCACACAAACTGGAGCTAAACTTCACTGATGAGGCTGTGTTTCAGGATACAATTACACTTTGACTTGATATGATGAGCAGGAAGACAGTATTTAAATCACTGCAAGTGAAATAATTACACACAACCACAATATAGGATAAATCTCACATATTTTACTTCTTTTCTTCCGAACAATTACAGCGTAACATGAAGGACAGATTTTTCCATTGGTGAATCAGGTTTGACCCACAGCACACAGAGACTGATGACTGTAATAAATATCTGACACCAAAACTAAGAAGGAAAAGAAAACAAAAGTCCATCGTTCATCTCCGTTTTTATATTCCTTTCATTCATGTTTTCACTGGTTGAGGAACGTTGAAATGCCAAACTCCCGTGCATTTGAGAGGATGTTGATGGTGGACAGTTCAATGTTAACATGAACTGCAGGATGAAGATGAAAGCATCCAGTGGTCTGGCATGAAACAGGACCAGAGTGCATGGTACCAGCTGCAGCCAGTCTTGTTCAATGTTTAAGTCTTTGTGTAAAAAACAGCAGCAACCTGACAGGGAAAAACAGAAACATGTGTTTATACAGTAGAAATGTGGTTTTGCTGTGACAAACAGATCAACAGCAAAGCTGGATGAAAATTCAAGTTCAGTGGCAAAATGTTCTGTTTAATGTTCTGACATGGTTAGGAGTGAGAGCATTTCACTTGAAAGCATGTCTTTTTGTTAATACATTCTAAAAGCTCAGTCAATATCAACACTGTTCAAGAACTTTGAGTCCAAACACTATCAATGTTACATTCCCATAACAAAAAACTAAGTGCAAAGTGGTTGAAGGTTTTTCAGGCATCCCTGCCTTATTAGAAACTGTGGCATATGGTCTTAAAATAGGCCACTGTCCTGGATTCTGGTCTCCTGACACCTCTAAACGACCTGGCAGACTGTCTCTGAATTTTATCTCTGTGTATCATTTCCTCAGTCCTGACAGTTTCCTTGTCCCTGCTGTGTTTTGCTGCCATCAGGTTTCATCAAAGGGATGACTTTAGCACTTGGTATTCAATCATTTAATTTGTGTTGGACGAGATTTATTAATATAGTGCAGTTTCTTAGGCCCAGATCAACCAGATCAGGATGTCTCAAGATGTGGAGAGAAAATGTTTTATACAATAAGGTTTAAAAAGGTGCTTTAATCTGAATAATCTCTTTTTCATTTAGTTTCATTACAAGGTTATGTGCAGCTTAAGTGTAATAATTGCTCAGATAATTTTCATCTTGGGATATAGTAACATTTGCATCAGTCTTTATCACTGCATATCCAGTGTGAACAAAAGCAGACAGCGGTGACAGTGCAGTTATTTTTGAATAAACTACACTCAACATGTTCACAACAATATGGCTGTGATGTGCAGGGGTAGAGATAACAAATTACATTTTCTCTCATCACTGTGACAAAGTTGTTTTTTGTGTACTTCTTTGAAAGCTTTTTGAAACTAAACCAAAAGTCACGTGAAAAAGTCCTGATAAACAGTTTGAGAATGGAACAATAGAAAGGTGAAAAATAAGCGTCTGCAGGGAGAAGTCCCTCACTGCAGTGCGACTGTGAGGGGTGCAGTCTCACCTGGGCAGGTGTATCAGTGAGTGAACAGTACAACAGCGCACCATAATGTACTAAAATCAAGGATGACATCATTACGGGATAAGGTTAGCATTATTGTATCTCAGCATGGCTAAAAAAGGCTGTATACCTTAATTAATCACTGATTTAATTCACCACCCAGCCAGCATGCTGCAAGTGACACAAATCAAACACACCCAAGATGTTGCGTGAGCAACAGGTGCAAGCTGGGTCTAGTGTGTGAAACGTCCCTGCTGTTTCTGACCTGTCCTGTCACAGCCTCCTTCAGCCCAAAATGTCTGAAAACTCTGAGGAGTTCAGTGGGACAGACAGGCTGAGAGGACTTGAGAATGGTCAAACAAAGAAATTTAACAAAAAGATTGTTTAGGACTTTGCAGGGCTCAAGGCTCACAAATTAATGTTCAGACAGGTAAGTACAACCACTGTGTCGCCTAGCAACGTAGCCTTGTGTGTGCGTGCTTTGTGGTGTGTGAAAACTGTGCACTGTTCTGTTTGCTTTAATATGTGTGTTCATGGCTGCAGCTGCTGTGGAGTTTATATTGTTTATAGATCTCTGTTTTGTGCGCCTTTGTGTTGGTTTACTCTGCTGTTGAAGCGGCAGTTATTTTATTTCTGTAGCCTAATATTGCTTGTTGCAACACACTCTTTTTATTCAGTGTTGGTCATTTATGTTTAATTGTCTCTTTTCTAGTTAATTCCAGTGAGGCTTTACAGAGAAAGGCTGATGTATATTTCATAATGTTTGTACAACAAAGCAATTTAATCAGATGGAGACATAAGCTAATATCAGGCTGTGGCTACACAGACAGTACTTGTTAATTTAATGACTAGCTGAAAGAAAGGCAAACCTCCATCCAGTGTTGCCTTGGGTCCCTGGATGGAGCTCTGGCCTGTTCCCAATATTTGAACAGCCTGTGTGAGAATGCTGCTCTTTGGTATCATTTTGCAGCTGCTCTCATGCAATGCTGCCACCCCAGTAAGCAGGAAAATCATGTCAAACAATGTTAAAAAGGTGTGACAAATTTAACATGATGTGTCTCTGCACGGGAGAATCAGACATTAAAGGTAAAGAGTATTGCCTCACACAATTACACAGTAATCCTGTAATGGTGCGAGCAGATCAGTGCGTGCATTTTAAAATGTTTGTTCATAATCTAATCAATTTGGAACATTAGAGCAAAGTGTCTGAAAATATACATTAAATTTCATTCAATAACATTTTGCTTTGTAGTGATCACATTTTTGTCTAGGTTGATAGAAATGGATAGCAATAGTGCATTTTTAATCAAGACAATAACACAACATGTAGATGCAGAAATAATGATGCTGACTGTGATTACTGTGCCAAGAAATGTGATAATGTTCCAACTGTCCTTGTCAATCATGTACTGCTACACTCTTATGTCTCTAGTCATCTCTTTGCCTTCCCTTGAACTAACCTGAGTGTCACTACTGGTCCTTCTTGAATTTGCCGCTGATGTAGGGAACATAATCTAAAAACAATCGCCAGTCTGTGAAGTGGACCAGAGCTACGCCTCCAGCGGTGCCCCATACAGCCAGTGTTGGGACCCTGAGGAGTAAAGAACATTGTCAGGATTTATTCATTGTTCTTCCATTGAAAGTGAATATACTGTTAATGAAAATCAAAATTTTTCATTTCACAATTCAATTTCCTGAAAGCAAATATTCATTCTAAGTTCAGTATATTGGGGAATCACAACACAATTCCTAATACTATTAGAGGTCAAGCTGTTTTTGTGTGATAATTCTGTTGTTTTGTGTGTAGTTGGGAAATTATTGTTTAAAATTAATATCAAACGCCCAAGCAACAACATCAGCTAATATCAGTTAGCTTGTCAGATTAAGTAAACAGTTACATTAGGGACATTACTTTGACACTATCACTGACTCTGGTAAACTAAATCATTACTGAATTAATTGTAGTTCTGATTATAACTAAAAACACTAGCTCCAGACCTTCAAGTGAAATCAGTCAGTCAATGAGCTAGCTGGCTAAATAAATTAAACGTATTCAAACTGGGTAAAACAAAAAGGTATGTATTTCATTTTGTTCTGTGTGATCGGAGAGGAAACAGCAGTGAGGGAAATTTAACCCATAGTTTGTTTAATACTTGAAAAATGTCAATTTTAGGCATCTTTAGACTGAGTTTAGCTGACAGGGAGCTAAAGTCAGTTTGTCCCCACAGCAATGACCTCGGCTAGGCTAAAAGCTAATGTTAGCAAAAGACATATCAAGATTCTGTTAGCCACAAGCCTGAATTATTTCCAGTTTTTATCAACTAGTACTATACAAAAAAGATATCTTACCATGATTTGGCAATGGCCACATACTTCGCACCAATGAGTTTACTGATCATTTTGGCCGCAATGTGTCCTCCTGACGCAGGACGTGCCGCTTTAAAAGCTGTGAAAGACTTCCGCTTTTGGTTCGCTGACTAAAGTTTGTGCGCATGTGCGCAGGGAACTTCCGGTTAATCGAAAAATAAAAGTCCAACAACAAAAGACCTACAAAGCTACAACTGAACAGCAACTCCTGGCACTGTTGCTTAATGAGTGTGTACTGTCTCATAGTGATGTCAACATTTATTTCTTTAATAATTTAGTTTAAATTACATTGTACTTATTCCTAAATATGTGGGTGTTTAAATAAACTTGTATTAATTTACACAAAACAGAAGCCAAGCAGCATTCTATCACATGAATTCCTATTTGTTTCTAAAGCTTTGTACAAAATATGAATACAATGTGCATTTACCTGAGTGCAGTGTACTTTATGGGCAGTAGGAGGTGACAGCGCAGCTAATTTCTGCAGATAACAGCAGTCAAATGACACTATGGTACATTTCTTCTTGTAGGTCCATGTAATCAGAACTAACTGTTTGGTCTGTCCAAGTTGGTTAAACTCAGGTTCACAAGTAAAAAAACCAAACACATCTTGGTTTGTTGCTTTGCAGTGCAGAAAGAAAGTTATTTATGGGTTTCTTTAAAAAAAAAAAAAAAGACACTGGATAAATGTGGCTTTTGTTATTAAAAATGGCACATTTATTGCTACATTACTGTTATATACACAACAGTTCTCAATATCTACTTTATATATAAAAAATAGGAAACAGGAGGCACTTTGAGGACATAGCCTACGTAGATGTTGTCCCCAAACATGAGTGAAGACAGAGAGATCTGTAGCAGGTCATCTGTTGCGGAGGACTGAAAGGGTCTGTTAACAAAGAATATCAGGTGCATGATTTGATACTTGGTTACTGCAGACATATCTTTCATGTTAAGAAATGAAAGTCTTCAGGAGTGACTTTTCACGTCACAACAACACCAGGTTCTTCTGCAGAAATGCTAGAGTAAATGACAAAGAAAAGTAAAGTTTGGGGCTAGTCCATAGGGCAAGATTTGTGACAAAATGACAGGTAAACCAAATACTGTTACATATCAGTACCAGCTTACAATGATAAAGCTGATGAGAACATATCATACAGCTGTACATACGGATCAATGCACATAGCCGGTCAAGGACAAAATTATATTTAGCAAAATCAGTTCATAAAAGATGAGAAATTTTAAGTACAATTTTCAGTGTCAAAGTTGTTGACCAGGTTATTAATCATCTCACATTTAATGACACACAGATGCCGAAGCAGTCAACGTCAATGAGTGTAACTCTTCATTTAGATGTTGTCAGATGTTACTGAAGTATATATGTTTTTATACATCTGTATTATAAAAAGGTAAAACCTAAAAATCCTCAAATGCAACATTATCCACCATGTAGCAGAGAAGTATTCAGGCACTGGTGAGTAACCATTATCAAAACTCCCAAAGTCAAGAAAATGACTAAGGCCACCCCTTTTGATTCATTTTATGCTTCATATCATAATGAAACAGTGAATTATGTTGCAGATTGTGCAGACGGCTCCTTCTGCCCCTTCCTCAAACTAATCAACAAGCTCATCGGAGAGCTGGGCATCAGGGAGAGGAGAGGAGGGGGTGTGCTGAAGAAAAATATTACGTTTCATTTTAAGTAAAACTGTCGCAAACACCAGAACAATCCAATTACAACTGGCCTGACAGGTTTGTGTTGAAACAGGCATTCAAAAACAACAAAAGAGCAATATCACAACATGTGATGTTACAGCCAGATAATTTTGTCATTTCTAACATTTCTAAGCACCTGGCACAAAAGAAAAACGCCTCGCTTTGTTCCTGGAATCTAAATTGAGAGTCGTCTTACATTTAAACAATGTAAATTTTAAAAAAAAGAAAAGAAAAAAAGAGCATTCCAAATGATAAAAACTCATACAACTATTTTACAAAGTAAAAAATAAAATAAAAAAAGCAATGATAAATCAATTCTACAAAAGGAAGATCCTTACAACAGGCTTTGCAAATTGTTCAAAAGGGAAAAAAGGAAAAAAAACAAAACACCAAAATGCTCAACACAGAGCAACAACCACAACAAGTCAGTCAATGGCGATTGAGTAAATTCTCCACAAGGTAGCAGTAACACTCATGATCCCTTTCAATACTCAATTATTTCTGTCTTCTAGCAAAATGCCTTTTACCACAATACAAATCGCTCTGAGACTTGCAGTAATTAAGTTCATCATGCTGTAACAGTGTCTTTAGGTATGATTTGACAGGGGGCTGATGTGACACTGGCTGTATTTGAGTCTGGGGGTTCAAACTGACCACATGGCTGAAAGTCACGATTGCGAAGGATGCGAACTGTGATGGTGACATCCATACGCTTGAGTCCAACAGTAGCCTCATGGGGGGAAGGCTGGGATTTGATTTAACATCAGTGTGGATCCTGGATTTTTATCAAGTCTTTGCTTGTGTTCGTGTCGGTGGTTGGGTCTCTCTCCAGCAGTCTTTCTAGTCCACTTGCATGGCTGTGACAATAACAGCTGTACAGGACTTTAAGAGATAAGACTCAGGGATCCACAGTCAAAAATACACAAAATCGGCAACTGTGGAACCTTTACAGCCAAAGCAAGAAATAAAAAAAAAAACAGCCAGAGTTACCAGCATACCAAAAAGAGAAGTTGTCTCTCTGATTGGCCAGTCAGGCTGGATGTCTCTAAACTTACGTCTGTAATTCAGTCATCACATGAGAGATAATAAAGATGGCTATTCTTATCTGAATCAAACACTATGCATTAGGCCTCTTTCAGGCACATGCTTAAACAGCATTTGTTCAATCGTAACATATAAACCCAGGTGTCCCTCTTTGTTTGTGAAGAAAGTAAGACCTCCTTTTCAGATGGGAATGCCAATAATTATCCAAGAATACAAATCCTAACACTGCTCACACGAGCAATTGATCCAAAAAGTTTTATTTGATCCAAACAATATTTGCTCCCAACGTGTAAAGCAATTTTTCCAAAGTGTCTTACAAAAACAAGGTCATAAGAACGTCCTTATGTCCAATTTCCACTGTCTCCACAGCAGTGTCCTCGGTTCAAAGTATTGTCATGTAAAGATTAATAAATGTTTCCTCTTCCTGTAAGAGTGTGCTTGTTACTTTTGTATTCTCTGTCAGGAATGTGGCCCCCTGCCTTGCCAGTAATGAGGTGTATGTGTGTGTGTGTGTGTGTGTGTGTGTGGCTGTGTGTGTTTTCCAAGAGTTGATTAACACACACTGAGATGCATGACAATGATAGATTAAGGCCACGTGTTCTAAGGGCTGCACAATCAACAGAATCTGGAAAAGAAGGGAGAAAAAAGGAATGAATCTTTCCACAAAACAAGCTTAAAATATACATTGATTATATCATCTTGCAGGCACCACAAGTCACTGTCCAGACTCTGCAGACTGACCTGAGAATTACATATGTCCATCTCCTAGACCATGGTGACCCCCACCGAGCTGCATCTGTGGGTCCACGCCTGAAACTTTTTCCTCCTCTCTTCTCTTGAGGCAGGCAGCCTTTGGGTTCAAATTACGTTCTTTGAAAAAGGACACATCGTTAGATTAAAAACAGGAAGGGAGGAGAAATCTTTTAAGACATTAAAGCAGAGTTTTGAACATACAAAAGGTCAAAAATAGACGAGGGAAACAAGGAAAGCAGGAAAATGAAAGGTAGGATGAGAATAGCAGGTGTTTGGCAGAAAAGCAGGGATATACTTCCTCAAATATTCTCCCTTTCTCCTCATTTTTTTATTCATTTCTCAAAGTGATGCAGGCAATTAGCAAAAAGAAAGCCAAAGTGGATGCTGCACAATAAGTGAGAAAAAAAATGAAAGAAGAGACTTTCCTATGGGAGAATGACTGGCAACTTTTCTCCAGCCAGATAAGAGATGGTTGGTTGTCTATGTGGATCAGACCTTCCTGTATTGGCTGACCTACCTCGCACCTGCTTCTCCAGGCCCAGTATGACCTGGACAGCCTGTTGCAAGATGATAAGCTTGGTCTGGGCCTTGTCGCTCTGCAGGTGGACCTGACACATCCTGCCCAGCTCTCTGAAGGCTTCGTTAATGTCACGCACGCGCACCCGCTCCCTAGCGTTGTTAGCCAGGCGGCGCTCACGCTCCCGCTGCTCCTTCTCCTCGGCAGTCAGGTTCTCATCAGTCACCGAGACAACGCTGCAGCCAGGAGGAGAAGGGGGGGTTGGAGGGGCTGGTTAACAAACCCAAATCACAACCCTCACTGAACCTACGCTGCATGTCCTCACTAAAATTGCAGTTGTACTGGTGTAAACCTATAATACTGCATGTAACTTTTTTCTCTTCAGAATCTTTGTTCTGTTGCTGGAAAATATTTGAACTTTTATCTACGTCACTGTAACGTCAAACTTGAGACCAGTGGAATTGCTGAAGACGATCCCAGTGGAGTGGGGCTGTGATGCAGGAGAGTGAGCGGAGGGGTGTTTTTTTTCTTAGGTTGAAAGTATTTTAAATGATAAATAACACATCTTTGGAAAAAATTAATTGATATATTGGTTTTGTGGGTTGAGCAAGCGCAACACTAAAATAAAATGAACAGTCGATCCTAGTGCAAAGGTCTAATAAATCTGTCCTGAAGTCAAACCAACCAACAAAGATTCTTTTTTTGTCATTGGGGTCCAGGATGGAAGTTGTAGGGGAAATGGTTACTGTCCAGCAGAATGAGAGAAATAATGAGGAGGGAGAGAGAAAGGGAGAGAGAGGAAGCAACACCCTCTGCCAACATGAAAAGAGCCACAGAGTAAAAAAAAAAAGCCAAGAGGAGAGACTGAGGGCATCGTGTTAAATACATCAGCAGAAGATGTATTTATCTGAATGGGAGGAAGAGGCGGTCACTGCTGCCATCTGTAAAAAGAAAATGACAGAGGACGGGGGAGTGAACAGAGAGGTGGAAAGGACTCTCTCCAAAACAGGGTGGCAAAATTAAAGGGTTAATGCTCGAAAGGCTGGGACATGCAGCACAGAGACACTGCAACAAAGCTGAAGATATGTTAATACGCATGACCACAGACAACCCTGCTTTCATGCTAACATGGGGTGCCAGTGAACAGACAAGTTTGTTATAAGTAGAAGACATCACAATGCTGAAATAACGTTTCTGAAATTAAAATGACTTCACAGTTCAATGAAAGCATAATGAGGCAATGGTGGGGAAAAAAAGCAAGTGAGAGTACACAAAAAGATGTGTTAATCCAGTCAAAGAGTGAGGCAGAGAGACATGTAAGCATTTTAACAGACAGCCAATTGTAAGACAATGCAACACATACTGCATCAGAACAAACAGCAGTCCTGTATGTGTTACCAGAGGACGGAAAACCTGAGAAGATGAACTGGAGAATGGGCATGTCTTCAAAACAGTCACACAGTTTCATTTCCTTATCCTGTGTCCTCACTTTGTTGATCATTTTAAGGATGGACTGCTGCAAGTATACTATAACTCCCTAACAATAAGCAGGCATAAAAACCACCACAAGTGGAGTAAACTGATATAAGTCATTTCAAAAGATGTTAAATAGCTAGAAGGACATGTCAGGAGCAAGGAAGTGAAGCTGTATGAGAGTTTTATTTTATAACAAGGCCCTTCCCCTCTTCTTCCTTCCTCCCTGGACACCCACTGACCTCGAACTTGCTGCTCCAAGTTGAGTATAACGTTAACGGCCTGTTGCAGTACGATCAATTTGGTCTGCGGTTTCTCACTGCTCAGATGGAGCTGACACATGCGGCCCAGCTCCTTAAAAGCCTCGTTGATGTCCCGCACACGTAGCCGCTCGCGGGTGTTGTTTGCCAACCTCCGCACTTTCTCCCGCTCAGCCTTAATCTCCACTGGCAGCTCTTCATCGTCATCCTCATCATCCAGACTAGTGAAGAGCCAATGGCAGATAAGGAGGGAAGGAAACAACATGATGGGTACAGTTCACTGAAAATTACTTGCCAATTACGGTGTGCAATAAGTTTTCAGAATAATCTCAACACCACATGAAAGGAGTAACTCAATGACAACTACAGACACTGCTACAAAAGTGGGTAACATTGGGGCTCGGCTTAGTATATTGCACCCAGGAAAGTTCGGAAGTCAGGAACAGAGAGTCTTTCCTGTTTCCATCACACCAGAAGGAACCATGAAGATTATGTAAATGAAACAGGTTACAAAGTTACAGCTTCATGTGAAATGCAGTGTCTGAACAACACAGTCCAGGAACTAAAATTTGTACTGGGTTCCTGTAGTTGAAATGCTGGCAAAGTGAGTTTTAAAAGAGCACCACTGGTTCCTAGAAAAAACCTTTTGTGGTGGAAAAAGTTCTGAAGGTGCATCAGACTTAAGCTTACAGAATCATACAAAGGAAATGTATGACAATGTGATTGATGACCGTAGCAGTGTATACAATTGTGATTTTATTAGTTCCAAGTTGAAGTCCTATTTCATAATGGGTTGATCTTGTGGATTCAAATTTTTGGACTCCACTATATTAAAATTTTAAATTGGAAAAGGTATTTTGGTTATGTAGTTTTCTCTTTAATCTATTTCCACTTTTATTTTTAAAGGT
The DNA here is from genome assembly GCA_037975185.1 of Centropyge bicolor. Lineage (NCBI taxonomy): Eukaryota > Metazoa > Chordata > Actinopteri > Pomacanthidae > Centropyge > Centropyge bicolor. The sequence continues at coordinate 3,089,963 of JBBMOC010000023.1, read as the reverse complement.
AAATGAAAGGTTCAACTTCATTGCTTAACAATCCAGTAAAAGCAGATTTAGAAATTTTTAAAAAAGTGTGTGGCTAAAATAATCTTGCTAAAGTCTTGCTAAACTTACTGTGGTGATGAGGTGGAAGATATTACAAGGCTATATTTAAAACCTGTCAGCCTCTCTTACCATGCAAGAAAAAAACTGGGGCACTGGAGTCCTTCCAACAGACTAGTGCCCATAAGTCTATTTTTAATTTAAAAAATAATTACTATAAAGAATCTATCTATCTAGAAAGATTGAAAAAGTATTTCCTGAGACATATAAACTACGGCATGTGCCATGTAATCTCATGCATTGATACATACGTTTAAATGTTATGTGGGGGGAAAAAAATAGAAAGTTTTAGACACCTTGTTCCAAGGCGGGCCTTCATGTCTTTTTTCTCATCCTCTGACCGGTCGGTAATGGAGCAGTTCTCATCATCCTCCTTGTCCTCTCGTTTGATATCAGCACCAGTGATACGACTTAGGCTACTGGGCAGGCCTGCAAAGAGAGTTTCGAAACAAAAGATACTGAAGATAAGGAGTTAAAAATTATTACTTACAGTTGATGGCATGTTATTGAGAATGACAGCAAAGTATTATCACCCTTTCTGATATTAAAAGTTGAGTATAAAGCAATAGACAAGCCTTACCAGTGGGCTGAGACCCTGGCTGGACAGATGCAGGGCCGTGGTGACCATGCATGAGTCCTCCACTAGAGGGCAGACCAGAGTCCTCATGGTGATTGGACATCTTCAGGACAACAATTTAAACATGATCAGTGTTTCAGTTCTCTTGTAAAAAGTTTGTAGTACTGTCATAAGAGCAACAAAGCAGGTATACTGCTTTCACTGTTTATGATTATTTTAAAACATTAAACTTCCGATATCCTGTGGTGCTATTCATTCATCTCACCAGTCCTGGCAGCCGACTGGCCAGTCCAAGTGCTGCACTGGTGACAGCTGAAGGTAACCCTAAGCCAGATGAGAGCAGACTGTGCATTTCGGCAAGGCCTGGTCCTCCTTGTCCGCTGGCGTGGCGCTGAAGTACATTGATGGCTTCGTCCAGATGGTCCTCCATTTTACTCTGCTACAGAGAATGGAGAAGGATGGTGTGGTGATGAGACAGGAGAAGTATGTATAAATGGCTGTAATACCCTTTACCTCTGTGATCTAAACAATCTTTTGCGTTTGTTGCATGCCACATGAAAAATAATAAAACAGACATGTTGACTCACCATGGACTGAACAGTCTCAAAGTTGGGTGAAGGTGTGGCCTGGCCAGAGGACCGAGTCCACTGAGATGCAGAGCCTGAAAAAAAAAAAAGATCATACGGAACATTTGCACGCTTACTCTCTCATCAATGGCCCACACTCAGTAGTGGATGGTTGCTATAGTTCAGTTTTTGCTCTCCCCTCATGTTGACAGGGAGACGTGAGTGCTGGGTAAGTCAATGAGTAACACTCCTGGAAATAAGCTTTTCATGTCTTACTCACAAAGTCTACAGAGCAGTTGTTTGATGCAACTTGGGCTTGAGCTTGGGCCTCCTTTCCTGTCGTATTTTGTGAGTCATTTTGGGTAAATGCTGTATATGAAGCAAGTTCAATCAAAGACACTATAAAATGTAAGCCCACGTTTTGCTGTTTAAAGTCAACCACAAGCAAAAGTAATAGCTGTTCTTTAGCACACATGAAGCTTTTATTTAATTTTTTTTTAAATAAAACTGATGCTTACAAGATTAAGTGTTGAACATTAGAAACATGAAACCTTGGTTGAATGAAACTGCTTTTTGATTGTACATTTTGAAGATGTGAAACTAAGGTGATGAAAGGGGATATGAAACAAATGTGAAATGTGTAGATACAGTACATTTGAGATATGCATTTGCTATCCATGCTTTGAATAATAAGTATGAATCTAATCCAAAGAACGACATTTCCTTATTACATGTTTTATTGGGTTTATGATTATCCCCCTTTTGGCTCTTTTCTTACCTTGTGCTAGCTGCAGTGTTTGATGTATGAAGTGTGTGATGAGCTCATTTGTGGACTTCATGCAGAGACAAATGGGGAAGTGACCACACCTTCTTTTTTATTTTTACTGTATTTTCCCTTCCTCTCTCATGAGTTATATTTGGATGGTGTGTATTTGTGTGTCTGAAAGATCAAGTGAAGGTTAGGCTATGGATGGGGCACCATGAGGTAAAAATTAAATTTAATTGGTTTTAATTGGTAATTGAGAATATTAACTGATTCCAAGATTAATACATGAAAGTATACAGTCATCCTTGTAATATATTCTCAGTAATATGTTTCATTGACAATAATAATTCATATTGTCACAGAGTCAAGATCTCTGAATACACAAAATTAAAGAATTTTGACATAATGTTTTACTTCCACTTTTAACCCAATAGATGGAGCTACACTGTCACCAAAAGATTTGTATCATCCCCTTACACAACAGGAAAGGCCCAGTGTTGAACAAACAAAACTACAAAACAGCCAGCTGACCTTGAAGCCTCAGACAAAAATGACTAGAGCTATTCCCTCACCTGATACAGCCTGGGGAGAGCCAGAGGGAGTAGACGGGGATGGGGGGAAGGCGTTACTGTTGGGGTCTGAAGGATAGATCTGGACACAGAAGTTCTTGTTTTTAATTACATAAAATCCAAATGAATCCTTTACATATATTATGGTATAGAAAGTTGATATAAAATTCATTGTCATGCATTTTTTTTCAACTTACGGATGCCAAGGCTTTTCCAATCTCATCCCCTGAACTTCCAGGTACTGCTCCACGATTGGCTTTTGGGGGAGAAAAAGTACATTTCAAATGGATCTTATGCTTAGCAACAATTCTGCTATGTGACAATGTTGCATAAAAAGAGCACTTTTCACAAAAAAAGGAGAACACAAGAATGGGTTTACCCATAATGGTGTCAGTGCCAGTGATTGGAGGTGTGTGGCTGGGGACTCCAAAGCTGCTGGATCCGGAGTGGAAAGCAGCAGGATGAGCCCCATTTACCTCACTGCCATGCAGGGGGTAGTTTTGGGGAGAGAGGGGCAGTGGCTGCCGTTTCTTGGAAGCAGAGATACACGATGATTTAAATGCACAACCAGACAGAAGCCCTCAATGACGCATTAGTCAAAAAGTGTCAAAGACCTCATTATGCCTTCATAGAAAAACAAGTCCAAAGTGTGAAGGCAGAGCTCACCAGTCTGTCTTGGGGGTTGATGGCAGTGAAGGGACCATGCTGACTCAGATGGGGGGAGTTGCCCAGCATGGGAGGATAACCAGGCTGAACCATCGACCTAGCAGAGCCCCATGGATCAGAGGGCGGGTGGAGGCCTTCTGTCAAGGGGCATCCAGGAGGGGGGTGGAGGGTAACCAGCCACAGGAGATGAGAAGACAATGAAGGCCACATATGAGACATGTCACATTACTGTGATGACTTCATTCAACTGTGATGCACTATTCAGCACCCAAGCATCACAGGGTGGGCACTGGCATACGGCTATAGCACCTAAACTTAATCCAGACTTCTTTAAGGATGTTATGGCGGAGCAAATTTCAGAGCCATAGCTAGCTATGAAAGAATATTTCCGGTCATTATTATCCCTGTAGGTGTGTGATACATTTAACCACATTTAAAAACAAGTGTCTCGGTCAGACTGAACTTTTCAACCCAACACAATAAACAGGGGGAGGTTCTGAAGGACAATCTTGTTTCAACTCACTGACCTTGCATGTAAAATGGTGGTGGGTAGACGTTTCCTGCCTTGGAGGCCGGGTAGCCGGTATTGTCCCTGTTAAAATCCTCTCCTGAGGCTGGTGCATAAACCTACAGAGGATACACAGAACACAAAGGAGTGAAGCTATTGATTTAATTACTTGTAAACTTTGTCACAAATCACAGAAATTGCTATAAACAAACTACAGAGTGTACTTAACTTGTTGCACGAATGACACACAGTACATGCTATATATGGCATTTTTCATTCGAGATACTCATAAAATCCCTGGGTGCTTCCTTGCGCAAAACTAGGAGGGTGACCACAACTTCATTTTCTTGTAAAAATAGCATTAAGATCCGAGTAAAGTTTTCAAGAACAAACAAAAAGATGCACATACACAGCTCTTAAAAGTATGTGTTTCTTCCTAGGGTAGAATCTATTTTTACTATCTGGTTTTACTACTTAATTCAATAAACAGGCTGTTGCAACATTTTTGCAGACTGGAGCACTAAGTGTTATGTATTGAATGTGCTGTGTCAGTGATTTTATTGGGCTCTGTCCCCCATCTCTGTAGGGCTTTTACATATTACCCCGTTAAACAGAAACACACTGAAAATGGTTTACAGATACATAATTCACACTCTTTACCACAGTGAGATGTGGCCGCACAGAGATGCAGTTGGATTGGGTGGTATAATGGGTATAAAGGAACCAATGTTCTGAACCGCCATATTATTCTCAATCAAGACTATTCTAGACGAAAAAGCAAGTATCAAACTGTGTCTGCAAAACTCAAATCCAAATGGACTGAAGTTTTCTTCTGTAATTTGATTAAACAGAGAGAAAAAGGAGAGGAAAAAGAGGGGAGAGGAGAAGAGGGAACGGAGAGATGCACTCCTAATTACTGAACCATCTGCCGAATCCTGGACGGCAGCCAACTCCACTGGCAGCTGGGATAGAGGGATGGGGGAGGGAGAGAGAGAGAAAGGGGAGGGAGGCTGCGGGAAGGAGAGGGAGGAGGGGGTGCGTGTGGGGTAGAGAGG